>CAMTDV010000005.1:61717528-62318275 GCA_947069175.1 Scalesia atractyloides | reverse complement strand
GTTTTAGAAAAACACATTTTTTGTGTTTTATTCCATTGCGTTTAAAAAACACATTTCTTTATGTTTACGTTTTAGAAAAAAAAACGTTTCTTTGTGTTTTTTGTCCATTGCATTTTAGAAAAAAAACTTTCTTTTGTGTTTAGTCCATTACGTTTTACAAAAAGATCAATTTTTTTGTGTTATTTGTCCATTGCGTTATACACATCCGGGTGATCGAAAACTTTTTTTTTTCAAAAGTATAGCAATAGTGTGTCCGTTTTAAAGATAAAAAACGCTTGTTTTTATGGTGCAGTTTAAAAAATAATGTCGCATGAAAGAGTTATTAACGTTTAAAAAACTGGGGGGAATTGGAGGAGAGATAAACTATTGCTTTGGATTGACTAGAATGTCCCTACACAAGCCCACGTGCCTCCTTTTTTTGGTTCAGTTTTACTTATTTAATCTTAACCATTGATTACTAAATAAATAGACAAGATTACTTCCTATCCTTCCTACCCAAATAAATTTTCTATTATATCCTAACCCCAAAAATAAATACTTGACCTCCTAACATTAAAACTCCTAAATTGATAAACACACAAACAGTTAAAACTATCTAATAAACCTTCAAACTAATCAAAACCTTCTAGATAATTCAAATCATTAATTAAAAACTAAACTTAATTCAACTTGTTACTTTAACCCTTCATCTTTCATAAATTTTGATTTTAGGATTAAACTCCAACATTCCCCCTTGGTCCTAAAACCCATCAATGCTCATTCACCACAATTGTAGACCTTGAGATTAGCTTCCTCTTCCTTTTGTTCTATCTCTTTGTCCGTCCACTTGGTGCATCCATATCTAAAGTGACCAAGTTCGCCATATTCTAAACGCCTAAAAGTGCTCTCATATCTACTTCCACGACCCCTTCCAAAACCACAACCAATACGGCCTTGTTTTCCTTCACCTCTTCCAAAAACTACGACCACGGTCTTGTTTTCCTTCGCCATAACTTGCACCTGCCAGAAGCAATTTATTCTAATCATTACCTTCATATTCATCAAAACTCTTAAACCTTTCTTCAAACGCTTTCGTTCTACTAACTACGTCTTCCAACAACATCTTATCGATGTCAGAATACTACTCAACCAAGGCTATGAATGGTAAAAGGATGCATCATCCCCTCTCCTTTAGAACAAAACCAAAGGATCTAAACTTTTTTCTTACCTCACTCAAGTTTCATGCAAAGGCATCTATCATCTCATTCTTTTTTTCATATTCATAGTTTCTAGTTCACTCCTTAAAGTCTGAAAAACGTGACTTCTGAAGCATATTTGCTCCTAGATGTAAGAGGTTAATTGAATCCTACACCGCGTTCATGGTTTGGTACTAAGCCACCTACCTAAAGATGTCATTAGGCAGTGTCGGAAAAATAATTGTCCCTGTTGTAGCCACCTTCTTTTCATCCACTTTCGTATGTAATTACTATCTCTCAAAGACCATATGCCCTCAAGTTCTATTCCATCAAAATCAACTACATTGTAAAATTCGATTCGAGGGCATTGAAGTGACAACCACTCTCATACTAGAATAAATGCAAAATTTGGTTTTGCCAGTCTTTCTACCATTTACCTTCTTACTATCTTTAAGGAGCTGGTTCTGGATTACCTTTTACCTTCTCAAGAACCATTCTTCATTACTTTTTACCCTTTTTCAACAAGCGTTCATAATTACCTTCTTTTCAAGAAACGTTCATTATTTCCTTTTCACCTACTTGCTTTCTATAATTTATCAAGAACTAATCTTGTGTGAAAACCTGAAATGATTGAATACAATAACAATTCGTGATGATTAGATGTAATTCAACTCGCAGAATTAGTAATTGAATTACACTCAAGAACAATACAGTAATGAATTGGAATGAATACGGGATGAAAAACATCATTTTAGCTTGATTGCTTCTCAAAGGTGATGAATAGCACAAGTAGTAAAGTTCGATTCCATCTAAGTAATCGCTTCCTAGTAATCACTCTTATAGACCTGCGCAACTACTTCACACTAACTTTTCATGCCAAACATCTTGACAACCTACTCGATGAACCTTCTTCTCGGATGTGAATAACACTACCCTTAAAACACTTTTTTTTTCTCGAAATCACCGGAGACCACATGCTGCCTTGATTTTTGTTTTAGCCAAACTCCTACATTTAAGCTTAAGATCGTAAAACCTTCGTAAACAATCCCTTATTGCTTAGATTACTTTCTTAGCCAAACCATCTACTTTAGCCAATCGCTTCTTTAGCCCAAACACCCTTCAGTTGATCACATACAGTAGCTAAAACCTATTGACGTCTCTTTCGAATCACCAACTACATGCCTTCTTGGTTTGAGCCTAAGCGTTAATACCAAATGTTGGCCCCAAGCCAAAATAAAAAGAAGAAGCTGAAGAATCATACATTCGGAACAATGAAATTCGTAACATTTGAAATCTTAAAATTCCTAACTTTCCTCCATTTATCGGAGGAAGCACTGCAACCGTAAACTACCCTAGATTCCACCAATTATGTACTGCCACATCACTATTACCAATAATTACCCTAAAACACCTTAATAGGTGGTAGCATTACCCTAAAACAATTTTTTTTCCTTTTTGTATTTATTTAAAACAAGTTACGCATTATAACTAAAAATAACTTATACATTTTATAAAGTTCAAACATTAAATAAATATAATAAAAATATAAAATTTTAAAATATATAAAGGGTATTTAAAAAATAAAGAATATCTTACCTTTTTAACTCAAATTAATTAAATATAAATAAAAACATAATTACTTCCTAGTTATTTTTTAAAGGAAGGGGTGCAATCCCAAACTACCTTGATTCTCTCCAATCCTATAACTCCCTCCGTTCGTTACCTTAAAACATCTTATTTGATGGTAACACTATCCTAAAACCTTTTTTTCTATTTTGTTTTATTAAAAATTATTCAAATTTTTTAACATAAAATTACAATTTAAATTAATACATGACTAAGGATAAAATAAATACGTAAGTAATAAATTAAACATGCAAACACACAACTAATTAATAGATGACTAAAAGTAAAATTAATCTAATCTAATCTAATACTAATAAAAGAGTACCTTTATTGTCACGTAACATTCTCTTATAATAAAGGATTTCATCAAAATGACATATCACAATTTATCAATCAAAATAAATAATAACTAAATTAATATAAAAACTATTAAATGGTTGAATTTAATATATATATATATATATATATATTAAATATTCCTATATTCATGATTATATCTCTTCAATATTTTTAATTCTTAATATTAGTTATCTACTTACCTATACTTTAATATAATATACAATTTTAATAAATAAAAATATATTATCAAAAGAAGACCGGATAACCAAAAAATTATACACCCATCACTATTTGACGTAACAAAAAATTTAAAACCTTATCATGTTTATAATGTGTTTTTGTTGTTTTCACTAATGTTAAACATATCTATAGACGACATATATATATATACATACATATATATATATATATATATATGGATTCGTTCAAGAGAGAACCAATCCCAGTTGCGAGAACAATGAGAACTCCTATGATCCAAAAGCATATTTACAAACCCATAACCAAATTAAATCAAAAGGGTATT
The DNA here is from genome assembly GCA_947069175.1 of Scalesia atractyloides. Classification (NCBI taxonomy): domain Eukaryota; kingdom Viridiplantae; phylum Streptophyta; class Magnoliopsida; order Asterales; family Asteraceae; genus Scalesia; species Scalesia atractyloides. Next base: position 62,314,612 of record CAMTDV010000005.1, on the reverse strand, counting down.
TTAGTCTTTTACTTCCCATGTCACGTCTTTTCTCTCTTTTCTATTTAAAACTGAACATGTCACATCATTTCTCTCTCTTCTATTTAAAACTCAAAGTGCCATATCTTTTATCTCTATTCTATTTAAAATTCAATATTAGATATCTATTGAGTCGTGATTTTTGGGGTGAGTTCGTTTGGTAAAATCCTCAAATTTCGTAAACCCGAAATCGGGGTGCCGGGGGCGTAAAAAGATTTTTGGCGTAAAAAAAATTTGTAAAAAAGTTATTGAAAAAAAATTGTAAAAAAAGTTTTTTTAAAAATAAAATATTTTTGTTTGGCGTAAAATATTTTTTGTTTTTTGTAAAAAAGTTTAAACCCGTAAAAAATTGTTTTTTTGTAAAATTGTTTTTTTGTAAAATTGTTTTAAAGTTTAAAACCACGCGTAAAAAATGTTTAAACCCGCGCGTAAAAAAATTTTAAACCATCGCGTAAAAAAAGTCTAAAACCGCGGGTAAAAAAAGTTGAAAACCGGCGTGTAAAATAAGTTTAAAACCAAGGCGTAAAAAAGTTTAAAACCGGCGCGCAAAGAGAATTTTAAACCGGAACGTTAAAAAAGTTTAAAACTGCGCGTAAAAAAAATTAAAACCGGCGGTAAAAAATGTTCAAAACCGGCGCGTAAAAAAAGTTTAAAACCGGCCTTAAAAAAAGTTTAAAACCAGCGCGTAAAAAAAGTTTAAAACCGGGCGTAAAAATAGTTTGAACCCGCGTGTAAAAAAAGTGTGAACCCGCACGTAAAAATGTTTAAAACCGGCGCACAAAAAAAGTTTGAATCCCTACGTAAACTAATTTTCTTACTGGATGATTCAAAAATAACATTAATTAAAAAACATTAATTAAATCACAAACATTACAACTTTAATTACCAATCATTAAAGAGCTTAGTAAAAATACCAATTTACCCTTATCCCACTAAAAACAAAAACTAATTAATTAAAGCATAATGATTACAACTACTTTATTGTTCTTTAATCTCATCCATTAAAACACTTTTGATTAATTGCTTATATTGGTTCCTACGGTTCTCACAACTCAGGTGGTTCTCATTTTACCCATCCCCTATATATATATATATATATATATAGGAAGGTTCAATTGAGAATAAAATTTTATTGAGAAGAAAAAGAACAAAATGGTACAATTGTAAAACATTAAATAGTTTTTTTCTCATCTCATTTATAATTATGTTTGACTAATTAATTAGTCATAAAGACTATCATCCTCCACACTTCAAATTTGTGCCTACACATCAAAAGTTATCTTATACATTTCAAAATTTATCATACACATATTGAAATTTATCCTACACAACTCGTAATTTATCCTACACATCTCGTATTTATCCTGCACTATAAATGAATTTTTATTTTTATTTTTTTAGAAAAATATATATCTTAAAAATAGGTTGCAAATTTAATATAATTAGTTATTAAAGATGAAACTACCAATTAATGATGTATGTAAGTTTACTATATACCCTTATAGTTACATTAAGGACAAAATTTTAATTGAAGTCTAATAAAACATTCTTATTGGTTGAAATTTTTTCTTTTTTCTTCTTACAAAAAATTTCTTCTCATTTGAACCCTCCATTATATATATATATAAAATCTTAGATCATGAAATAATTCAATCCACTTTTACTTTGATAACAGTTTTTAAAGTAAGAAAAATTTTAATTTGAAATAAAATATACAAATTATTTTGTATGCAAAAACAAAATTCTTACTTCGTAAACGTATCATTTAAAATGAGTAATGTTATATTTTCTTTAATTTTGTATGTATAGTTCATATTAAGTTTATAGTATTCATATCAAAATTTATATTTATGGTGTGTTATGCAAGAAATAATATGAATTATAAAAAATAGTTTAAAACTCATAATCGTTATGTCCTTAGAACGCAACCAACCTTTACAATAACATATTTGTTTTAAAAAAACTCATTCAAGTTTATATAAATGGAAAACACAATTTTCTTCCAAAAAAATCGATCAAGTCCATGATTATCTTATAGTCTTTCATTTTCTACCCTTGACCCCATGTAATACACGAGTCTATAACCTAGTACATATAATAAACACACAATCACAAAAATTAAACATTTAAACACACAATTATAAAAAATTATAAATTAAAACAATTAAAAACATAATTACATAAATTAATAACCTAAGAGCGAATCGGGCGATGAGAAGTTACGATCACTATCACGCCCGTCCAGCCTCTCATATCGATTACCAGATCTTTCAGATGATGTATAAACCATTTCTTTATTTGACCTTGGTTTGTATTCAGCCCCGTTGTAACTGTGGTACCCTTCGGCCCAACTTAGAACTTCTTGCGTCGGAATGAGGTTTTTCAATGTGAGTGGTTGCCATTGGAGGACTAAATGTATAATCATATAACGAGTTCAGCTCTTCCGCCGTCAAATCAGTAGGCTTCCATGGACGGTAGACTTCTATAGGTGGAGAGTTTGAGCGTTTACAAGATATCGTCAAAGTCGAAGGTGGAGGGTTTGCACGACGACAGGTTGATCATTGATGTTGTGAAGGTCCTGTAGGTTCAATTGGAAGTGGATAACCACTCCCCATGAAAACCAAATGTAATAAAGATAGTGAAATGGTTGTAAAAAATTATTCAAATAGAGATGGTGAAATGCTTTAAACAGAGACGTGATGTAATTTTTTTATAATTACGTCTAACGATAAATGTCTGTCGAAAATAACCCCACATTTCAAATTCGTATCAATCATCAATGGTACACATACCCCAACTCCAATACCTGAGACCCCCTACCCGAACAGCCAGCAGTGGTGTTCCCAGTCAGATAAGTGGTACCCGATGACACCTACTGAATACGCCCCAAATAGCCATAGACATCTTTAATTAACATAATAATATTATATACGTTGCTCATCATCACCCTCAGCCTTTCAAAACTCACATCTTCATCAACTCAAACTTTCAAAATTCAAAACCCCAATGGTCAAAAAGAGACAACCCAAATCGGCAACTAGCTCTCGTTTTCGCAACCCAATTTCCCCTAACCGAAACGTCAACGGCGATGTTCCCGATTAGGTAGACGTACCCGACTCGCCTTACTGAGAATAACCCATACCCCCCCTAAAATCATTTATTTGACCTCTTGTTTAACCTAAACAAAATGTAGTTATACTAACAATAGTAACTAAGTGTTAATAAAGCTACTCAAATTTTGGGGTAAATGAAAGACCTACTAAACTTTCTTTATTCATTAGAAAGTTTTGAAACTTTTTTAACATTTTTAGGGTTATAAAAACTGAAACATCATATTTTTTCCATTTTCTAAATTCTAATAGTGCATGACATAAAGTAATACCGATGTAACGTTCCGTATTTTTCTATTTTTTTTTCATTTTTTGTAAATAATATTTCAATTTCAATCCTTATAATTCCGAGACCTTATCATAACGAAAATCACATTTTATATCATACTTTATTAATCACGCTTGCACAATACATAAACAATCACGGAATACACATTTTTTATTAGAAACTGAGCCATACATCGAGATTATATATATTTTCTCAGAGCGATATTCATACATTACACATGCATACATGCACTTAAAAACCCTAAAAATGTGCTTAACTATTTGTTAGGACCAAAACTATTTTTTTTAAGTCAAAGGTCCTTATGGACCGAATGGTAAAACCCATACGGTCTGCAAGGGTCTGGTCTGGCAGCAGCTTGTTAATTTCGTGAATTTTGATCTATTTTTCCTCCTTTCAACTCCCAACCACCTCATTTAACCCCCAAACCCTAATCCCAACTATAAATACAACCCCTTACCCCATCCTAAACACTTTCCACACTCCAAACACTCTCTCTAACACACTCAAATCATCAAAATCTTCAAGTCTCGGCAGATTGCCACATGTTTACCAAGGTAAAAAAAATGGTATACCACCACTTTGAAGTCCAAGTTAGGATTTTTTTTTTTGTTAAAGTTTATGAACTTGTCTTTTTTTAGCTTTATTCTTGGAACTTTTGCAAACTAAACCAAACCACCGATTGAGGCTCCTGTAAAAAAAGACCAAAAGTGTGAGAATGGTAAGAAAGAATCTCAGCCATTAGATGTTTCCCTATCCATTTTCTTAGATCAAGGATATAATGGTAATTATACTAATAATTCTAATTAATTTAGGAATTCCAATTTTGAATTTTATATGATTATACATAAAGATTAGTTCACAGTTATAAAATTCATATCAAAATTTTAGTTAATTCGCAGGTATAAAACACCATACGAATTCCAAAAGACATCACAGCTTGAATCCAATATAGTCTTTTGAAAGTATAAAACACCATTCAGATTCTAAAAACATAATGACTTGAATTGTAATATAATAGTGTTTTTTAATATATGGAATGATTACATTGCACATTATGTATGGTGTTTTACTACTATAATTCCAGTAGATCTTCTTTGTATGGTGTTTTAAACTTGTATTCATGGTGTTTTATACCTGCATTCTAATAGGTGTTCTTCGGACGGTGTTTTACACCTGCATTCATAGTGTTTTATACCTGCATTCCAGTAATTGTTCTTTGGTGTTTTACACCTGCATTTATGGTGTTTTACACCTGCATTTAGGTAGATGTTCTCGTACAATATTTAAACCTGCATTTTAGTAGGCTGAACTATACGTAATTTTTTTTCTCTAAATAAGTATAACACTATGATACTCATATTAAAGATAAAAAAACGCTCATTATTACGGTATAATTTTCTTTTCAAAAAGTTATTGACGTTTAAAAAAGACGGGGGAGAAGTTGCATGTGCATTAATGTTAGTTTTCTTAATTTAAAAATGTTAAATTTACCTTTATACCCTTAATCTAGAAAACTAATTAATTTAATTGTTACACTATTTACAAGATTGCCATCAAGATCTCAACCATTAGATTAAAGATCTAATGGTTTAGATTCTTTCTTATCCTTCTCACAAAATGCACCTTTTTTACAATAACCTCACCCACAAACCACCAACAAATTTCTATGTTGAATGGCTTGTGTTAACGTTTAGTTCCAGAAACTTAGAGGTCATATACCCCCCCGTCTTATTTTTGTAATGCTCTAAGTAACTTCCAAACAATAAAGTGAACAAACTACACTAAGTCTCCAACGATACAATGTTGAAAGCACACTTGGTTACTTAGGGAATTAGATAGTTTATTTATTCTCTTCATACTTGTATTCTTGAGCATCCAAATCATCCATGTTGATGATTTGTGTATTGGTGAATTCTTGAGGTTAATGGATTTATCCTACCTCTAATGCTTGACATAGTTGACAATATATCTAATTATATATACATATATAATACCTACTCCAAAAACCCAACTATGATAATAACCAAACCATGTTTTAATATAATTTTAAGGTGTAGAATATCCAAAGTCTTGGATCCCTTATTTCGGATTTCTAATAGGTAATAGGACTCATAAAAAACATAAACAAATAATAGTGTCCGAATAAGTGTCCAAGACAGTATATATTTTTATGTAATTTCATACTTGTAACTTTCGTTTACATTCCAATCTCCAAATCCAAAAATACTCATACAACCTTGATTAACTTTTTAGGGTAACTTCAGTGTTCCATCCTTCATAACCGCTCACTCGCTTTTGTGGAATTTCTTTGCAAACCGTGAGTTCATACTTGACCGGTTTGCTTTTTAAACACTACTTGGGTTGCAAAATACACCCGTAATTAAATACACCATCACACACATACAATCAATCTTATGCAAACACTCAATCCTTTAACATGCTTACTTGTTATGCTAAATCGCCATACATGTTAGATCAAATATTGCCATGCAATCTATAATTAAATTTAAAAAGCCCCCCTTAACATGTATAGTGCTATAGGATTAGCACACCGCTCCGTTTGTTGGGTCATTGTTAAATATTCAATCTTTACGGTCTTATTGGCTTCATTGATAAGGTTACGCTAGTGGAAACTTTGAGTTGATTTTTAGCCATTGAATGCTAGTATGATTACATGATTTGTACAACTTTGAAAAATGTGGATTTGTGACTTTATTCATACTTATGCGATGTAGACAAACTAGTATGCTCACTGACATAATTTTGTTAACGAGTATTTTATACATGTTGCAGGAAATATTTGATGAGGCATTTACAATAAAACTACTTTGGGTGGATTAGATACCTAGTTTTAATTTATGCATCTTATTATTATTAGTTTTGAAATTCCAATTATTGTACCTTCCATTTTCATGAACAATGTAATACTTGATGTAGGGAAATGAAATAAAATTTCGAATTTTAATTTGTTAGTGCAAATTTAGTGTTATGTTGTGTTTGAGCAATCTATTATGTCTCGTCTCGATGTTTTTGCCATCGATTGGGGTGTGACAGATTGGTATCAGAGTCATAATTATAGGAAATTAGGAAAATTGCCATGTTTGACCTAGGCTATGGGGCTGTTTGGCAACTTCTGAATGGTTAAGTGCTGAACCATTAAGTGCTGAACCAGTAAGAGGTCTGAACCATTAAGAAAACACCATAATGTTTAACCGTTAAGAGACAAATGTCTGACCAATTCAGATTAGAGGTCTTAACCATTCAGACTTAGTATAATGCTTAACCATTCAGAGGCAAATGTCTTAACCATTCAGACATTTGCTCGCGAAACAAACAGTCTGAACCATTAAGTGCTGAACCAGTAAGTGGTCTGAACCATTTAGAGCCTCATTAAGAGGTAAACAAACAACCCCTATAGTTAAGAAACCCGCATAAGTGTTACTTGTGCTTTATTTGACCATTCTCGTATGTTGCTTAAAATTACTTGATTCTTCCTAATTTACTTCTTATATATCTTTTGGTCTCAAAATATGCCTTTCCTAAGGCGAAGTATACTATGACACGAAGACACTCATATTTCACCAACAAAACGACCTCACCAAAGTAGGAGTGAAACCCTTACTTTGGTGATGACTTTCAATCCGCCATTTTATTCTATGAAATTACATCATCAAGTTAGAAGTGATTTCCTTACCTTGATGGCAATTTCACTCACCAAACTCTTGTGCACCATTATCAACGAGTTAGGATTAACTTCCTTACCTCAATGGATAAATAGCAACCACGTTTAGGGAACGAAACCACCAAGTTGTTGGTGTATATGTCTGTTGCCTACGTCATTATGTATTGAGTCTGAGTGATTAGAGCTTAATCTGTTAGAAACTAGGCGTATTTAAGTGAGTTTGGAGCCAAGTTCGCTTGAGAATGTTTTTGGGATGTCAAGTTTTGCCGAACTTGACTAGATCAAGTTCGCCCGAACTTCCTTCATCTCCAGCGAACTTGTCAACACTATAAATAGGTGCCTTGGGATTTCATTTGTAACTGGAAGAGATTTTGGCACAGAGACGGCGAAGCTCTGTCGGATCCGGTTCTCGAATGTATTGAACTTTAGATCAATGATAATAACATTTAAATGAGTAATTCTTGTTATTTGGTTAACTTGTCATTAGTTTCCGCCTAATTTGACAATAGATAACAAATTTAGGTTCCCGTGCTAATCATGGACGTTCCAACAAGTGGTATCAGAGCCTGAATATCTAAATTTGCAGGAATCAAGACAAGAATTTCTCTATTTCATCTCCATTCTATCATTTTTCGTAACATTTTCACATATTTGATGATTTCATGGACAAAATCAGCTAAAAATTGAATCTGTCATGGAAAATACAGTTGTGATCAATTCCTGAGAGTTTGGACATCAAATTCAATCGAATTGATATCAAAAAGTTGAAAAAACCATGTTTTGGAAACAAGTCTTGGCCGAACTTAACATCAAGTTTGACCGAACTTTAGATTTCACTGATTTTAATCAAGTTCGACCGAACTTGATAGAATTTTCAAGGGTTTTATAGAAGTTATCTCGAACTTAAGAGATAATCCAACTTTTTATAGCAAGTTCTACCGAACTTGAATAATTTTTTGTTGAATTTCTCATATAAGTTCGCCCGAACTTGAGAATCCTCTTGATAGTTCACATAAGTTCGACCGAACTTACTTGTTTTTTCTCTTGAAACATTCACAAGTCCGCTCGAAACAATATAAAACTGAAAACTTGTGGCTAAGTTCGACCGAACTTGCTTGTGTGTAAAAAATTTGAAGATTTGTCATCTAAGTTCGATCGAACTTGTTAAAAATTGAAATCAAAAACTGATTTTTACATAAGTTCGACCAAACTTGTCTAATACTAATCAAGTTTCAAGTGTTTTTGATCGTATTTTCAGATAAGTCTTCAGATTGTCAAAATGGAAGATTTCCACAACGTGTTCGTTTCACAACTGGCTTCTTCATCAAATGCTAATACTCTTGCGGCGAACCAGATGAATATTGACAACGAAATGGGTACTACGTTGGCCGCCAAAGCTAATGAGTATGGACGAGTTTGAAGGATGGAAGGAAAAGTTTGTGAATTGGATACAAGCGAATCAATTCAACAGCTGGGTTGCGGTTGAGGATGGGTACAAATGGCCAAAGGATGAGCGTGATCAAGATCTTCTGCTGAACAAGTTTTCATCAACTGACAAAGAAAATTATGTCGCTGAGAAGAAAATGATTAGCTTGATACAACAATCAGTAAAAGAAGATATCTTGATTCTTTTGCCAGAATATGAAACATCACAAGAATTATGGCACGCTCTTTGTGACAAATTCAAAGGAAGTGATGAAATGATTAAAAGCAAAAAGGCCTTGATTAAGAAAGAGTTCGAGATCTTCACGATGATCAAAGGTGAGACAATGAAGCAGATGATCGATAGATATTGTAACCTCATGGTCCAGATGCGAAGACATGACATCAAAATATCTAATGAAGAACAAATCGAGAAGTTGGCCGATGCACTTCCTAAGGGAGAATGGACAACGTATCTGATGATTTTGAAGAATAGTCCATCTTGGAGACATTTCAAGTTGTCATCCTTCATCGACAAACTAGAAGGTCAGAAATGGAGTTGATGAAGATTGCAAAATCAAAGAATGCTAACGTTGTTCAAGATGTCGGTGTTTATTATAAAGGAGGTGTACAAGATACTCCGATTCAAAGCCTGGAAATTCAAACAACATTTAGTGCAAATACAAATTCTTCTCAAAATCAAAGTTCTCCATATGCTGGATATACTAGTGCTAGGTCAAGCTCATCATTCCAAAATCAGACAAACCAAGCTAGTTCTGATTCAAATGTTTTCCAGTGCAACATAGCGGTCGATTTGAAGAATGTATTCCCTGAAAAAGTGGCCAAACAACACATAGCACTTCTCGCTACTGTTCTTGAATCGTATGAAAGTCTTGTTGCTGGAAAGATCAGTAATCCGGAAATGACTACCGAGGATTATGAACAAGTGGATGAAGAAGAGTTGGAGCTAATGGATATAAAGTGGAGTCTGGCATCTATCATCAGAAGAGTTACCAAGTTTGTGGCACTCACTGGAAGGGATATTGGCAACTCAAGCAACAAGCTTGGATTTGACAAGTCAAAAGTCACATGCTTCAGGTGTCGACAAAAGGGACACTTCAAACGTGAATGCAACAATCAAGAAGCAGGTGGAAACCAAAATCCTTTCAGCAGCAGTAATGAGTACTGCAAGAAAGCTCTTCAATACAAGCCATATCCAAAGAGAACACAAGTCGAAGTTGAAGATAAATCTGCAAAGAAAACCGAACAAGCTCTTGTTGTTACTCATGAAGAAGATGGTTTTGATTGGAATATATACATTGGAAAGAAATCTGGTGTTGCTATGATAGCAGAGTTAGTGGATGAATCTGAGACATCGTATGTTGATGCTGCTCCAGAGAATGCCATTCTGGAAGGTTATAGGCAGAGAGCTGAGGAAGAAGAGATAGCTTACCTTGAGATGCAAAAACAGGAAGTGTTGAAGTTAGAGGCAGAAAAGGTAAAAGCTAAGGTAAGTGTGTCTGAAAAGGAAGTTGTGGAGGTTGAAAAACCTTGCACAAAGTGCGCAAGTCCTTGTGAACCTTGTCTTGAAAAGGTCAAAGTCATTAGAGAACTAACTGTACATAACGAAAATTTTCGTTATGATTACAGAACCATGAAAGAAGCTTATGACAAAATATCAAGCAAATATAAAAATGTCGAAAAAGCTAATCTTGAACTTGGTGCTAATGTAAAAATGTTAAATGCCACAGTAAATGAAAAACAAAAAGCGATTAACATGTACATTAATACTATTGCCGAAACAAAACGTGAGCTTCATGATATAAAGATAGAAACAGAAAGGGTAAGACAATTGCTGAAAAGTTACACCACAAACGCCTATGTCATTGATCACATTTTTCATACATTAAGTCGGAGGAAAATGGTGATAAATCAAAGCGTAAAGAATACGGAAGTGTTCCTCCACCACTTCTTGCAAGTTACTCCTGCAAGAAAGATGATGAGATTGAAAAGGCATTCAATATTTTAATCTTATCAGAAATGAAAGATAAATTGCCTGAGAACATTGACGTAGACTTTATGAAATCAAATAATGACAATGAAGCGGTGGTAAAAAATGTGGTTAAAAATGTGTTAGGAAATGATTCTGATGAAGACAGCTCTGAAAGCGCCAAATCAAGTTCAAAAAACTCAGAGTCACAATCTGAAGATGATGATACATCATCAGAACATGATCTAAGTGATGATTCTAATGTTGTCATGTACAAGATTAAGGAATTTGATAGATTATACTTTGATGATAGTTTTCCGATTCGGAACGTGAAAGAGGATCAACTTGATAAATTTTTCAAACTTGTAGAAGTTTCATCAGATGATCTTGAGAAAAACGAGAAAAGATTTTACTCGAAATCTAAAAGGAATGCTAACAACTATCGAAAGTTTGGTGGTGATTTTCCTGAGAAAAGGAGAGTAGGATTGGGTTTGGAGGAAAGTGAAGAAGAGCCGAGAAGGAACCAGAAGTTGCCATTTCATGAATACAATGGTAAACACATGAAGTTTGTGTATGGGATGAATACGGTTCAAGAAGAAGGTATGATCAGTAAGAAATCGAATGATGAATTCCAAAAGGAGAAAGAACTTCGGGACAAGGCTAAGATCAAGTCCACAAGTGGAGTGAAATCCACTAGTGGAAATGTTTCTGATAATCGGACTTGCTTTAAATGGAATACTGTTGGTCATATTACTCGTAAGTGTCTGAATCTAAAGCCTGTGTTTCCACGAAGAAAAACTGAATCAAAAGATGAAAAGCAAAAACAACCAGAGATTGTGAAACCTGTCACAGAATCAAATAGAAACTATGAATCTAAATACGAAGTGAAACCTAAAACGAGTTCAAGGTTTGAAAACTCAATTTTTGAAAAAGGTGAAATTTCAAAATTAAACGAAAATAAAGATTCTAGGTTCTATATTAAGAAAGCGAGAAGCAAGCTACAATCCTGGGTTGCTAAGAAAAAGTTTTCATCAATTCAAAAACCAAAGTCTGTTGATGACAAAACTAAAAATGTCAATCAACTGAGTCAGTAATCAAACAGACAAAGAAAGAAAAGGTAAAACGTTTTCAGAATCTACATCGGACGAAATGTTTGATGATGATTTTGAATATGATGATGATTTTGAAAGTGTTTATGATGCTTATCATGTCAAACCCAAAACCAAAAAGGTTTGGGTTTCCTTATTCAAATAGTTGCTTTGTGTGCAGGAGTTCCAAAAGATCCGCTTTGTCAAAGTTATATCTGGATAGCGGAGCTTCATGTTACTTAACTTATTCAGAAAGTAAAAAATCTTAATCATTTTGAAAAAGAATAAGTTGGAAAAGGAAAAATTGTCAAATCAAATTGTGCAAATCCACACCTATGAACGAAACAATGATTTTATAACCATTTGATTCTTTCATGTAAATGAGGATAATGGTTTATTTGTTAAACAGGTGCAGATGCAGATGTTGGGAAATGGGATCGGACGACGAATTCTCAGGATCCACATTGGTTTGTTATCTTTTTAGAATAGTATTTCTTAAAAAAACCTAAAATAAAAAAATATATGTTTTTGATTTTAGGGGGAGTAAGAAAAATTTTAGAAAAATAAAAAGCATATGAAAAAGTTGAAAATTCAAAAAAGTACAAAAACATTGAAAAAGATAAAAGGAATTTTTGTTGTCAAAAAGGAAATGATAGTATATCAGTGGACTATCACAGTATGCTAAAGAAATGTAAAGTTAAAAAGTGATAAACAAGTCTTACTGTGGATGTGTCGATAGGCTTTACACGTTCAGTAAATTTGTTTCCGAGATATAAATTAAATTTGGCAACTGCTTAAACTTGTGGATTAGCACATCTTGGATATATGGACTTAGTACTCCGAAATTTCGATTGAAGGGTTTCCTGATTCTGAGATACGAGGTCTTTATAGATGATTGATATCTGGGGTATTATACAAGTTCTTCTAATTTTGCGGAAGCAATAGCCTAGAACTTCCATAATGCTTTTTGCCAAAAACCCCATTATAGCATGCAAAACTGAAAAGAATCAAAAAATCTAATCATGTGCAATGCTTAAAAGATTTCTTAAGTGGAACACACCTTAAAGACGAGCCTTCATCTCTTTGTCTGTACGGTAGTACTAACCTGAGCTCTCAAGGCCTCGCATCAACCCTAATACAGATATCAGTTACGTTATATTCACCTGTAAGATGAAATCTATGGAATCTGGATTCGGGAGTATATTCAAGAAGTGGGAACCATAGTTAAGTCAAGTTTAATAAATCTTACCTAACATATCTTGGAATAGTTGAGAAACGTGGTAAAGTTTAAGTGGACGATAATCTAAGTAAACAAGTTTAAATCTTAAAGTCTCAAAAGGTCAACGGTACTGGTGGTATGTCTCAATCAACTGATATGATCCTTAGACACGAGTTCACAAAAATATGTCTGTAAATATGTTTGTACATAATTTACTTTCTTTATATTGCTTTACAGATAAAAATCAAAAAGATTTTCAGTGTGTTTTAGCATAAACTTTCTAAAAATCAAAAAGATTTTGTTTCTTCATTAGTTTCAACGAGCCAATGATGGAGAACGGTTCTTTGAAGTTGGTAAGGTGCTTTTATGTTGAAAATCTTGGTGACATCTGTAAAATCAAAAAATGATCAAAAGTGTTAAAAAGTTCATTAAATTGAAACTTTAAAATTGAAGAAAACATTGGTTCAATCACAATGGTTTCAAACCAAGGTCATTAATTTGGACTCGGTAAATGAAATTGGTTAACCAAGGTCATTAACTTGGACTTGGTCAGCCAAGTAGATTTCATAATTGAAAATTTTTGAGTGAACAAAGGTTTTTAAAATGTTAAAAGTGTTCAAGGTCATTAATTTGAACTCGAATATCTAAAAAATTTGAAAAAATTAAAAAGAAGATTCAAACTTTGAGGTTTTATAATAGACTTTTGAATCTGAAATGTTTATCTGAATGTCAGAAAGTAGTTAGACAGGAAGTAAAGATTGAGGGGGAGTTGATAAAGCAAAATCTGAAGACACCGGAAAGCTTAAAGCTAGGGGGAGCAAAGCTTAAAGCAAGGGGGAGCATGATGATTAAAAGTTTTATCAAGTCAAAGCTCAAGATAAAGGAAGAAGATATAAAGATCAAGATGTTCAAGATGTTAAAGTTTATTCAAGAACTAAATGTCAGAAGACTCAGAAGATTTTAAAAGTCAATGACTACGGCAACATCCAAGGGGGAGTCTGTTGGTGCATATGTCTGTTGCCTACGTCATTATGTATTGAGTCTGAGTGATTAGAGATTAATCTGTTAGAAACCTAGGCGTATTTAAGTGAGTTTGGAGCCAAGTTTACTTGAGAATGTTTTTGGGATGTCAAGTTCGGCCGAACTTGACTAGGTCAAGTTCTCCCGAACTTCCTTCATCTCCAGCGAACTTGTCAACACTATAAATAGGTGCCTTGGATTTCATTTATAACTGGGAGAGATTTTGGCACAGAGACGGCGAAGCTCTGTCGGATCCGGTTCTCGAATGTATTGAACTTTAGATCAATGAAAACAACATTTAAATGAGTAATTCTTGTTATTTTGTTAACTTGTCATTGGTTTCCACCTAATTGGACAATAGATAACAAATTTAGGTTCCCGTGCTAATCGTGGAAGTTCCTACACAAGTTAGGAGTGATATCCACACCTTGGTTACTAGTCCTATTCCTCGATTTTCAATCTCTCCAAAGTCTCGAGCTTCCGATTGACAATGGACATGTAGTAACCTAAAGTATGAATACCGTTTACCAAAATTTCAGCGAGAGTATTTTACCTATTAGGCAAAGCATGATTCCCGAACTTAAAAGAAGTTTCGACCACTTTGGATTTAATCGAACCTCTTTTTATGTTTGTATTTATTTTATGTGTTTTACCTTTCAACCCTTATCTTTTCAATTTCAAAATTCTCGCGTCATGCTACTCTTGCAACCTAAAACAATAATTATACTCATGAAGCAACAAAATTTCGACTATTTTATTGTCGTATGGTTTATTTCCAAGGTGAATACATGCTTCGTTTATATGAACTATTTGAAACATACGTGCTTATGTGACATACTACCATGCTCTAATTATGCAAGAACGTTTTAAACCATTGATTAAGTCTCATCATTCCCTTTATCCGACCTTCTAGATATCTTCCAACCACCACTCTCACCACAACTCAAAGATGAGCTCCAAACAAAGCTCCAACAAGAAGATGTTGCCTTTATGGCTAAGAAAATGGCCCTAGGCCCTAGTCTTGGCATTTTCATTCATTTTTCTAATTCCATCCAATTTGGTTGTTTACTTAAAGGGTATTTAGGTCTTTTTACCTACCAACTTCATCTCCACTTCAACCCCTACCACATCCACCACACACCATATCTCCAATCCCCATCTTCATCAAACCAAGAAACGTCACCGGTGACCACCATTGTTCGACCACTTGAAATCACCACTAACCACCTGTAATCACCGGCGAACACCATATTCCCTGTGGCAATCCCCCATAACAATCACCTTCATCTACAGCCCTTGCCACTACCTTCAGCTACAGCCCCTGCCACCATCTTCAGCTACAGCCCCTGCCACCACCTTCAGCTACAACCCCTGCCACCACTTTCAATCGTCTGTTCTGGCCAACGGATTGGTTGGAGGCAACACCAAACTGAATCATAGTCATGGTTCGACATTGCAGTACGAAACAGTGGCCCACAAAGGTTTTTTCTATAAGCAATCAATGTAGATTTTGTTGCCAGGTTGCGATAGGAGGTCTCAGAGTTGCTGTGAAGTTGCCATACTAGATAGGATCTGGAAAGATTTGCCATATGGATTTGGATCGTTAGTGGCAGGTAGAGAATTTGGAGGCAGTTTTGTGAGGTGAAGTGTTTTGTGGTTTGAACAAGAATGAAATAAAAATAAACTATGTGAAATGACATATTTGACCCTCATTTAACGGAGAAAAATAAAGGAGGTTAGCTACGTGGATGAAAATAAATTTCAAACATTTTGGATTCAGATGTGTAAAAGCAAATATTTTGACGAAAGTCGCAAAAGTGATCAAACCTCATATACGAAAATGACAATTTACTCTAAAAGTAAATACCAAAGGATGACACATCATTTTTTGTTCTTTTTAGAAAAGGATTTGTTTTTTTGTTTTTTCTTATTATACACAAGAGAAACACGAAATACAAAAAACATGAGACAAGCATTCAGCTATAAAATTAGTTTAAGAGTAAATTGCACAAAACATCCTTTATGTTTCCTTAAACTTGCAGATTCCAGCCTTAATGTTTAAAGTTGCTAAAAACAGCCTTTAAGTTTATTTTTGTTGCGGGTTCAATCCTTTACAGCTAACCATGTTATTTTCTTCAGTTAAGTTCCCTCACATGCATAACATGTGAGGGTATATTCATCATTTTGGTTGATCTTCTACCCACTTCAATTATAACAAAAAAGAATATTTAAGTTTTAACCTAGTTTAAACAAAGTTTGGTAAAACGTACGCGACTACAGAGGAGCACGATTACCGTTTGATAGTGTTTAAGTCTAACTTGCGGCGTCCTAAGCGTCACCAGTTGCTGTATCCGACTACTGAACACGGTGTTACGAAGTTCTCTGATTTGACGGCATCGGAGTTCCGTGAGAGGTATCTAGGGTTGAAGAGTCGTTTGTCGTTTCCGTCTGATGCGAATAAGGCGCCGATTCTTCCAACTGATGATAATGCTGAAGAGTTTGATTGGCATGATCAAAATCTGTGTCAATCTTTACAGCTTAGTGGGCTAGCTTAACAAGATTCCTATCTTAATTCCGGGTTCGCCGGAATCCGGCGAAGTCGCCGCAGAAGAAGACCGGGAAAGAAGGTGTTTGATTTTTAAAAGTTTGGTTTTATTGCACATTAGTTTTTGCGGTTAGAATTTTTTTAAATAGGTTAAACCTTAAATATTTTTTTTCTTATAATTGACGTGGGTGGAAGATCAACCAAAATGACGAATATACCCTCACATGTTATGCATGTGAGGGAACTTAACTGAAGAAAATAACGTGGTTAGCTGTAAAGGATTGAACCCGCAACAAAAATAAACTTAAAGGCTGTTTTTAGCAACTTTTAAACATTAAGGCTGGAACCTATAAGTTTGAGGAAACATAAAGGATGTTTTGTGCAATTTACGTTTAAAGAATCTCATGGATACCAAAAAGGTATGATTTTAGTTTATACAAATGATTGTCTAAAACACATATCCTTACACAAATGATTGACATAAATAATGAATATTGACATTTTTTCATGCATAAAAGGTTTAAGTAATTTTATTATTTCCCTTATGCAAATTATCAACATTCTGTTTCTGCTGGTTGAAACCAAGCTTTCTTCAACTTAATCAAACAATAAATTTAACAAGACAAAACTCTTTTATTAAAATTGAAGGTATATAAACCCTAAACATATAACCCCTATTTATACTAAACAATCCCCTTGAAGAGCAAGTAACATACTCCTATAAGAAAACTAAATAAAATAAAACTAAATCTTCCTACTAAAATAAATTAAACCATTTAGCATCCCTAACTTTTGAGTTATGGCAAGATTAGTCCCAACAATCACCCTCCTAATCTTGTCAAACACTTTTCATCACATTAAAGCTGGTCCGTTGTCCTAATATCAGGTGAGGTTGGCTTCCTCCTTCTTCTCCCACTTTGGACATTCCGATATGTAATGGCTGAACTCATTGCGTTTGTAACATCTGTCGTGGCTTTTGTCCCGTTATACTCAACTATCTCCCAAATCTCTACTGGACACCCGACCTCTACCTCTACCTCTACCTCGGCCTCGTCCAAGATCTTCTCAATTCGTGTTTCCATAACCGCAATGCTCACATCTGTGATCCTTTTCCTTTGCCTTTTCATTTGATTTGTGAACAAAAGTTGGTTTAGATTCCCGGATTGAGTCTCCTCCTCATCTTTGATCCTTTCTTCATAAGCTTTAAGCCAACCTACGATATCATCATAGCCGATGGTCTTTAAGTCCACAACCTGTTCTATTGAAGCCACCATATGATTAAACCGCTTAGGCAATCCGTTGAGAAACTTCTTGACTAACTTAGTTTCTTCTATAACCGAGCCAAGTGAGGCGGCTCTAGAGGCATACCCAGACAAATTATTAGCAAACTCGTCTATGGCACTTTGATCCTTCATCTTCAGATTTTTAAACTCCACCATTAAAGTCTGCAATCTCACCTCTTTGATCCGATCTGCACCCAGATGGCGGGTCTTTAGAACATCCCACATCTCCTTACAAAATTTGCTCTTCAGGTGTTGCTTGAAACATGAGAGCGATTGCAATATTATTCTTCTTGGTATCCACTCCCATACCCAGTTTGATTTGTTCCCACACCCCGTGAACATTGAAAATAACCCTCAGCCTCATAGCTCACACCGTGTAGTTTGTTGCAGATAATACCGGACATAGAAGAGACATATTGTTGTTCTCCTTAACGGTAACCAACGCCTCATCTTCCGGTTTAACCATATTTGTTTTTATTTTCTTAAAACAAACTTGACTTTTTTTTCCTTTTTGTTTGAATAAACAACTTAAACAAAGAAATCCTCTTCTGACTAAATCCATAAACCTAACCCTTTTGTTTTCCAACTTCCACTAAAGGACCAAATTTATTCCTTTTCTTTTATCTCTCTTGTTCGAAATACAACAGTAGAAATAAAATAAATACCTTTTAAAACCCAAATGTAACCTTTTTTTCACTCAGTACGATTGATGCTTTAGAATTAATTTTGACAAAGCTTCAGAATTAATTCTGTCGTAGATACCGTCAATAGTTTATATCGAATCCTTGACAATCCACTGATAACTATTAACAAGCCTCCTAATCGATGATGAAAAGATGAACCGCTCTGATACCAATTGTTGGAAATCAGACCTTCAATTTTAATTAAAGAGTTTTTTCTTGTTAAACTATTATTTGATTATATTGAAGAAGATCTAATTTCCAACAGTGCTTATCTTAACAAACTTTAATATTTCCCCCACCATAATCAATTGATACACATTGTTACGTTTTCAAAACCTGGGCTTGATTCCCCTACATTGATCATTATTGTTCCCATCGGTCTGAAGCCACAGCTCGGTTTGAACCGCTCTGAAGCCACAACTCAGTGGTGGAGGTGTGAGGGTTTTACCCACAGGTCTTCGATCTCGGCCCAGTGGTGTTTCCCGCACGGGGACCGGATGCAGCCCACTTGGGAAGTGTGGTTCGAACTCGGGTGGCTACTCGTCTTGAGAGCCTTGGGGACCACTGAACCAAACCTTTAAAAAAAAAAAATCATCTTGTCATTTAACATATCCACGTTTTTCCATTTTTTGATTCCATCCCTTTGAAGATTTACTTAAGGTTTCCTGGTATCGTTATTCACTACTCTTTTCAACTTCCTCGCAATGCGCTTCTTCATTACAATATCATCTTCGGTATTATTGTTATACGTGATATACTCTAAGTTGTACATTTTTTTTCTTATTATTAGTTAGCAAGTTTACATTCAAAATGAAACTGTTGAGATAAATATTTAACTAAATTATATTTGATTTGCATTAATAATCCCCTACTACACATCAGAAAGAACAAGAATGAAGAAGCTAAAAGTAAACAGACAAACATTTGAATACAAATGAATGTACACATTTTTTTTAAAAAAAATCGGTAACTCACACACACCATAAGCCTTGATCTCACCACATGAAAAATGACATTTTTCTTAAAACCTTAATACCGCTAGGCAAAGGCCATTTGGTAAACTGTTGTGCACATAGACAGGGGCGCAGCTTTCCTAGGGCAGGGACGGGCACCCGCCCCCTGAACTTTTCGCTCCGTAGTGTTATATATGTAGTTTTCGTATAGAAATTTTTGAGTATATACGTTTTCGCCCCCGCCCCCCCGGTTCTATAGAAATTTTTGGGTATATTCGTTTTCGCCCCTCCGGTTTTCGACGGCAAGCTTCGCCACTGCACATAGATACGCCTTCATCCTATCAATCCGTTCTCTCTCTAGTGGAAAGCATCACCCGAGTCTAAGCCATGCAGGCGTGTCAAGTTGTTACCTTTGTTTCTCTCTATATTTGTATGTTACTTGTGTAATTTGAAACTAACCACACCATACTAAAGTTTGCAAAGGAGGTAGAAAGATTAAATGATTATATCACAACTTAAAACTACAAAAGTACGTTGACAAGTTAAAAAATCACATCTAACCTAACTACTTCCTACGAACATGTCAAGATTCATTTAAAAATAACAAAGAACATGTCACGGACGTTAACAAAAAGTATATAATAATCCTATTTAATTATCCTTCGTGCAAATAGTCAAGATTGATGGCTTTCATCTCAAATCCTTCAGGCTATAAATGCCAGATAATTTAGTTACATTTCATCACAAAATAAAAAAAAACATCTTTCTTCTTTACCAATATACTAGGATCAGTTAATCATGACATCAGTTACTACCGAAATCGAAATTGCTTCTTCGTTTCCGGCTGAAAAGGTTTTCAAGGTTCTTAAGGACTTCGAAAATGTTGCACCAAAGGTGAACCCTGCAGTTTTCAAGTCTATCGAGACACTCGAAGGCAATGGAGGCGTTGGAACAATAAAGCTCTTCACCTTTGGTGAAGGTAAGTGTTTTATTTCACCATTATAGTATATATATAATCTCGTTTTCTCTTTCTAAACGAAGATGATTTAACACAGTCGTCCCATTTACACACGGAAAGTACAAGGTTGATGCTGTTGATGAAAGAAGCTTTAGCTATAGCTACACATTCTTTGAAGGTGACAACTTGATGGGCATATTACATTCCATCACCCAACATGTTAAGATCATACCTTCCGGTGAAGGAAGCATATACAAGCATACGATTATTTACAACTGTAAAGGTGATGAAAAGCCGTCTGAGGAGGCTCTTAAGGCAGAAAAGGAAGTGTATGAACAAACCTACAAGGCTGTTGAGGCTTATGTTGCTGCCAATCCTGAACTTTATTGATTGTTTTGTTTAATCAGTTGGAATACTTTTCGTGAACTTTCATGTTGGTCGTGTTATGTTTTTCTTATGGTTTAAAATAATGGACAATGTTCAATGTTGCTTAATTGTTGTGCTCCTTTGGAAGATTAATTTTCTCGAATATATTGCATAGTTTCCTTTGTTGATATGTTGTGTACTTTGTAGTCCTTGGATGTGAATTACATAAACTTATGGTAAAATATCAAGTTACTTTGTAGTCTAAGTGATCAGCGTTTAACAAATTTTATATCAAAGTACTGTACAATGTTATTATGAGGTAGAAAAAATATTTCATAACTTGTTTTTACCAGTTAGATGCCATTCCCACAATGTTTACCAACTTTTATATGACATTTGACTTTATAATATGAACATGGCAAAAAAGAAAAAAGTATAACTGTCAACCATGAAGATGTCCAACTATCTCCTCCGGCTTTTCCTCCCCTTCACCCCTAAGAGCATTACCCAGTTATCCACAGTGCATCCAATAACATGCATAGTCGGTTGACACATAATCCTGAGTTGGACGGAAAGGATCACCGGCCACGACCCATGTTTTCTAAGGGCACCTATTTTTTAAAAAAATCCGATATATATATATATATATATATATGTATATATGATATATGTTTTTAAATAGTATAAAACACTAAGTTATTGATAGGTCTATTTACAAATCTATCTTGAATAAGTTAGCTCATTAGGTTTAGCCCAATACCCATTTGATATAAAAAATAATCAAACAATAACCTTTTGTTTGGGCGGCAATTGGCAAACACTTGGAGATTGAAACGGTGCACACTCGCAAATTCTTGAACGACAAGTCAACAACCCACCACGCAAACACCTAGTTCGTCCCTTCTGATCAAAATTCCGCAAGTTCTTTGGCTTCTCTAGACAAACGGACGCGAAGGCAGGGGCGTCACTGTTTTGTCTATTGCAAAACTCGCAATCCACCCACGTCCTACTATCATCTTCTTGCTTTCAACGCAACTCCTATTCGGCAACTCGCAAGGCTCCGCAGCACTGACCAGGTATGATTAGTTAGATGTTCTTTGGCATATAATTAATTAGGTGTCATTTAGCGTATGATTGTCGATTGTTTATGTGTTAATTGCCCATTAGGTAGGTGTTATATTACGTGTTATTTGGTGTTATATTTTTTTAAGGCCTAAGAAACACATCTTTTTAAGATCGAATAGGGCATCTGAATTCAAAACGCTGTTATTGATCAAAATAATACTTATCCTTCAAACCTTCCCGATAAGAATAAAAACACTCAAAACATTATCACATTAACATCATCTATTAGACATATTTTTAGTTACCAATATTTTATGTTAATAAAGTAGTTATTTTATTAAAACATTCCCCATCCACCGAACCAGACTTTGATTACCCTGAAATGGTCTTTGTTAAATATATAAAATATTTTTGTGACCCATCCTATGAAGAATTAGTTAAGGTTTTTAATAAGTATCGCTAGTCTTATCAACTTCACCACACTGCCCTTCATCATAAAAATTCCAACAAATTTCCAATTTTGTTGTTACCCCTTCTTCATTAGAATTCAAATGATTTTCGGTTTTGTTGTTACAAGTGATGTACTCTAATTTTACAATTTTTATTACTGATATATTGCGTTCTTGTTGAAAATGTCAAAATATACTTATTGTTTTACAGGAAGAGATTTTTATGAACAATCGTTCATTTTCATTCAAGTTTCATGACATGGAAGAAAACCTAGTAATATAAAATAACAAAAATGATTACCATCTCAACTAACTAACCTGACAGTAAGTTGTAAAGATAATGGCTTCTCGGTGCGGGTAGTTCGTAAGGCTTTGACAAACAATATTGATCTAAACAGGCCAGCAAACGAGGTGTGGTGGAATAAGAGTGTAATACAAAAGGTCAATATATTTATATGGCGTGCAAGCGAGGGTAGGATTCCAACGGACACGGGTTTAAGAAAAAGAGGCGTGAACATTTAAGCAACGGATTTTATCATGTGCAATGGTTGGGAGGAGACAACGTATCATGCGCTAGTTCGATGTCAAGTAGCTAAAGAAGTTTGGAGAAGTGTTTTGGTGGACCGGGATATCAACGAACCATAGGCTGGAAAGAGTTAATGAGTAGTATCAACAATCTGAGATTTTCAAACAAAAGGAAGATGATAATTCATGCGATCTTCTCATTGACAACGTGGCATTTATGGAACATAAGGAATCGAGAAAAGTTTGAAGGAAAGGAAACAAGTGCATTCAAAGTAGTGGAAGAAATAAAAGAACAAGCATTCGAAATGATAAAAAGTCGGACAAGAGATTTCAGAACAGACTGAAATAACTGGAGGAAATTTGGTGATATAGATTGAAGCCTTTTGTATCTTTACTTCTATGTTTTTGTTTATTTGTTCCAGTTTTGTATTCTTGTAGCATCTTGCTACCTGTTTTCGGTTGCGCTTTAATAGTTGTTCACGTTATCATTAAAAAATGGTAAGTTGTATCCTTTCCTATTTACATATAATCTATACTATATATATAATGCATATCCGAAGGGCAAAAATGGTCATTTGTCACTTTTTCAACATTTGCAAGTCCTTAAAGCATATTGTACAATACTCTAAAGCACAAATAGATTTTGAAAACTTTCAAACACCCTGAAATGTTTTGGGCGTCCAAATTATTCATGTAACTTTTGAATTCCCGCCCATCATTTACACCCACCAACCCGGATTCTTTGCAAAATAAACTCTCCACCTCTGAAACCCTACTCCCAATTCTCTCTCACACAACTCTCCAAACATCGAAGAACTGGAATGATGAAGATTAATCTTAAACAAGGATCTGTTCTTCTTGATTGCTATTTCATTATCTTTGAAGAAATTTGAATCTGACTTGCGATTGTACTCTTAAATCTTCTAATAAGATATGTATAGCAGAATATGGTGGTAAGCAAGTTCTCTCACTTTCGTTCCTTCACTAAGCAAGTTCAGCATCCAATTTCAGTTCGTCGTCTCTACAATGAAACACAGGTTTGTTTTCCGACCTACATCTAGACGTAACTACAGTGTTAACATAGGAAAATTAGGATTTTGAAACCCTAAGGCTGTAAATGACTAGAGAGATCCAGATTTGTTTTCCTGATGTTGATTTTTGGATTTGGATCTTGCTTTTGTGAGGTTTTGAGAGTAAAATACGTTGTTCTTGTTGACTTGCTAGCTTGTACGGTTACAATTAGAAAAGAAGCTTAATTTCACTTGTTTGGTAGTTTGTACCAAAATTATGTTGTGTTTGGACCCAGATTTGAAGGTTAGATCTGAAAGATTCAGATATAGCTTTATTCATTTTGCACTATTTTAAGTTTTTGCCCAAAAGTTACCTTCATAGAAAAGTTTTGGATTTGGATCAGGATGAGGAGATATGAAAAAGCACAACTGCCACCAGCAACTAGCAACTAACGATAACAAAGTATACATATACAATATGTTTATACACAATATGATTCAGTACAATTAGAAACTCGGATCTTTCTATTGTAAGTATGGATTCCTTTTGCTCAGTTGGTATTCGGTATATACACTACTGCAATTCAATTTATATGCATGAGAATAGATTTTAAGGCTTTAAATTTGAAGGTATATGGTTACTTCTTTTAAGATAGAATAATTTGTTGTAAAGATGGCACTTTTATGTTCTTGCTTGCCTCTCATAAAAAGTCTACTTGGTGTGATACATAGAGTAATTGTAGTTTTAGTTAAAATAGAAGGTTTGTGTACAGGAGTTGCTTCCTACCTTTACACCAGTAGTCTAATTATGCTTAATTTAAGTCCACTATTTAAACATTTTTATCAGTTATGTTTGGTAGAATTTGATCAATTTATACAGTAGTTATTTAATAACAAGTTGGCATTCTTGATTATTTGCAGCTCCTGTGGGTAAATCTTATCATGGTCACACTCGGTGCACTTGCTCTAGCCACTGAGCCGCCCACAGGTCACCTAATGGACCGATCCTGGCAATCAGAAGGTTTGACTTTGTAATCTATAATTATTAATATGATGCACGTGTAAAGGTTTGTGATCAAACATAAATCTTCAAATATCATATGGTGTACATGCACATTTAGGTCGTACAGGTAGTAGAAGGGATGATCTGGAATCATTAGAGTACACATTACCAAGGCAAAGCTAGCAGGTAAGTTGGCCCTTTAATCACATTCTATTCTATTATTATTATTAGTTATTGTTCTACTAAATAACTAACTAACTATTATTATTATTATTATTATTATTATTGTTGTTGTTGTTGTTGTTGTTGAATGTTTCATGGAGACTAAGAGGTTCAAGATGGTTTTTGAGACAGAAGATCCTTTTACAACATTTTAAATATGTTACTGATCAAAATTGTTGGCCGAGTCCTCTAGAACATTTTAAAATTTTATTTACTTTACATAGATTATGATATTTTGAGAATTAAATCCTGCAACTATTTATGATATAAGGAGCATTAAAAAAATAGATTCAATGGATAGTTTATGTTCTTTTAATCGGATATAAATATGTTTGTAACATTCATGTATTAGTAATATGGTTTCTTTGTTAACTTTATATATATTTTTTTTAATTTTTCAGCCTCTTATGGACTTCAAGGGATGATTGTCACTACATTTAATGGCAAGAAATTTAATTCAACATTCATGTGTCAAGGGTCTGTAAAAAGGTATTCCGTGTGTATCATGTACATGTTTAGTCATATTCAATGGGGCAAACCAGGTTAATATTTGTGTGGCTCAAAACAGGTCAGGTTGGGTCGTCCTCTAAACCTGATGCAGTGATGAGATCGCATCGCGTGATGCAATTCTATGATGCGCACATCACATGATGTGGTATGATGGAACGCCTTATACAATTGACCGTTATTTGAACAAATTAGACCATCGATTGAACAAAACTGACTATGATCTGGGTTTAAAAGCGTGCCTAGGCGCGAGCGCACAGGCGCTTTAGGTAGCCGAGGCGCTTTTTTTACTAAAAGCCCAAAAAGCGCAATTTGAGGGTTTCAGCATAAGGGCTCGCCTCATGTACATGGGTGTTTTTATACTGCTTTAAGCATCAACTGCTATACATAGGCTTTTTTTGGCTTGTACTCATAGGTAAATCTTATAAACCTATTTGTAGCTATATTATGATAAGGATGTAAAACTATGGGATATATATAAAGTCATATAATCACTTGCGCCTTGGGTACGAAAAGCCCGTCATTTTGCATTTTGCGCTTCTGCCCGGTTTTAGACCTCGCGCTTTTGCGTTTTGCGCTTCGCAGGTGGAATCCTTTATATCAGCAACAGATCTTCCATCCCACTTGCTAACGGATTAAGGTTTACTTTCTAACCGGATTAAGGTATAAATGCAATTTTAACACCCGATTTTATCGTTATTTTACTAATTTCATGAAATAACGTTATAAAGAGAGGGATTAATCATGCATTTGGTTGACTTTCTTTCTTAATTGCCAAAAGTAATCACCTATGATATTCTTGACCACATGGCTTATGGGTACTGGTTTGATTTTATCTAAATGCGTTACATAGTTAACTACTTTGTTTCAATAAAATAAGGATAATATTGTCATCAACAATTACTAACTAATTATTAATATGCTTATATATTTTGATCTTATTATAATATAAATGATTATAATAGCTACAAATTAAATATTAAAATAAAATATACTTAATCTTACATTCTCTCACTTAGCCGGGTAATATTTATCATGAGTCTAGGTTATCACCCTATTGCTTCCATGTTAAAAAATTATTATATTAAAAATATTATGATTAATCATAATAAATTGATTTTCATGAATCAATTTTTAAATACCATTGATACTACAACTTTGTCTCATCTCTAGCGGGTAATCATTTATCATGAGTCTAGGTTATCACCCGTGATTGCTTCCCGGTTGAAAAAATTACTTATATTAAAAATAATTTATGATTAATACATAACTAAATTAATTTTCATGAAATCAATTTTTAACTACCATTGTACGTACAACTTTGTGATTTCTAAATCTAAAGAGGTTTCATGATTTTACACAAAGTTAAACCTTTAAAACAAAATTAAGATCAAACACTTTCATTTAACAGCAACTTCAATGCAACTACATGTAATTAGACTTTTTTTTTTTTTCTTTTTTAAAGCAAATTTCATTCAAAAAAGCATCAAGATAGGGTGGCTAATAGAATATAAAAGAAGAGCCAAAAAAGAGAAACCAAAAGGATCAACTAACACACACTCTAACTAAAATTACAAGAAACAACCATTAGGATCACATCTCCACTTCTTCCAGCAAATGGACAGGTGTTTCGATCGTTCTTTAACCCAAAAAATAACTGAGTCGTGCTATCAATGCCGAGGCGAAGGTTCTTGAAAACCAACTCGTTTCTGCCCTACGAATTTTATCGTTATTTTACTAATTTCATGAAAATAACGTTAAAAAGAGAGGGACAGTTAATCATGCATCTTGGTTTCTTTCTTAATTTGCCAAAAGTAATCACCTAAATGATATTCTTGACCCACATGGCTTATGGGTACTGGTTTGATTTTATCTAAATGCGTACGTAGTTCAACTACTTTGTTTTAATAAAATAAGGATAATATGGTCTATCAATAATTACTAACTAATTATTAATATGCTTAATATATTTTGATCTTATTATAATATAAATGATTATAATAGCTATATAATTAAATATTAAAATAATAATATACTTAATCTTACATTCTCCCACTTAGTCGGGTAATCATTTATCATGAGTCTAGGTTATCACCCGTGATTGCTTCCCGGGTTGAAAAAATTACTTATATTAAAAATAATTTATGATTAATACATAACTAAATTAGATTTTCATGAAATCAATTTTTAACTACCATGTGATACGTACAACTTTGTGATTTCTAAATCTAAAGAGGTTTCATGATTTTACACAAAGTTAAACCTTTAAAACAAAACTAAGATCAAACACTTTCATTTAGCAGCAACTTCAATGCTACTACATGTAATTAGACTTTTTTTTTCTTTTTTAAAAGCAAATTTCATTCAAAAAAGCATCAAGATAGGGTGGCTAATAGAATATAAAAGAAGAGCCAAAAAAGAGAAACCAAAAGGATCAACTAACACACACCCTAACTAAAATTACAAGAAACAACCATTAGGATCACATCTCCACTTCTTCCAGCAAATGGACAGGTGTTTCGATCGTTCTTTAACCCAAAAAATAACTGAGTCGTGCTATCAATGCCGAGGCGAAGGTTCTTGAAAACCAACTCGTTTCTGCCCCCCCCCCCCCCGGATGAACCAAAATGTCGTGTACAACACCACATAACCCAACTTGACCCTATCCGTAGGCCCTTTCAAATCTGCAACTTTAACTTGCCATATAAAAGGAACTCCCGCACCACCAAGAGACACGACTCCGAATTTCTTTTGTGAATTGACATGACAATTAACAAAGATATGGTCTTCCTCATATCTAGAAAAACAACAAAGATTAGAGGCCATGACAATGTACCTTTTCAACAGCTCCAAGCACAAAGATTAGAGGCCATATAAAACTAGATGAACCCATATTCTTGAATGGGACCCATTTTAAAAAATATCAACCACGATACAAATCAACAACTGAACACCAAAAATCCTAATTCAAATTTAGGTAAATAAGCATTCTTCCTTTCTATCTATATCAACTTAAAAGCATGTACAATAAACCACTTATAAATCATAAAAATTATATAAATACTTTTCTTGTAAACTACAAACCTTATGAGTTGTCATATATATTACTGGAATAATATAAAGTTGTAAATTAGGAGAAGAAAAAAAAAGGACGACACCTTTGCAAGTATATTATTGTTTAGGAGGTTGTTGTGGTGATTCTTGGAATCCAAATTTTGGCAATAAAATAAAGGATTGGTAACTTGCATCCGTTTAAAATTGAACACTACAATTCTGGTTAGTCTACATATATATGTTATATAAGTCAAGAGCAGAAGGAATGGATTAAAAAATCAGGAGTCTAGTTTAAAAACCAAATCTAACCAGAGCTAAATTTTGCACAGTTGCACCAACATCTACACATAAATATTTTGTGATCATATGTATTAAGGAATTACCACAACACTGGCATCATGTAACACTGGAGTGATGGTTCATTCACCAATGTGTTCTGAATCAACAACAAATAACAAACGCATGAACAACTAATCGGCTCAAATTTAACAGTTTGTTATAAACCTAGATCAT
The DNA here is from genome assembly GCA_947069175.1 of Scalesia atractyloides. Classification (NCBI taxonomy): domain Eukaryota; kingdom Viridiplantae; phylum Streptophyta; class Magnoliopsida; order Asterales; family Asteraceae; genus Scalesia; species Scalesia atractyloides. Next base: position 62,285,638 of record CAMTDV010000005.1, on the reverse strand, counting down.
CAAATTAAATTCAACAGATAGGTTAAAGAAAAAGATCAGATTAGCATCAAATCAAAGTCTAATAGAGAGAGACGTACATCAGGGACATCATGGAGTGTCGACACCGGGTTTGATGGTGGGCTTTTCTTCATGACTTTGGGTATCACATATGTACAGATTCCCCGTTCATTGCTTTTCTTCGTTGTTTTGGTCAAAAATCTGATTAATGACATATGCATACATGTGTAACTTCTCAAAAGTTGTTGAACATGTTCTGTTTCAATTGTCATGTCCTGGAGTTGTTGCTTAGTTTTAGCAATGGTGTTAATATAGATATTAATCGCTTTTTGCTTATCCATTACTGTTCCTTTTAACATTCTTATGGTATCATGTTTTTCGATGTTATTTCTATCAGGCCTACCATAATCATTTTTCATTTTGTCATACGCTTCCTTCATTGTGCGATAATCATATTTCAAAAGTTCATTATGCACATTGTTTTCAGCGATGATCTTTGTTTTTCGGCACACTCGACACACGGTTCAGCACATTTTGTACAAGGTTTTTCAACATCTACAACTTGTATTTTGACAACTTCTTTACCTCTGGACCTACCTTGGTTAGATTTGCCATTAAAGCTTTATCTGCCATGTCCTTGAGGTTTTCGGCATTCACTCCTTGTGTAACATTGATGACCACTTCATCAGTTGATTTCTCCTCAACCGCTTGTTCTTTAGAGCTTCCATCAAAAGACCTGCAAAACTATCACACGAGTTAGGAGATAAAATTCCTTGTTTCTGCATGTGGATATACTCCTCTTTTTCTCGTTGTTGTTGCAGATATTGTTCCAGCAGAATATTCTCCAAAGCCGCTGCTTCTTCTGCAGATGTATCTTCAACTATCTCAGCCATCAATGCAACTCCGGTCTTCTTACCGATGAAAGAATTCCAGTCGAAACTATCATCTTCGTTTGATGCAACCATAGCTTTCTCAGTGTTGCTGCTATTTGGTTTCTCTTGGATTTCAACCTGAGTCTTCTTTGGAAATGGCTTGTATTGAAGTGACTTCTTGTAATACTCGTTGCCTCCTCCGAAAGGACTCCGATTTCCCGTTGCTTCAGGATTCTTGCACTCTCTCTTGAAATGTCCCTTTTGGCGACATCTGAAGCACGTCACTTTTGATTTGTCGAAGCCCAACTTGTTGCTTGAATTTCCGATATCTCGGCTAGTGAGAGCAACAAACTTTGTGACCCTTCGAATGATAGATGCTAAAAACCACTTGATATCCATCAACTCGAGTTCTTCTTCATCCACTTGGTCATAATCTTCTGCCGTCATTTCGGGATTTCCAATTTTACTGGCTACAAGACTTTCGTATGACTCCAGAACAGTGGCTAGAAGAGACATATGTTGTTTAGCAACTTGTTCCGAAACAACATTGTTCAAATTTACTACGATGTTGCATTTGTATACATTTGAATCAGAATTTGATTGTTGATTCTGATTTGCTTGACTTTGATAAGATGAATTTGAACCAGTGCTTGAGAACGAACTCTGTAGACTCTGATCATAATGAGGTTGTGATTGAATCTGGTTATGTGGAGAAGCATTCATGTTCGCACTAAACGCTGTCCCAATTTTTGGACTTGAAATGTTGTCTTGCATTCCACTTTTGTAGTACAACCCAATGTCTTGAACTACATTAGCGTTCTTTGACTTTTTAATCTTCAAGAGTTCCATTTCATGGCCTTCGAGTTTATCTATAAATGTTGACAGCTTGAAGAAATCCCATTTATCACTATTCTTCAGAACCATCAAATAATAGTCCATTCACCATCTGGTAGTGCGTCAGCAAGCTTGTCGATGTATTCTTGTTTTGTCTTCTCGAGACCGTGTCTTTGCATTTGAACTTTAAGATGACAGAAGCGCTCGATCATTTGTTTCATGGTCTCATTCTTTAACATGGTGAAAATATCGAACTCTTTCAGAATAAGCGCCTTTTTACTTTTGATCATTTCGGCACTGCCTTGATACTTCTTCTGTAATGACAACCAAAGATCTCTTGTAGTAGTATACTCTGGTAGCAAAATCAGGATATCTTCTTTGACAGACTGTTGGATGAGACTGATCATCTTTTTCTCAGCAATGTATTCGTCTCTCTGTACTGTCGAGTAATTGTACTTTTCAAGGACTTGCTGATGTTCATTTATCGGAACAGTGTAGCCTCTTTCAATCGACACCCAGCCTGCGAAATGCATGACTTGAACCCAATATGTGAATTTCTCCTTCCATGCTCATTAGCTTGGGCGGTTTAACAGTCGTTCCCATTTCGTTATCAAGATTGACTTGATGAATCACGTTGTCATTTGACGAACTAGCTCCGGACACCCATCATGAATAACGAGATGTGTACACTGAAAATTCTCAAAAACTTTTGAAAAAGTTAGAAATACTACAAGTTCGGTCGAACTTGTAGTTTGGAATGAAGAATTCTTGAATTTATCACAAGTTCGGTCGAACTTGTGATATTTGTTTTGAGAAAAATTGTTTTAACTTAGGTCGAAATTATGACAAAAACAAAACCGATCTTCGAGCGAACTTGTATTCAAGAATTTGAAGAAACACTAGTAAGTTCGGGCGAAGTTACTCAAACTTTTCTTGATATTACAAAAGTTCGGTCGAACTTGATGTAAAATCAATGAAAAATTGATAAGTTTGAGCGTCCTTGGCAAGAATCTCCTAAAAAACCACTCAAGTTTGGGCGAACTTGCTAAAAAATCACTTGAAAAGTGATGTTTTAGATCATGTTTGGCCGAACTTGATTAACAAGTTAGATGATTAGGGTTTTGGAAAACATGGTTTTTTCAAAATTTTGACATGATTTCGGTTGAATTTGGTCTCAATCTTTCAAGGGTTTATCTTTGTTGTATTTACATGATATATTCAAATTTGAAAAGATTTTGACCGTGAATTCTTCATTTTATGTTCAAAAGTTAAGAAAAATAGAAGAATGGAGTAGAAATAGAAGTGTTCTTGTCTTGATACTATCAAATCAGGCTGTTCTAGCTCTGATACCACTTGTAGGACCGATCCTCGATGCTAAGGAACCTAAATTTGATATCTAACGTCCATAATAGCGGAAATATTACGTCGTGTTTACCAATAGACAAGATTTAATCAGTTAATCGTCAGTTTTATTGATTAAACGTTCTGGTTACAAACTGACAGAGCTTCACCTCCAAAATGCCAAAGTTACAAATGAATGAGACAAGCTAGGTATTTATAGAGATTCAAGTTCGCTAGTAAGAGGAGTAAGTTCGCCTGAACTTGCCTTAGCAAGTTCGGCCGAACTTGTCTATACTTGACAACATGGGCGAATCTGCATCTCTTTTACATAAATATTCCATACGACTAGCCTATTCAGCTCTGTACTATACAGACTCGATATAAGACTAAGACATAGACATTATGCACCAACAAAGTGATCCAGGCAACGCTTCAGGATACAGGATCCATAGTTATAAAAATCTATGCCCTAACAGCTTCTTTTATGGTTATGTAATCATAACGAAAGTTTCGTTGTGTATAGTCAATTCTCTTATGACTTTGACTTTATCAAGACATGGTTCACAAGGATTTGCGCACTTTGTGCAAGGTTTTTCAACCTCCACAACTTTCACAATTTCCTTTTCAGACTCACTTACTTTAGCTTTTACCTTTTCTGCCTCTGATTTCAATGCTTATTGCCTTTGCATCTCAAGGTAAGCTAATTCTTCTTCCTCAGCTCTCTGTCTATAACCTTCCAGAATAGCATTTTCTTGAGCAACATCAATATACGATGTATCAGATTCTCCACTAACTCTGCTATCATAGCAACACCAGTTTTCTTTCCGATGTATCTGTTCCAGTCAAAACCATCTTCTTCATGATTGGCAACAAGATCTTGTTCGGCTTTCTTTGCAGGTTTATCTTCAACTTCAATTTGCATTCTCTTTGGACATGGCTTGTATTGAAGAGCTTTCTTGTAGTACTCATTGTTGCTGCCGAAAGGATTTTGGTTTCCACTTGCTTCTTGATTGTTGCATTCTCGTTTGAAGTGCCCTTTTTGTCGACACCTGAAGCATGTGACTTTAGACTTGTCAAATCCAAGCTTGTTGCTTGAATTACAAATATCCCTTCCAGTGAGTGCCACAAACTTGGAAACTCTTCTGATGATGGATGCAAGGCTCCATTTGATATCCATTAGCTCCAATTCTTCTTCATCTACCTGATCATAATCTTCGGCGGTCATCTCTGGATTACCAATCTTTGCAGTAACGAGACTTTCATATGATTCAAGAACGGTAGCGAGAAGTGCTATGTGCTGTTTAGCCACATTTTCAGGAAATACGTTCTTCAAATTGACTGCTATGTTGCACTGGAAAACATTTGAATCAGAACTGTTTGGCTTGTCTGATTTTGGAATGATGAGCTTGAACTAGCACTTGTATAACCAGCATATGGAGAACTCTGATTTGGAGAAGAATTTGTATTTGCACTAAATGCTGTTTGAATTTTTGGGCTTTGAATCGGAGTATCTTGAATACCTTCTTTATAATAAACACCGACATCTTGAACAACATTAGCATTCTTAGATTTTGCAATCTTCATCAATTCCATTTCATGACCTTCCAATTTGTCGATGAAAGATGACAACTTGAAGTGTCTCCAAGATGGACTATTCTTCAGAATCATAAGATATGTTGTCCATTCTCCTTCTGGAAGTGCATCGGCCAACTTCTCGATTTTCTTTTCATTAGACCTTTTGATATCATGTCTACGCATCTGAACCATGAGGTGACAATATCTATCGATCATCTACTTCATTGTTTCACCTTTAATCATCGTGAAGATCTCAAACTCTTTCTTGATCAAGGCCTTTTTGCTTTTGATCATTTCATCACTTCCTTTGAATTTGTCGCAAAGAGCGTGCCATAGTTCTTGTGATGTTTCATATTCTGGCAAAAGAATCAAGATAGTTCTGTTAGGGATAGAATTTTAATGTTCATGGATCATATATCCTTCTATATGTCTAGATCATGGATCCTCAAGACACGGTGCAGGAAGGCTAAGGATAATTGATCCTCATTATTGTTCTAATTAGCTATCAATTGTTTTCAGTGTATTATGGCATGGTTTTGGAGGAGCTTTTCGAAGATGACCTACCAACCGAGAATCAAGGGGAATATGCCATTATTCCAGCACGTGCCAGGAGTTCGTGACCGTTGTTGGTGAACGTGGGATATTGCCGCAATTTTCGGATAGTTAGTTAAGGATAGTTTTTAACTGAATAAAAGGGATATTGGGCTTGAATAAGATAGTGATTCGAACACACACATCTGCGACCTACACTGCTCTTTGATATGCACACTAGCAACATTGTAACAAACTCAATATTTCCGAAGTTGTAATTGTTTTTGCTTAATACCAATTGGTGATCGGTATTTGCCATCACCCGAGGTTTTTTGTGCCGGAGATCATCTCTTGATCAAGGGCTTTTTCCTCGTTCAAATCATTGTATTCATTGTCATTTACTTCTGATTTTTGGTTCACACACTTGCTCATATAACCAAGCATCCAACCTCACATTCAAAGTTTGGTTACATTATCCTTAGTGTGATTTTTGACCAAAACAGTTTGGCGCCCACCGTGGGGCAATCGGTGCTTTAATTCTAAAAACTCATTCATTTCCATCAATCACATGGCTTCTCAAGGAAAATCCAGTTCAAGTGCCATACCGACGGTTACCACATCTCAGCCTAGTGCATCATTGCCAACCATTCCCACTGCACCAGCGAGGAGTGCTGATAATGCTCAGAAGAAGCCAACGCCAGTTTTCTCGAAGGCTTCTACTGTTTCATCCTCTACACCTACTAACAATGATCTGTCTACTTTGATTTTGCAGATGAAAGGATACATGGAACAACAAGACAAAACTAACCAGAGGATCCTCAGGGAGATTGATGAAATCAAGAAGCAGAAGAGATCAGTGGAGGATCACTCTCCGCTGGTGCCCAGATCATTGGATTTCACTTCTCCGGCGTCAACAATCCCGCATTCAAGGGGATTTAGTGTTCAAATCCAATGATCCTCCAATTACCAGCTAGGATCAATGGCGATGACACAGGCTCAAGAATCCTCAGGATTACAGCATGGATCATTAGCAATGATGCAGCCATAAGCATCTCATTACCAACCTTATGGATCCTCAAATCAACATCAAGGAGGCTATCTCAGCTCAGGAGGATATTTGGAGTCGGTTGCACCAAAGGAATCCTATTTCCAGCATCAAGGATCTTTTTCTAAGGACCAAGGATCTTGCGCTTGGGATAAGGTTCAAGGATCCTCCTCTAAGGTTCAAGGATCCATGCAGTATCCTTCAAGGCCCTCAGCACCCGTGTATCCTGGACCCAATGTTTTTCAGGATCAAGGATCCTCAGGAAGTCAGATTTTCAAGGATTCTGAAGTTCACAGAGGGGACTTCATCCCTATACAGACTATTGGTTCATCTGGTCCAACTGTTGCACCTGAAGTGTCTACTTTTGGATACACTTCTGCGATGCCGGTTCCAAACCAATCAGGAGGTAACCATGTCAATACATCTTTTGGTACTAATTACGGTTCCATGCAGGATACAGGTATCAATCAGGCTATGGCACGGGAACTTCAGAAGCTTAAGGATATGATATCCAGTGTCACAGGAGTGGTTAAGCCCATTCCTGAGATCCCAGATGGAAGTCACAGGGTGTCTTCTTTTGCACCTCCAATATGCAATGCTGAGATACCAAAACGCTTTCAAACCCCCAACATGAAGCTGTATGATGGTACGACTGATCCAGAGGAGCACGTGGCACAGTACCGGAAATAATGGAGATCAACCCCATTCCAGAAAGGTTAAAAGAAGCCTGTCTTTGTAAGGGCTTTGAATCCACACTCACTGGATCAGCACTGAAATGGCTGCTAAGTCTTCCTCTCTACTCAATTACTTCATTTTCTCATTTAGTTAATTTGTTCAATAATCAGTTTTCATGTAGTAGAACCTTTGAACGATTAACTAGTGATTTATAAAGGATAACACAGGGTCGTGATGAATCATTAAGAGATAACATCACTAAGTTTAGTCGAGAATCCTTTGAAATTCCTAATTTGGATATTGCCACTGCTGTTGAGGCATTCAAAATGGGCTTGCTTAAGGATTCCTCATTCTATGATGACCTTGTTATGACACCTTGCAGGAATTTAGATGAAGTAAGGAACATGGCATTGAGGTTTATTCGTTTAGAAGATGACAAAAGGATCCAGGAGAGACTCTCAGGATCCTCAAAACAGGAAAAGCAAGGACAAAATTGTCGAGATACGGTTTACACACGCGGTTCATGAGGTCCATGAACACCGCGGGTGCGTTGGTGAGACCGAAGGGCATGACCAAAAACTCATAATGGCCATACCGAGTACGAAATGCCGTCTTAGCGATATCCTCCTCCCTGACGCGTAACTGGTGATAACCGGACCGTAGATCAATCTTGGAGTAGTAGCTTGACCTTTGAAGTTGGTCGAAGAGATCGTCGATGCGAGGTAATGGGTATCGGTTCTTGACAGTAACCTTATTGAGCTCCCTGTAGTCGATGCACATGCGGAAGGTCCCGTCCTTCTTCTTGACAAAAAGGACCGGAGCTCCCCATGGCGAAGTACTGGTTCGGATAAATCCTTTTTCTAATAATTCCTGAAGTTGGGTAGACAGCTCTTGCAGCTCGGCTGGAGCTAGGCGGTATGGGGCCTTGGCGATAGGAGTTGCATGGTTCGCCAATTCAATTTCAAATTCTACTTGTCGATGTGGTGGAAGACCAGGTAACTCCTCTGGAAAAACATCGGAAAAATCACGGACGACGGGGATATCTTCTATACGCTTCTCGTCCTTAGGCTGTTCGGTGACCAGTGCGAGCAAAGCGAAGGAGTTCTTCCTCCGAAGATACTTCTGTGCTTGCATGTAAGAGATGATGTTTGTGACGGCGCCTGCCTTCTCGCCTTGTACCGTCAAGATTTCGTCGTTAGAGAGCGGAATACGGATAGCTTTCTCGAAACAGAGAACTTCAGCTCGGACGTCGGATAGCCAGTCCATTCCGGCTACCACGTCAAAACTACCCAGGGTAGTTGTCATCAGATCAATGGTAAAGGTGTGACCCGCGAGTTTGAGTTGACAGCCGGATACTAAATGGGTCACATCTACAGATTTACCATCGGCTAGTTCTATGACGTAAGGGGTCTCTAGGGGTTTAGGCGTGAGCTTTAGGTTCTTCCTAAAAGACTCAGATATAAAACTCCTATCCGCACCCGTATCAAAAAGTACAGTAGCAAAATGTTCGTTAAGGGGAAACTTACCGGTGACCACGTTCGAGTCGTTTCTGGCCTCTCCGCGGCCTAGCGTAAATGCACGACCTTTGGCACCCCCTGTGCCACCATTTCCATTGTTGTTGTTGTTATTGTTGTTGTTGTTGCGAAGCTTGTGGCAGTCTCGTTTGAAGTGGGCAGTGCTACCACACTGATAGCACCCACGGTTAATACCCTCTTGCTGACCCTGGTGCTGATTCTGATTTTGTCGGGACATGATTTCCCCGCGACAATCCTTTGCCGCGTGTCCCACTTTGCCACATCGTTGGCAGCGATTTCCGGCACAAGGGCCGTGATGATGGAGGTTACAACGATTACATTGCGGCTTTCGACCCACATAGCCGCTTGTGTTCTGGGTGTTGTTGGCGGGCTGATTATTGTGAGCCCGATTGCTGTTGAAATTATTGAACCGTTTCTGGTTCCCTTGTTGTGGCTGGGCTGACGAAGACTGTCGAGCAGACGAGTCTTCAAATTTTCTTTTATTATCAGGGACAACTTCAGTTGCACCCCGAGATGGCAACTTCTTTTGTTCCACCGCCTTATCGGTGAGTTTGTGCGCCAGCCTGATCGCTTGATGCTCAGTCACAGGGTTGCTAGCCATTACCATGCCCTGGATCTCGGGGACCAGACCCCCAAGGTAAAACATAATCCATGCATGCCTATTTATACAAACAAGGGAAAAAAAGAAAAGGAAAGGGTGAGGTGGGCTTGCGGCCGTACAAGGGATTTGGGTGGGTAACTTGGGCCTCAAGTTTAGGCTAGTTACTTGGGCCACAAGGAAGTGAGGTCGACACGTTTCGCGGCTCGGTTCGGTTCGGCTATTTATTTAATATATATTTTTTTTATAAACTAATAATCACGAAATCAAAACATGATATAATAACTCACAAAACTTATAAACGTCTAATAACACATAGCACGTAATTCACTCGATAAGTTCACAAAGTTAGCGTAGTTATTTCGAGCGTGTAATTTAATTCTCCGAATCAAATTAGCATAGGAATGAATAACCGTGAAGTAGTGCCTTTAAGATACCTGAAAAACCGGGATGTCACAGTATCGACAGGTCTTTCAGGCCAATTCACCAAAAAAGGAGGAAGTTTGCACCTGAAAGAAATGCAATTATCCAAGAAGAGGTAGACAAGTTACTAAAGGCAGGTATGATAAGAGAAGTCAAGTATCCAAGATGATTTGCCAATGTGGTTGTTGTTCAGAAGAAAAATGGAAAGTGGAGGGTATGTGTCGATTTTACTAATTTGAACAAGGCATGTCCCAAGGATCCTTTCCCTTTACCCCACATTGACTCCATGGTGGATGCTACGGCGGGTCATGAGTTGGTAACTTTTATGGATGCTTCATCTGGATTTTAGCAAATTCAGATGGAACCATCTGATCAAGAGGATACAGCGTTCATGACACCCACCGGCATATATTGCTATGCCCTTTGGTTTAAGAAATGCAGGTGCTACTTACCAAAGGCTGGTGAATATGATGTTCAAAGAACAACTTGGACACACGATGGAGGTATACATAGATGATATGGTGGTCAAGTCTAAAAGAGCTGAGGATCACCTTAAGGATCTCGAAGAAGCATTCTATATCCTTGACCAATACAATATGAAATTGAATCCTTCCAAATGCCATTTCAGAGTCAAAGCTAGAAATTTCTTAGGATACATGGTGACCAAGAGAGGATCGAAGCAAGTCCGGAGCAGATAAAGGCTATAATCAACATCAAGTCTCCTGCCAACGCTAAGGATGTGCAAAGATTGACAGGAAGAATCGCTGCCCTGAATAGATTCATTTCAAAATCCTCAGAAAGATGCAAGGATTTCTATGATATTCTAAGGAAGAATAAGAAGTTCGAGTGGACGGAGAAGTATGAAGCTGCTCTACAGGCTCTCAAGGATTACCTATCCTCAGCACCGGCTTTAATGAAACCTGAAAATGGGGAACCATTATCCTTATACCTAGCTGTTTCAGGTAAAGCAGTAAGTGCGGTCCTTGTTAAGGATCATGAAGGCCAACATCATCCGGTATACTATGTAAGTAAAAGTTTACTTGATGCTGAGGCCAGGTATTCTCATTTAGAAAAACTTATTCTTGCTTTAGTTATGGCTTCAACCTAACTAAGACATTATTTTGAAACTCGTACTATTGTCGTTAAAACTAACTTTCCTATCAAGAATGTTCTTAGGAAACCAGAGATGTCAAGGAGAATGGCAAAATAAGCTGTTAAACTTAGTGCATATGACATTAAGTATGAGCCTAGAACTGCTATTAAATCCCAAGCTTTGGCTGACTTTGTGGCTGATTTCAGTAGTGATCTACAAAGAGAAGCTGAATTGGAGGTACAACAACTTGAGGAGACCAAGGATCCTTGGACACTCTTCACAGATGGAGCCTCGAATGCCAAAGGAACTGGACTAGGCCTACTACTAAAATCGCCACAGGGGGACATTATACCCCAATCAATAGCATGTGAATTCCAAACCACTAATAACGAGGCAGAGTATGAGGCCTTGATAGCAGGTCTGCAATTAGCTAAGCATATGAGGATCAGGTATCTTTAAGTGTTTGTGGATTCTCTATTAATTACTAATCATTATAATGGTTCTTATGCTGTTAAAGTGAGAAACTAGTCAAATATTTGGAGATAGTCAAGAAATTGGCAGATTCTTTTGCTTTTTTCAGCCTTACACAGGTACCTAGAGAAGAAAATGCAGAAGTAAATGCCCTGGCCAATCTAGGATCCTCACTAAAGATACCAGAGGATGTAAAGATACCTATTATCCATGTCCTAACTCCTGCAATTGAGGAAGATGAAACAAAGGAGATAGTGGGTAATACTGCAATTCTATCCAGTGATGATCCAGAGTCGAATTCAGGATCCTGGATCCTTCCAATAATGAAGTATATTCAGCATGGGGAAATTCCGATTGGCGAGAATCTTAAAGCCTTTAAGATAAAGGTATCCCAATTCACTATAATTAATAACATGTTATATAAGAGATCTCTTGCAGGACCCTATCTACGATGCATTGAGAATCCTGAGATCCAAGAAGTCTTAAAGGATTTTCATGAAGGAGAATGTGGAAACCACACTGGGGGCAGAGCACTATTTTCAAGGATCCTCAGGACAGGATACTATTAGCCTACAATGAAGAAAGATGTTGTGGACTATGCGAGGAAATATGACGCTTGCCAAAGGCATAGTAACATTCTCCATCAACCGGCAGAACCTCTGCATCCTATACCCTCCTCTTGGCCATTTATGAGGTGGGGAATGGATATAGTAGGCAAGCTTCCCAAGGCACCAGGAGGAAAAGTGTTCATGCTAGCTATGACAGACTATTTCTCTGAGTGGATAGAAGCTAAAGCCTTTGTCCAAGTCAGGGAAAAGGAAGTTATATCCTTTATTAAAAGAAATATCATTACTAGATTTGGAATTCCTTCTGAGATTGTTTGTGATAACGGATCCCAGTTTATTGGGGGTCGTACTACTAACTTCTGTGACAGCTAGGGGATTAGGATGATTACATCAACACCAATCCACCCACAAGCTAATGGACAGGCAGAATCATCCAACAAGATCATTATCAACAACTTGAAGAAGAAGCTTGGATCCAAAAAGGCCAAATGGGCTTAGGAATTACCTTATGTCTTATGGGCAGACATGAGAACTCCCAAGAATGCAACGGGCCAGACTCCCTTCTCCTTAGTCTTTGGAACTGAAGCAGTGATCCCTACAGAAATGGTAGTCCCTACGGCCAGGACAAGCATCCGTGATCCTGAAGTAAATGCTGAGACTCTGGCTCAAGACCTGGATACCGTGGAAGAACTTAGAGACTTGGCGAGAATTAGGTCGGCTAGCTATTAACAAAGGATGGCTGGAGCTTACAACAAGAATGTCAGGGTTAGAAGATTTCAATTGGTGACTTGGTATTGAGGAAAGCATTCCAAAATACCACGAACCCTGCTGATGGCAAGTTAGCACCAAAATGGGAAGACTCCTATCTAATTGAAGCTGAGGCAGAAAGGGGGTATATCGTTTGTTAACTATGGATGGTGACCTTCTGCCAAGAACCTGGAATGCTGTCCACCTAAAGAAGTACTTTATGTAAGGATCAAGGATCATCATAGGATATATGATCCTCACTTCAATAAAATTTTACTAGTGATTTCATTTGTATTATACTTCTTATTATTTATTATAAAGTAAGGATGTTGAATTTTCAACATTCAACCTTATCAAGTTTTAAGTTTTGCAGAATTTATTACAAAGGATCAAGAGGTTGGCCACCTCTCCAAGACTTTGGGCATGTCCCCAGTTTAAGGTATCCAATACCTTTTAAGGTTTAAAGGTTTTCACCTTTCACACGAATTGGGTTTTGACACCCCGCCAGTAGCGCACGTTATCCAAGTATAGTTCAAGGCAACGGGAACAGTACCCGCTTTAGGGGCTGACAATTTCATTGCTGTTGGCTATATTTAGGATCCTAAGTATAATGGTAGACGTACCATACATCTGTTCCTAAGGTTTCTAATGTTTTCACGTTAGCTAAGGTTTCAACATTTTCATGTCGCTTACGATTGGATAGATGCCAGTTTGGGCCATACTCCAGTTTACACCAGTTTATTTGGGCTTGTCCCCAGTTTGTTGGGCTTGCCCCAGTAACTAATGATTCTTTCATTTGATATTTGGCTTAGTCCCAAGTTAAATACTGCTACAGGTTTACGAAGTTTAACAGCTAAGGATCCTGAATCCTAAGGTCCTATCGATTGTTATGCTTTGGTTGACACAACTGTAAGTATTAAGGATATAGAATCCTAACTTGGATTCACTGGTACGATCCTTTATTTGCCTTTGTTTTATTTTTGGTTTATTTATGTTACCCTTCAACCTTTGACATCAGGGTGTGTGATCCTTGATCATATGATGCAAAGTCTTTGAGATAGAACTTGTTTTGACACATATTCGGTGTTCTTTTTAACAACTTATAAATTCCAAAATCATATAGGGAATTGACCAATAAGTATAGATGCAACGATATTCAAAACGTAAAATAAGTAGGTGACATCAAAGATAGCCAAAAGATTAAAGTTTTATTTATTTAAAACCCTTTAAGAGGTTGTCAAAATTGCCTACCCAAGCTTCTACCAGCAAAACGTGGCCCGTCCACTTGGGTTGGCAAGGGGTGTCCATACTAACGGGTCATACATTGCAGAGTTTAAAAGTGCAGGAAATAAAAGGTGGGGGGCATCAAGGGCTTCAGCCTCCACAAACAGAAGGACCCATCCACCTTTGCTACCCCCTATTGTTCGAAGGATCAGTAATCCTTAACCCTAAATACTATTGTTTAGTTACAGACTATCATTGTTTGAAATCAAAATACCATCAAACAAAAACCAACAATCCTAAAAAATGGGCTCCGGCCAAGTCTAGAATTATCCATCATCGCCCATTCATGCAACCTACTCCACGGCTGCTTCATCACCTTCACCTCCTTCTCCCTTGCCACCAACCGCTGCCTCTGCCAGATTCATCATGCTGCTTGGCTCTGCCTCCGGGATGGGTGCCTGCTCAGGAATTGCTTCGTCCCCCAGCTCGATCAACCTATGCTTCCAAGCAGCGACATCCCACTCAGCCCTGTCAAAAGAAGGATTCATGGCCTTTTCAACCATTTTTATCCTATCTCTGAGGATAGACCAAACGGCAGAAACCTTTGCCTCGTCAGCAGCCTCCAATCTCTCTTTGTTAGCCCAGATCTAATCCTCCAAGATCTCCTTCTCCAAGCGCTTGACCTTTTTTTCCAAGTTGGAGATCCTTTTGTCCTTGGCAGCAGCAATTGTGCTGAGCTCGTTAACGTGCTCTTCAGCTTCAGCTAGGAGTTTTCCTTGGAGGGCTTCGAGTTGGGCTATTTTCTACATAAGAAATTTTTTTCAGGATCAGTGATCCTGAAAGTTCAAGTGGAATTCAAGAATAAGTGATCCTTACCTCAGCAATGATGTCAGAAATTTGCTGCTTGATCTGGGAGGTATCCTCGGTTGGCATGCTCGGTTTCTTCCTTTTACTCCCGGATTTGGCTCTGGAAGGCATGGCCCTTGTTCCTGGCTTACTTTGGCCCGAGGCCAGTTCAGCCTTGATGGAGCGGGGGAGATGATACTTTGAAGTTCCCCGAGATCAAACTTGGTGGCAGATTTGGATGTAGACTTGGCAACACCTACGCAGATCAAACTCAGATAAGTATTTATAAGCTATCTATTTTGTTTAATAGTTTCATATACTTGTATACAAATACTTACTTGACATCGTGATAAAGGTACATGTATCTTCTTCTAAATCCTTGATCTTGGGGTAAAAGGTCCTCACAGATGAATCAAGTGCCCAAAAGGCAGCAATCCTTATTGGCGTAGCAGGTAAACCTCTCAAGGCAGCGTAGCTGGTCACTGCATGCACAAAAAATAGGATCAGTTATCCTCAGTATAACAAAAAGTAACGTATCCTAAATCCTACCCTTCAAGTTTCACTTTTTGGGAAGATACTCCCCTGAGGAATGGAGTCTCTTCTCACAAAGAAGAACTGGTTTTTCCACTTGGTGTCATTCTTGGTGATTTTGAGCAGTGGGGGTGAATTTTGGACTTGGATTTGAAAAGATATCGATAAGAACCATGAGTCACAAGACTGTACAGGTTGGGGAGTTCAGTGATACCAAAGCTTAGACCCTCGTTCTTGATCAACTATTCTAGAGTATACAATACCCTCCACAGCATAGGCATGACCTGGTTGTAGCACCCTAGTCTGGGAAAAGAAGGTTTGAGTAAACACTGGGAAAGGGTATGTATAGCCGATCAAGAATGGAGCGGCAGGAAAACAGATCCAGAAGTCTGATTCGCAATCACTTCTCAGTGATGAATCAAAGGGTCTGAAAACTGTTTCCTCCGGGCAACAGGGGCGTATTTGATCAATTTCGGGATCGGTAAAACGACAAAGTTCCTCTGAAGGATTTTTCAGAAGATTTTGGCTCTTGGGAGTATGATCTTGTGGTTGATCTTTGAGAGGGGAGGATCGGGTTACCATTTTTCCCATTAAAACAATGGAAAAACAGAGGATTGAATAGGGAGAGAAAGAGGATACATGTTCGATGCTCTGGATATGCGTATAAAAAGGTAGAGATCAGGTTTAAATAAGAGATTTGATCTCTATCCCTATGCTATAAATAATGATGTTTGTTGCAGGTTATCAAATCAAGTGACGTCACACTGAGCAACAGATATATGCAAGTGGCAACGACTAGTTTCTTTCTAACGAAACATGACTAATTGTTAGGGCATTTAATTAGTCATGTTTGGGGGCAATTGTTAGGGATAGAATTTTAATGTTCATGGATCATATATCCTTCTATATGTCTGGACCATGGATCCTCAAGACACGGTGCAGGAAGGCTAAGGATCATTGATCCTCATTATTGTTCTAATTAGCTAACAATTGTTTTTAATGTATTATGGCATGGTTTTGCAGAAGCTTTTCGAAGATGACCTACCAACTGAGAATCAAGGGGAATATGCCATTATTCCAGCACGTGCCAGGAGTTCATGACCATTGTTGGTGAACGTGGGATATTGCCTTGGTTTTCTGATAGTTAGTTAAGGATAGTTTTTAACTGAATAAAAAGGATATTGAGCTTGAATAAGATAGGGATTCGAACACACACATCTGCGACCTACACTGCTCTCTGATACACACACTAGCAACATTGTAACAAGCTCAATATTTCCGAAGTTGTAATTGTTTTTGCTTAATACCAATTGGTGATCGGTATTTGCCATCAGCCAAGGTTTTTTGTGCCGAAGATCATCTCTGGATCAAGGGCTTTTTCCTCGTACAAAGCATTGTGTTCATTGTCATTTACTTCTGATTTTTTGTTCACCCACTTGCTCATATAACCAAGCATCAAACTTCACATTCAAAGTTTGGTTACATTATCCCTAGTGTGATTTTTGACCAAAACACCTTCCTTAACAGATTGTTTAATCAAGCTAATCATTTTCTTCTCAGCGACATAATTTTCTTTGTCAGTTGCTGAAAACTTGTTTAGCGGAAGATCTTGATCACGCTCATCCTTTGGCCATTTGTACCCATCCTCAACTGCAACCCAGTTGTTGAATTGATTCGCTTGTATCCAATTCACAAACTTTTCCTTCCACCCTTCAAACTCGTCCATACTCATAAGCTTTGGCGGTTTCGACGTAGTACCCATTTCGTTGTCGATATTCATCTGGTTCGTCGCAATAGTATTAGCATTTGATGAAGAAGCCATCTGTGAAACGAACAAGTTGTGGAAATCTTCCATTTTGTCAATCTGAAGACTTATCTGAGAATACGATAAAAAATACTCGAAACTTGATTAGAAACAGACAAGTTCGGTCTAACTTGTTTGAAAATCAGATTTTGATTTCACTTTTTCACAAGTTCGGTCGAACTTAGATGAAGATTACAAGTTTTATCACCAGCACCTCAAGTTCGGTCGAACCTGATGTGAATTCTGAGAAAAATTTCACTTAGAGCGAACTTGTAAAAGATTTCAAGAAACAAGTAAGTTCAGTCGAACTTATGTGATCTCTTAAGAAGGTTCTCAAGTTCGGGCGAACTTGTGACAAAAGTTCAATGAAATTTGATCAAGTTTGGTCGAACTTGATCAAAAATATTGAAATTTCTTTCAAGTTCGAGCGAACTTATCACAAAACCCTTGAAAAATCTATCAAGTTCGGTCAAACTTGATTAAAATCAATGAGATTTTACTCAAGTTCGGTCGAACTTGATGTTAAGTTCGGCTGAAACTTGTTTCCAAAACATGGTTTTTCCAACTTTTTGATATCAATTCGATTGAATTTGATGTCCAAACTCTCAGGGGTTTACCATAACTGTATTTACATGACATATTCAATTTTTAGCTGATTTTGTCCATGAATTCATCAAACATGTGAAAATGTTAAGAAAAATGATAGAATGGAGATGAAATAGAGAGATTCTTGTCTTGATTCCAGCAAATTCAGGTGTCCAGGCTCTGATACCACTTGTAGGAACGTCCACGATTAGCACGGAAACCTAAATTTGTTATCTATTGTCCGATTAGGCGGAAACTAATGACAAGTTAACCAAATAACAAGAATTACTCATTTAAATGTTGTTTTCATTGTTCTAAAGTGTTTTGGTCAAATATCACAATAAGGATAATGTAACCAAATCTGATTTTGTGAGGTTGAGTGCTTGAATGATGAACAATGAGAAAATGAATTGTTTGATGAATGTGAAGATGAACACAATGATTTTTTACGAGGAAAAGCCCTTGATCGCTAGCAGATCTCCGGCATAAAAACCTCGGATAGTGAAAACTATCGCTATCAACTATATTGCACAAGAAAGATTACAACTTTGGATGCTGATCAAGTGTGATACAATGATTAAACGCTAAGTGTGTTGTGAAAGCTCTAATTTGCAATGGTAACGAGAGTGTGTGTGTGTGTTTCCTGGAGAGTATGAGAGTGTGTACGAAAGTGATAACCCCTACAACACTTGATCAACCCATTATATCTCAAAGATAACAAAATAACCGAAAAATAAGCTAGTCCACGTTCTTTCCCCATGACCATTGTGAAAATAGCACATGTGCAGCATCTTGAACGAATATTCCCGAGATTCCAGCTGAGAATTAGTCCACTACGTCCACTACCTGCGTATAAGCATTAAAAACGTGGATAATTGTTAGAAATCATAAGTAGCGCTAAGGATCCTTGATCCTCTAAGTCCCTGCACCATCCGCTAAGGATAAGTGATCCATGCAACGCTTCAGGATACAGGATCCATAGTTATAAATATCTATGCCCTAACAATTGCCCCCAATATGGCAGATAAGATGTGAATCAAGTCTGTCATATTTCCGTTGGATGTGAACTAGCCGTTGCCGCATGTAACTAGCCGTTACAGTGCTTGACGCCACTGATAAGACCTTCCATAATCATCATTGCGAAATATAGGGTTAAGCTCTTTAAGGATCAGAAAATCCTTCTGTCTGTGGAGGATGAATCTCTTTAGTCCCTTCGCTCTTAACCTTCCTGCACTTTGAAACGATTAGCAACATCCCGCATCAACCCGAGTGGATAGGCCACGGATCGCTGGCGAAGCTCAGGTTGAGCATTTTGGTAACCATACGGGGTTTTAAATATAATTTTTTGACTAGACATGGTGTTGTCCATTTGTTTGGTAAAGTTTACTTGATATACTTGTGTTTCCACATTAAAAAGTATTATTTGTGAAAATCATAAGTTTGACCTTATAAGAATTTAGAAAAATTCATGTTGTTAAAAAATTGCCAATTCTTGTATATAATAATCATAGATAAAATCTGATTAGATATAAGTAAATAAGTCATATACCCTTAGTTGCAAGGTTCAGGATGAAGTCAATAAGATAAACAAGTATGAGAATAAAGCATACCAGAAAATCCAAGTTAGGATTTTGTATCCTTAGGAACTACCTTTATATAAACAAACAAGTCACCGTTAGATAAACTATAAGGATCCAGGATCATCTTTGAATCAACTTGTGAATCTTTGAGGCTCCAAAACCTGTTGAAATCAACTTGGGACTAAGCCAAACAAACTGGGGACTAGCCCAAACAACTGGGGACAAGCCCAACAAACTGGGGACAAGCCCAAAAAACTGGGAAAAACCCAACAAACTAGGAACAAGCCAATGATAACTGGGGACAAGCCCAATAAACTGGGAACAAGCCCAACAAACTGGGGACAAGCCCAAAGCTTAAGCTAACGTGAAAACATTAGGAACCTTAGGATACTGGCGTATGGACCAAACTGGCGACTAGCCCATCGTAAGTGACATGAAAATGCCAAAACCTTAGCTAACGTGAAAACGTTAGAAACCTTAGGAACGGATGTATGGTACGTCTACCATTATACTTGAGATCCTACATATAGCCAATAGCAATGAAATTGTCAGCCCCTAAAGCGGGTACTAGTCCCATTGCCTCGAACTATACTTGGATAGCGTGCGCTACTGGCGGGTGTCAAAACCCAATTCGTGTGAAAGGAGAAAACCTTTAAACCGTAGAAGGTATTGGATACCTTAAGCTAGGGATAAACCCAAAAACTGGGGATAAACCCAAAAACTGGGGATAAACCCAAAAACTTTGGAGGGTTGGCCAACCACTTGAATCTTTGTGAAAATTCTGTAAAACTTAAAGCTTGATAAGATCGAATGTTGAAAATTCAACACCCTTACTTTATAATAAGTAAAAAGTATAATAAAGAATAAAAGCATTAGAAGAATGTTACCAAAGAAAGGATCATATATCCTCTAAGGATCCCTCGTTCTGAAATGAACAGCTGAATGCTTAAGGATATTTGATTCTTACATAAAGTACTTCTTTAGGTGGATAGCGTTCCAGGATCTTGGCAGAAGGTCACCATCCATAGTCATCAAACGATATGCCCCATTTCCAGCTTCAGCTTCAATGAGATAGGGACCTTCCCACTTTGGTGCCAACTTGCCATCAACAGGATTCATGGTATTCTGTAATGCTTTCATTAGCACAAAATCACCAACTTGAAATCTTCTGATCCTGACATTCTTGTTATATGCTATAGCCATTCTTTGTTGATAACTTGCCATCTATCAAAAAAGTTAGTAGTTCTACTCCCAATAAATTGGGATCCATTATCACAAATAATTCATAGAAAGAATTCCAAATCTAGTAATAATGTTTCGCTTAATGAAGGATATAACTTCCTTTTCTCTGACTTAAGAAAAAGCTCCTGCTTCTATCCATTTGGAGAAGTAGTTTATCATGGCTAGCATAAATACTTTCCATTCGGGTGCCTTTGGAAGTTTGATTACTATATCCATTCCCAATCTCATGAATGGCCAAGAAGAGGATATAGGATGCAGAGGTTCTGCCGGTTGATGAAGAATGTTACTATGTCTTTGGCAAGCATCACATCTTCTTACGTATTCCACAACATCCTTCTTCATCGTAGGCCAGTAGTATCCTATTCTGAAGATCATTGGAAATAGTGCTCTGCCCCCAGTGTGATTTCCACAGTCTCCTTCATGAAAATCCTTCAAGACTTCTTGAACCTCTGGATCCTCAATGCACCGCAAATAGGGACCTGCAAGAGGCATCTTATATAACACGTTATTTAATATGGTGAATTGGGATACCTTAATCTTGAAGGCTTTAGGTTTTTCCCCTATGGGAATTTCCCCTTTCAGGATATAAAATTGGAAGGATCCAGGATCCTGAATTTGACTGCACATCATTACTAGGTACAATTTCAGCGTCCTCCACTATCTCCATTGCTTCATTTTTGTCAATTGCAGGAGACAAAACATGGATGATAGGTATCTTGACATCCTCTAGCATCTTTAGGGATGATCCAAGGTTAGCTAAAGCATCTGCTTCTGCATTCCCTTCTTTAGGTACCTGTGTCAAACTGAAAAAAGCAATAGACTGGGGACAAGCCCAATACACTGTGGACAAGCCCAAATAAACTGGGGGCAAGCCCAAATAAACTGGGGACAAGCCCAAATAGATTGGGAACAAGCCAAATAGACTGGGGACAAGCCCAAATAAACTAGGGACAAGCCCAAATAGACTAGGGACAAGCCCAAATAAACTGGGGACAAGCCCAAATAGACTGTGGACAAGCCCAAAAGAATCACCCAGTTTCCTGACTATCTCTAAATATTTGATTAACTTTTCTCCTTTGACAGTATATGAACCATTATCATAATTAGTAATTAATAATGACTTTACATACACTTGAAGATACCTGATCCTTTGCTTAGCTAAATACACTTGAAGATACATGATCCATTATTGGTAGTTGGAATTCAGATGCACTGGATTGGGGTATAATTTCCCCCCTGTGGCGATATTAGTAGTAAACCTAGTCCAGTTCCTTTAACATTTGAAGCTCCATCTGTGAAGAGTGTCCAAGGATCCTTGGTCTCCTCAAGTTGTTGCACTTCCAATTCAGCTTCTCTTTGTAGATCACTACTAATATCAGCCACAAAGTCAACTAAAGCTTGGGACTTGATGGCAATCCTGGGTTCATACTTAATGTCATAAGCACTAAACTTGACAACCCATTTTGCCATCCTTCCCGACATCTCGGGCTTCCTGAGAACCTTCTTAATGGGAAAGTTAGATTTAACAACAATAGTGTGAGTTTCGAAGTAATGTCTAAGTTTAATAGAATCCATAATTAAAGCAAGAATTAGTTTCTTTAAATGAGAATACCTGGCCTAAGCATCAAGTAGACTTTTACTTACATAGTATACCGGATGTTGGTGGCCTTCATGATCCTTGACTAGGGCCGCATTTACCGCGTTACTTGAAACAACTAAGTATAAGGATAAAGGTTCTCCATCTTCCGGTTTTATCAAAGCTGATGCATAGGATAGATAATCCTTGAGAGCTTTGAGTGCAGCTTCATGCTTCCAAGCGAAGGTAGACTTTCTTCTCTTTAAGATGGATACCAGATCCTGCTCTATACTATCCAGGATCTCGGATCTTATAAAATTTTTGGATTCAGGATCCTCAGGGTCCAACAGAATATCCTTGACGTCCTGCTCCCCTGTCTCCATGACATCCCTTAGAGGATACTTTAATTACTATGCTTCCTCGGTTTTCGAAGCTGGTTTCATATAAGAGGTGTAACAGTTCTTCACCTCCTGCTGATCACTTTCTATCTTAACCATTCCCTAAGGTGTTGGTAGCTTAACACATTGGTGATATGTCGAGGGAACTGCCTTCATATCGTGTATCCAAGGCCTGCCAAGAATAATATTGCAACAGGATAAACAGTCAATAACACAAAATTTTTACTAGAGTTTACTCCCTCAATGTAGATTGCAAGTTTGAGGTCCCCCATCGTATCTTTGTTTCTCCGCTGAATCCCACAAGGACTGATGATCTTGGAACGATTTCAGATTTAGGAATATACATTCTTTTGAGGATATCAAGTTGGATAATGTTCACCGAGCTTCCTCTTGTTCAACCGAATGAACATTTTGATTGTTATGCTTGGAGTATTGCTTTGATCAATTATTCTTGTGAAAGGATCCTTGATTCTCCTGTTTTGAGGATCCTGACAACCTATCCTAGATCCTTTTATCATCCTCTAAATGGATGAACCTTAGGGCCTTATTCCTTACTTCGTCTAAATTCCTGCAAGGTGTCATAACAATATCATCATAGAATGGAGAATCCTTTAGTAATCCTATCTTAAAGGCTTCCACAACAATGGCAATATCTAAATTAGGGATTTCTAAGGATTCTCTACTAAATCTAGGGATGTAATCTCTAAGTGATTCATCACAACCTTGGGTTACCCTTTACAAATCACTAGTTAATCGTTCAAAGGTTCTACTACAAGAAAATTGATTATTGAACAAATTAACTAAATGAGAAAATGAAGTAATTGAGTAGGGAGGAAGACTTAGCAGCTGTTTTGGTCAAAAATCACAATAAGGATAAGGTAACCAAATCTGATTTTGTGAGGTTGAGTGCTTGTGTGATGAACAATTGTGTGAACGAAAATGAAATGTAAACAATGATGAACACAAGGATTTATACGAGGAAAAGCCCTTGATCACTAGTAGATCGCCAGCATAAAAACCTCGGGTGATGGACCTGCAAGAGATATCTTATATAACATGTTATTTAATATGGTGAATTGGGATACCTTAATCTTGAAGGCTCTAGGTTTTTCCCCTGTGGGAATTTCCCCTTTCAGGATGTAAAATTGGAAGGATCCATGATCCTGAATTTGACTGCACATACTAGGTACAATTGCAGCGTCGTCCACTATCTCCATTGTTTCATTTTCTTCAATTGCAGGAGACAAAACATGGATGATAGGTATCTTGACACCCTCTGGCATCTTTAGGGATGATCAGAGGTTAGCTTAAGCGTCTGCTTCTGCATTCTCTTCTTTAAAAAGCAATAGACTGGGGACAAGCCCAATACACTGGGGACAATCCCAAATAGACTGGGGACAAGCCCAATTAAACTGGGGACATGCCTAAATAGACTGAGGACAAGCCCAACAAACTAGGGACAAGCCCAACAAACTGGGGACAAGCCCAAAAGAATATGTCAGTTTCCTGACTATCTTTAAATATTTGATTAGCTTTTCTCCTTTGACTGTATATGAACCATTATAATAATTAGTAATTAATAATGAATCTACATACACTTGAAGATACCTGATCCTTTGCTTAGCTAAATACACTTGAAGATACCTGATCCATTATTGGTAGTTTGGAATTCAGATGCAATGGATTGGGGTATAATTTCCCCCCTGTGTGATTTTAGTAGTAAGCCTAGTCCAGTTCTCTTGACATTTGAAGCTCCATCTGTTAAGAGTGTCCAAGGATCCTTGGTCTCCTCAAGTTGTTGTACCTCCAATTCAGCTTCTCTTTGTAGATCACTAATAAATTAGCCACAAAGTCAAATAAAGCTTGGGACTTTATGCAATCCTGGGTTCATACTTAATGTCATAAGCACTAAACTTGACAACCCATTTTGCCATCCTTCCCGACATCTCGGGCTTCCTGAGAACCTTCTTAATAGGAAAGTTAGTTTTAACAACAATAGTCTGAGTTTCGAAGTAATGTCTAAGTTTACTAGAAGCCATAGTTAAAGCAAGAATTAGTTTCTCTAAATGAGAATACCTGGCCTCAGCATCAAGTAGACTTTTACTTACATAGTATACCGGATGTTGGTGACCTTCATGATCCTTGACTAGGGTCGCGCTTACCACTTGAAACAACTAAGTATAAGGATAAAGGTTCTCCATCTTCCGGTTTTATAAGGGCTGGTGCAGAGGATAAGTAATCCTTTAGGGTTTTGAGTGCAACTTCATGCTTCCAAGCGAAGGTAGACTTTCTACTCTTTAAGAGGGATACCAGATCCTGTTCTATGCTATCCAGGATCCCGGATCCTATAAAAAATTTGGATTCAGGATCCTCAGGGTCTAGCAGTGTATCCTTGACGTCCTGCTCTCTTGCCTCCATGACATCCCTTGGTGGATACTTTAATTGCTATGCTTCCCTTGGCTTCGAAGCTAGCAGTTCTTTGCCTCCTACTGATCACTTTCTATCTTGACCATTCCCTAAGGTGTTGGTAGCTTAACACATTGGTGATATGTCGAGGGAACTGCCTTCATATCGTGTATCCAAGGCCTGCCAAGAATAACATTGCAACAGGATAAACAGTCAATAACACAAAATTTTTTACTAGAGTTTATTCCCTCAATGTAGATTGCAAGTTTGAGGTCCCCCATTGTGTCTTTGTTTCTCCGCTGAATCCTACAAGGACTGATGATCTTGGAACGATTTCGGATTTAGGAATATACATTCTTTTGAGGACATCAAGTTGGATAATGTTCACCGAGCTTCCTCTTGTTCAACCGAATGAACATTTTGATTGTTATGCTTGGAGTATTGCTTGGATCAATTATTCTTGGGAAAGGATCCTTGATTCTCCGGTTTTGAAGATCCTGACAACCTATCCTGGATCCTTTTGTCATCCTCTAAACTGATGAACCTTAGGGCCTTGTTCCTTACTTCGTATAAATTCCTGCAAGGTGTCATAACAAGATCATCATAGAATGGAGAATTTTTTAGTAAACCCATTTTAAAGGCTTCCCCAGCAGTGGAAATATCTAAACTAGGAATTTCTAAGGATTCTCTACTAAATCTAGTGATGTAATCTCTAAGTGATTTATCACGACCTTGGGTGATCCTATACAAGTCACTAGTTAACCTTTCAAAAGATCTACTACAAGAAAATTGATTATTGAACAAGTTAACTAAATGTGAAAATGAAGTTATAGAGTAAGGAGGAAGACTTAGCAGCCATTTGAGTGCTGATCCAGTGAGTGTGGATCCGAAGCCCTTACACAGACAAGCTTCCTATAACTTTTCAGGGATAGGGTTGGTCTCCATCCTTTCTCTGTACTGAGCCACATGATCTTTCGGATCAGTGGTACCATCATAGAGCTTCATACTCGGAGTCTGGAAACGTTTTGGTATCTCGGCATTGCTTATGTGAGGTGCAAAGCGAGACACTCTGTGACTTCCATCCGGGATCTCAGAAATGGGTTTGACCACTCCGGGAACACTAGATATCATATCCTTGAGTTTTTGTAACTTCCTGGCCATAGCTTGGTTGATGCCTGCGTCCTGCATGTAAGTAAAGTTAGTATCGAAAGATGTATTGAAATTGTTACCTCCCGATTGATTTAGAACTGGTATCCCAGAAGTATATATAGGGTAAGACATTTCTGGTGCAATGGTAGGACCAGATGAAGCAATGATCCACATAGGAATGAAATCCCTTTCAAGTACTTTGGAACTTCTGAATGGCTGACTCCTTGAGGATCCTTGATCTTGAAAGATCTTGGATCCTAGATACATTGGTGCTGAAGGCCTTGGAGGGTAATCCATGGATCCTTGAACCTGAGACAAGGATCCTTGATTCTGAAAGTAGGATCCTTGAGCTACAAGCGTCTCCATATATCCTCCCGAACGGAGGAAGGATCCTTGATTCTGAGTTGTCTCCAATGATCCTTGCTGAAGGATAGAGGATCCTTGAGGCTGCGCCATTGCTAGTGACCCTTGTTGAAGGATATAGGATCCTTGGGGTTGAGTCGTGGATCCTTTGGATGCTGGATTGTTGATGATGGAGTAGCAAAATCCAATGCTCTATGCATGACTGGAGACTGATTTTCCACTGGTCTCTTTTGCTTCTTTATTTCATCAATCTCGCGAAGGATCCTCTGGTTGGTTTTCTCTTGTTGTTCCATATAGCCTTTCATCTGCAAAATCAAAGTAGAAACATCATTGTTAGTAGTTGTAGATGAAGAAACAACAGAGGTTTTTGATCCTGTGAAGACATATGATGTCTTCTTCTGAGAATTTTCAGCATTCTTTTTTGATCCTGTGAAGACAGGCAACGGTGCACTGGCTTGAGATGAGGTAACCGCCGGCATGGCATTTAAAGTGGATTTTCCCTGAGAAGCCATGTGATTAATGGAAATGAATAGAAATGAATGAAATGAACGGAATTTTTTAGAATTGAAGCACCGATTGCCCCACGGTGGGCGCCAAACTGTTTTGGTCAAAAATCACAATAAGGATAACGTAACCAAATCTGATTTTGTGAGGTTGAGTGCTTCTGTGATGAACAATTGTGTGAACGAAAATGAAATGTAAACAATGATGAACACATGAATTTATACGAGGAAAAGCCCTTGATCACTAGTAGATCGCCGGCATAAAAAGCTCGGGTGATGGAAACTACCGATCACCGACTATATTGCACATAAAAGGTTACAACTTTGGATGATATTGAGCTGTTTACAATCAAGATCTAGTGTGTGTGTGTGTGTGTGTTCAGAGAGAATGGTGAGAGTAACAGAAGTGTATTGTGTCGAGAAGTGTGTTCTATCAGCTCAATATCCCCTAAAATAATAGGTAAACTTGTTAACAACTAACTTTGCGAAAAATATGGGAGCTCCCACGTTCATTCCGATGTCCATTGTGAAAATAGCATATATGCAGCATCTTGAACGAATATTCCCGAGATTCTAGCTGAGATATAGTCCACTAAGTCCATTATCTGCGTATAAACATTAAAAACGTGACAATTGTTAGAAATCATAAGTTACGTTAAGGATACTTGATCCTCCGAGTCCCTGCACCATCCGCTAAGGATAAGTGATCGAGGCAACGCTTCAGGATACAGTATCCATAGTTATAAAAAAAATCTATGCCCTAACATCAGCCACTTGAGTGCTGATCCAGTGAGTGTGGATCTGAAGCCCTTTCAAAGAGAGGCTTCCTTTAATCTTTCTAGAATGGGGTTGATCTCCATTCTCTCCCGGTATTGTGCCACATGCTCCTCCGGATCACTTGTACCATTGTATAGCTTCATGTTGGGGGTTTGAAAGTGTTTTGGTATCTCAGCATTGCATATAGGAGGAGCAAAACGAGACACTCTGTGAGTTCCATCCGGGATCTCAGGAATGGGCTTAACCCTCCTGGGACGCTAGATATCATATCCTTAAGCTTCTGAAGCTCTCGTGCCATAGCATGATTGATACCTGTATCCTGCATGGAACCATAATTAGTACCAAAAGATGTATTGAAATTGTTAGCTCCTGATTGATTTGGAACTGGTATCCCAGAAGTATGTCTAGGGTAAGACATGTCAGGCAATGGTAGGACCAGATGAAGCAATGGTCTGCATAGGAATGAAATCCCTTTCAAGTACTTCGGAACTTCTGAATGGCTGACTCCTTGAGGATCCTTGATCTTGAAAGATCTTGGATCCTGGATACATTAGTGCCGAAGGCCTTGGAGGTAATCCATGGATCCTTGAACCTCAGACGCTGATCCTTGATTCTGAAAGTAGGATCCTTGAGCTAGAAACGTCTCCATATATCCTCCCGAACGGAGGAAGGATCCTTGATTCTGAGTTGTCTCCAATGATCCTTGCTGAAGGATAGAGGATCCTTGAGGCTGCGTCATTGCTAGTGACCCTTGTTGAAGGATATAGGATCCTTGGGGTTGAGTCGTGGATCCTTTGGACTACTGGATTGTTGATGATGGAGTAGCAAAATCCAATGCTCTATGCATGACTGGAGACTTATTTTCCACTGGTCTCTTTTGCTTCTTTATTTCATCAATCTCGCGAATGATCCTCTGGTTGGTTTTCTCTTGTCGTTCCATGTAGCCTTTCATCTGCAAACTCAAAGTAGAAACATCACTATTAGTAGTCGTAGATGAAGAAATAACAGAGGTTTTTGATCCTGTGAAGACAGATGATGTCTTCTTTTGAGAATTTTCAGCATTCTTTTGGAATGCAGGGGGAATAGGAGGAAACGTTGCACTGGCTTGAGATGAGGTAACCGCCGACATGGCATTTGAAGTGGATTTTCCCTGAGAAGCCTGGTGATTGATGGAAATTAATAGAAATGAATGAAATGAACGGAATTTTTAGAATTGAAGCACCGATTGCCCCACGGTGGGCGCCAAACTGTTTTGGTCAAAAATCACAATAAGGATAATGTAACCAAATCTGATTTTGTGAGGTTGAGTGCTTGAATGATGAACAATGAGAAAATGAATTGTTTGATGAATGTGAAGATGAACACAACGATTTTTTACGAGGAAAGCCCTTGATCACTAGCAGATCTCCGACATAAAAACCTCGGATAGTGAAAACTATCACTATCAACTATTTTGCACAAGAAAGATTACAACTCTGGATGTTGATCAAGTGTGATACAATGATTAAACGCTAAGTGTGTTGTGAAAGCTCTAATTTGCAATGGTAACGAGAGTGTGTGTGTGTTTTCTGGAGAGTATGAGAGTGTGTACGAAAGTGATAACCCCTACAACACTTGATCAACCCATTATATCTCAAAGATAACAAAATAACCAAAAAATAACCTAGTCAACGTTCTTTCCCCATGACCATTGTGAAAATAGCACATGTGCAGCATCTTGAACGAATATTCCCGAGATTACAGCTGAGAATTAGTCCACTACGTCCATTACCTGCGTATAAGCATTAAAAACATGGATAATTGTTAGAAATCACAAGTAGCGCTAAGGATCCTTGATCCTCCGAGTCCCTGCACCAGCCGCTAAGGATCCGTGATCCAGGCAACGCTTCAGGATACAGGATCCATAGTTATAAAAAAATCTATGCCCTAACATAAAGTTCAATACATTCGAGAACCCGATCCGACAGAGCTTCACCGTCTCTGTGCCAAAATCTCTCCACGTTACAAATGAAATCCAAGGCACCTATTTATAGCTAAACAAGTTCGCTGGTGAGTGTGGAAGTTCAGGTGAACTTGACTTAGTCAAGTTCGGCTGGACTTGACATTCCAACAACAATGACAAGCGATCTTGGCTCCTAACTCACTTAAATACGCCTCGTTTCTAACAAATTAAGTCCTATTCACTCAGACTCAATATTTAATGACGTAGGCAACAGGCATATGCACCAACACACATTGTGGTTGTCATGTTTAGGGTATGACTTGGATCGATTATTCTTAAATAATGATCCTTGCTTTTCTATTTCGAGGATCCTGAGAGCCTCTCCTGGATCCTTTTGTCATCCTCTAAATGAATAAACCTCAATGCCCTGTTCCTCACTTCATCTAAATTCCTGCAAGGTGTCATAATAAGGTCATCATAGAATGAGGAATCTTTAAGCAATCCCATTTTGAATGCCTCCACAGCGGTGGCAATATCTAAATTTGGGATCTCCAAGGATTCTCGACTAAACTTAGTGATGTAATCTCTTAATGATTCATCACGTCCTTGGGTTATTCGATATAGATCACTAGTTAATCGTTCGAAGGTTCTACTACATGAAAACTTGTTATTGAACAAATTAACTTGATGAGAAAATGAAGTAATTGAGTAAGGAGGAAGACTTAGCAGCCATTTGAGTGCTGATCTAGTGAGTGTGGATCCGAAGCCCTTGCAAAGGTAGGCTTCCTTTAATCTTTCTGGAATGGGATTGATCTCCATTCTTTCCCGGTATTATGCACATGCTCCTCTGGATTAGTTGTACCATCGTACAACTTCATGTTGGGGTTTGAAAGCGTTTTGGTAACTCAGCATTGCAGATAGGAGGTGCGGAACGAGACACCCTGTGGCTTCTATCTGGGATCTCGGGAATGGGCTTAACTACTCCTGGGACACTGGATTTCATATCCTTAAGCTTCTAGAGCTCCCTGGCCATGGTCTGATTGATACCTGTATCCTGCATGAAACCGTAGTTAGTACCAATAGAGTTATTGACATTGTTACCTCCTGATTGATTCGGAAACGGTATGCTAGAAGTATATCCAAAGGTAGATGTTTCTGGTGCAACAGTTGGACCAAATGACGCAATAGTCTGCATAGGGATGTAGTCTCCTATGTATTTCAGAATTCCTGGATGGCTGACTCCCTGAGGATCCTTGATCCTGAAAGACGTTGCGTCCAGGATACATGTGTGCTGAAGGTATCGGAGAATACTCCATGGATCCTTGAACCTGAGATGAGGATCCTTGATGCTGGAAGTAGGATACTTTAGGTGGAACCGTCTCCAAGTATCCTCCCGAACTGAGGTAGGATCCTTGATGCTGATATGAGGATCCCTGAGGCTAGAATGAGGATCCATAAGGTTGGTAATGAGATGCTTGTGGCTGCGTCATTGCCCACGATCCATGCTGCAATCCTGAGGATCCTTGAGCCTGTGTCATCGCTAGTGATCCCTGCTGGTAATTGGAGGATCCTTGCATCTGAATGCCGGATCCCCTGGAATGCTGGATTGTTGATGCTGGAGAAGTGAAATCCAATGATCTGGGCATCAGTGTAGAGTGATCCTCTACAGATCTCTTATGCTTCTTGATTTCATCAATCTCCTTCAGGATCCTTTGGTTGGTTTTGTCCTGCTGCTCCATGTAGTTCTTCATCTGCAAAATCAAAGTAGAAACATCATTGTTAGTAGTTGTAGACAAAGAAACAGTGGAGGTTTTCAATCCTGCGTAAACAGGTGTAGTTTTCTTCTGAGGATTCTCAACACTCTTCTGGTATGCAAGGGGAATGGGAGGTAGTGATACACTAGTTTGAGATGAGGTAACCGCCGGCATGGTACTTGAAGCAAATTTTCCATGAGAAGCCATGTAGTTGAAAAGAATGGATGAAAATGGATGAAATGAATGAAAATTTTAGAATTGAAGCACCGATTGCCCCACGGTGGGCGCCAAACTGTTTTGGTCAGAAATCTGATTAAGGATAATGTAACCAAACTTTGAATGTGAGGTTGAGTGCCTGTGTATCAAACACTTGTATGGACAAAATACGAATATAATCAACGAAGAACACCAAGATCTATTCTGACTCCTGCAATAGAGGAAAATGAAGCAATGGAGATAGTGGAAGATGCTGCAATTGTACCTAGTGACGATGCACAATCAACTCCAGGATCATGGATCCTTCCAATCTTGAATTATATCCAAAAAGGAGAAGTTCCCATTGGGGAAAATCCTAGAGCCTTCAAGGTCAATGTATCCCAATTCACTATAATTAACATCTTGCTGTATAAAAGATCCCTTGCAGGTCCCTATCTGCGATGCATTGAGGATCCTAAGATCCAAGAAGTTTTGAAGGACTTTCACGAAGGAGACTGTGGAAATCACACTAGGGGTATATCACTATTTCAAGGATCCTCAGAACATGATATTATTGGCCTACAATGAAGAAGGATGCTGTTGAGTATGCAAGAAAATCTGATGCTTGCCAAAGACACAGTAATATCCTTCATCAACCGGCAGAACCTCTGCATCCTA
The DNA here is from genome assembly GCA_947069175.1 of Scalesia atractyloides. Lineage (NCBI taxonomy): Eukaryota > Viridiplantae > Streptophyta > Magnoliopsida > Asterales > Asteraceae > Scalesia > Scalesia atractyloides. The sequence goes on along the minus strand of CAMTDV010000005.1, from coordinate 62,253,782 downwards.
TATCCTCCTCTTAGCCATTCATGAGATGGGGGATGGATATAGTAGGCAAGCTTCCCAAGGCTCCAAGAGGAAAGGTGTTCACGCTAGCTATGACAGACTACTTCTCCAAGTGGATAGAAGCTGAAGCCTTCGCTCAAGTCAGAGAAAAGGAAGTTATATCCTTTATTAAAAGAAATATCATTACTAGATTTGGTATTCCTTCAGAAATTGTTTGTGATAACGGATCCCAATTTATTGGGAGTCGTACTACTAACTTTTGTGACAGCTGGGGGATTAGGATGATAACATCAACACCAGTCCACCCGCAAGCTAATGGCCAGGCAGAATCATCCAACAAGATCATTATCAACAACTTGAAGAGGAAGCTTGGATCCAAAAAGGGCAAATGGGCTGAGGGATTACCTTATGTCTTATGGGCAGATAGGACAACTCGTAAGAATTCTACGGGTCAGTCTCCTTTTTCCTTAGTCTTTGGAGCTGAAGCAGTGATCCCTATATAAATGGTAGTACCAACAGCCAGAACAAGCATCCGTGATCCTGAAGCAAATGTTGAGACTCTAACTCAAGACTTGGATACTGTGGAAGAATTGCGAGACATGGCAAAAATAAGGATGGCTAGCTATCAACAAAGGATGGCTGATGCTGATAACAAGAATGTCAGAGTAATAAGATTTCAAGTTGGTGATATGGTATTGAGGAAAGCGTTCTAGAATACCACGAATCCTTCTGATGGCAAGTTGGTACCAAAGTGGGAAGGCCCCTATCTTATCGAAGCTGAAGCTGGAAAGGGGGCATATCGTTTGCTAACTATGGATGGTGACCTTCTACCAAGAGCTTGGAATGTTATCCACCTAAAGAAGTATTTTATGTAAAGGATCAGGAATCCTTAAGTATCCCTATGTTCAGATTGAAGGATCCTTAAAGGATATATGATTCTTTATTTGGTAAAGTTTTACTAATTCTCTCATATCATATTTATTGTTTATTATAAGGAAAGGATGTTAAATTCTTAACATCCAATTTTATCAAGCTTTAAGTTTTGCAGAATTTTTACAAAGGATCAAGAGGTTGGCCACCTCTCCAAGACTTTGGGCATGTCCCTGGCTTATGGTATCCAATACCTTCTAAGGTTTAAAGGCTTTCACCTTTCAAACGAATTGGGTTTTGACACCCCGCCAGTAGCGCACGTTATCCAAGTATAGTTTGAGGCAATGGGACCCGTACCCGCTTTAGGGGCTGATAATTTCATTGTTGATGCTATATGTAGGATCCTAAGTATAATGGTAGATGTACCATACATCCGTTCCTAAGGTTTCTAACGTTTTCACGTTAGCTAAGGTTTTGGCATTTTCATGTCACTTACGATTGGTTAGTCGCCACTATGGGCCATACACCAGATTCCTAAGGTTTCTAACGTCTTCGCGTTAGCCTAAGTATTATAAGTTATTTGGGCTTGTCCTAAGTTATTTAGGCTTGTCCCCAGTTATTTGGGCTTGTCCCCAGTTGTTTGGGTTTGTCCCCAGTTGTTTTGTTTGGCTTAGTCCCAAGTTGATTTCAACAGGTTTTGGAGCCTCGAAGATTCACAAGTTGATTCAAAAAGGATCCTGGATCCTTAAATTTTATCTAACGGTGACTTGTTTGTTTATTTGTACAAAGGTAGTTCCTAAGGATACAAAATCCTAACTTGGATTTTCTGGTATGCTTTATTCTCATACTTGTTTATCTTATTGACTTTACCCTGAGCCTTGCAATTAAGGGTATGTGACTTATCTTCATATATCTTTAGATTTTCTCTAGCTTTACTCTCATACTTGTTTATCTTATGTGACTTATCTTACAAGAATTGGAAAATTTTTAACAACATGAATTTTTCTAAATTCTTATAAGATCAAACTTATGATTTTTCACAAATAATCTATATAAATGTGGAAACACTAGCATATCAAATAAACTTTACCAAACAATTGAATAACACCAGAGATAATTAAAAGTCTAATATTATTAGGCACGTTAATATTTACCAAAAGTATCCGGCCTGGACTTCACCAGCAAAACGTGGACCATCCATCCAGGCCGGATCGGGTTTATCTAACAGTTAATGTTCATGCAGAAAAGTAAAATGCAGGAAATAAAGAGCAGGATAATAAAGGCTTCATCCCCCAAACAGAGGATCCCTCCACATTTTTCATCCTACCTATTGTCTGAGGGATCAGTGATCCTTAAACCTAAGAGCTATTGTTCAAAACAACCAACGAAAACCACAAATTATATAAAGTGGGCTCCGGCCACGTCTAGAAATTTCCATCATCGCCCATTTGTGCAACCTACACCGCGGTTGCTCCACCAGGATCACCTCCTTCACCACCCTCACCTTCATTGCCACCAACCGCTGCCTCCGCTAGATCCATCACCCTGCTTGGTTCCGCCTCCAGGATGGGTGCCTGTTCAGGATTTTCATCATCACCCAGCTCAACCAACCTCTGTTTCCAAGCAGCCACTTCCCACTCAGCCCTGTCAAAAGAAGGATTCATAGCCTCTTCAGCCATTTTAATCCTATCTTTGAGGATGGACCTAACAGCAGAAACTTTGCCTCATCAGCAGCCTCCAATCTCTCTTTGTGAGCCCGGATCTGGTCCACCAAAATCTCCTTCTTTAGACGCTTGACCTCCTTCTCCAGATTGGAGATCCTTTTGTCTTTGGCAGCAGCAATTGTATGAAGCTTAACAATGTGTTCTTTAGCTTCAGTCAGGAGTTTTCCATGGAGGGCTTCAAGTTGGCAATTTTCTGCATAAAATAAAGTTTTCAGGATCGGTCATCCTTAAGGTTGAAGTGGAATTCAAGAATAGGTGATCCTTACCTCAACAATTAAGTCGGAGATTTACTGCTTGATCTGGGTAGCATCTTCGGTTGGCTCGCTTGGTTTCTTCCTTTTGCTCCCGGATTTGGCCCTAGAAGCCATGGTCCTTGCCGCTGGTTGACTTTGGCCTGAGGCCAGTTCAGCCTTGATAGAGCGAGGGGAGATGATGCTCTGGAGTTCTCCAAGATCGAACTTGGCGGTAGACTTGGATGTAGACTTGGCAGCGCCTATGCAAATCAAATTCAGATAAGTATTTATAATTTATCTATCTTGTTGAGTATTTTCAAACATTTTTATACGAATACTTACTTGACATCATGACAGAGGTAGAGGTATTTTCTTCTAGATCCTTGATCTTGGGGTAGAAGGTCCTCACTGATGAATCTAGTGCCCAAAAGGCAGCAACTCTTGCAGGGTAGCAGGTAAATCTCTCAGAGTGGTGTAGCTAGTCACTGCATGCACAGGAAAACAGGATCAGTTATCCTTAGTACAAAAGAAATAAAAATACCCTAAGTCCTACCCTTCAAGTTCCACTTTTTAGGAAGATACTCTCCTTGAGGAATGGAGTCCCTTCTCACAAAAAAGAACTGATTTTTCCAGTGTGCATCATTCTTGGTAATCTTTAGCAATGGATGATTTTTGGATTTGGATTTAAAAAGGTATCGATGAGACCCGTGAGTCACAAGACTGTACAGGTTGGGGAGTTCGGGGATACCAAAGCTTAAACCCTCATTCTTAATCAGCTGTTCCAGAGTATATAATACCCCCTACAACATAGGCATTGCCTGGTTGTAGCACATGCCAGTTTGGGTAAAAAAGGTTTGGGTGAATACCGGAAAGGCTAAGAATATCCAATCTGGAATGGAGCGGCAGGAAAGCAGATCCAGAAGTCTGATTCACATTCACTTTTCAGTGATGAATCAAAAGGTCTGAAAACAGTTCCCTCCGGGAAAAAGAAGGGCGAATTTGGTCGATTTCAGGATCGGTGAAACGGCAGAGCTCATCTGAAGGATTTTTAAGAAGGTTTTGGCTCTAGGGGGTGTGATCTTGCTTTTGATCTTTGGGAGGGGAGGATCGGGCTGCCATTCTTCCCATGAATTAAAAGATTAGAACGACGAGGAAGCAAAGAATTGAAGAGAGAGAGAAGATACCTGTTTGATGCTCTGAAGATGCGTATAAATGGCAGGGAAGCACGATAATAAATAGGAGATATCATCTCTATCTCTACCCTATATATCATGATGTTTGTTGCATGGTGTGGACGTCATTCTGTGCAACGGCTATATCCACTTGCAACGGCTAGTTCTATTACAATGGAATATGACTAATTCGTTGAACATTTAATTAGTCATATTTGGGGGCAATTGTTAGGGGATGATTTTTAGTAGTCATGGATCCCTTATCCTGAGGCTAACCTGGATCGACTATCCTTAGCGGGTGGTGTAGAGAGTCCAAGGATTAAGGATCCTTACTGATATCCATAATTGTCTAACAATTGTCTTCTATGATTTTTGCTTGTAATTGCAGGTATATTATAACTCGAGACTTGTTCTAAGTGGGAATCTCACAGAATATGCCATTATTCTGCACGTGCAGTTTGAACGAGAGGGACGTTATGTTGATCGTGGTTGAATGGCAAGATTTTCGGATAGTTAGTTAGAGATATTTTTAGCCAAGTTATGAGGGGTAATGAGCTAGATAGAAAAACACCGGCACATTTCCGATCACACAGAACACTACATATTTGCTCTCGAAACACACTTCTGTTTCTCTCGAGAACCATAACACTAGAAATGATTGTAATATGTTCAATACTTGTAACGAGCTCAATACTTCTATTTTTCTCGAAAACCATAACCATAACACTTCTGTTTCTCTCGGGTTCGGCTCATTTGCACCCCTAAACGAAACCAAACTGAAACCGCTATTTCCGTTAAGTTCACGTTTCTAATATTTTGAACGTTCAAGAAAACCGGACTGTCGACATTGTTTAAGGTTTGTATTGCAAATTTTGAACCAAAATGAAATATTTATCTAGTTCATGGTCTTGTTTGGGGCCAAACTTGTTCTAAACCGAACCATGACTGGTCCAACCAGTTTAAATTGGTGCAGAGACTAATACCAACATTCTTTAACTTTTTCATATAAGTGTTCGGTTCAGTCCAATTCCAACTCCATGCCCATGACTTTATGTACACTTTTAGAAGTTTACGCACAATGTTCATAACTTTTAAATCAGATCATCTATAAAATTTGAGTATATAATACCAGCTCCATGAAACCAACGACTTCAAATCATGTGCCGTGCGTCTTTGACAGGTGGCAACATGAATTATAACATTATCTGAGCTGTCACCAACAAGGAATCAAGAATTTTCTTTATTTAGATAATCAAATGTCACATAAAAAGGGATGAACATAATCTTAATAGCCAGTCACACTCGAATGGGCCCAAATGACTCAAATATCACATATAACTTAACATAAACCATAATACAAATGGTGATAGAGATAGTATAGATCTGCAAAAATAAACGATGTTAACACCTACAACTGTTTGCATGAAATAATTATATTATATTTAAATAAGAGAAGAATGGAACGAACAATATAATTCTTCATTCTATTGGAAATTGCGCTACTTGTAAGCACTGCGCACTGATAATAACACTAAGCTCAGGCTCGGTAAACACGATGTCAGAAGCACTCCTTGCAGCATCTGTAGTATCAGCAACAACAATTCCAATGTCAGCCTTCTTCAAAGAGGGGTGTCGTTCACACCATCTCCAGTCATCCCGCAAATGTGTTTTGATTCTTGTAACTTCTTCATAATCTAATACTTGTGTTATGTATATTTAGATCAAAAGATTCAGTTTATCAAGAAATAAATCACATATAACATCAATCAAAGGAGCACCAACCTGAAAAAACATCCTGCAAATCCATCAGCTTTTCTGTCAACTCTTCAATAAGGAGTGCTGCAATGTATGCATCGTTATGGCCACCGAGCAAAGAAGAGGAATGGTGCATGTTTGCTCCTACACCCAAACATAGCTAACAAATTACAATCAAAACACAAGCATGGCTATCAACAATCATAATCCAAATCACCAGAATCATATTCAAACACTTTGAAAATTACCAGAGTTCATGTATGAGTTAAGATTGTAGAGATTATTCATATTTTTGTTGAACTGAACGCTCTAAGTTCCATTACCGAAGTCCTTCACGAGAAACGAATTGTTCTTCTTAACGATCTCCCAAATCACGTATCAATAAATATATAACTTGAGATAAATTGATATTACTCACCGTCTAGGGTTTTGCTATGATGGCTTTTTTGGTTGCGAGAGTTGCTAAAGGCTGAAAGGTATGGTTTTACATGTGTAGAAACCCATAAGGAACATCAAAGGCTTTTAAGAACCCTAATTTTTAACAGGGGTGATGAGGTGACATGATGAATTGGAAAAATGCTCCATTTGCTGGCTTTAATCAAAGATTAACTAAATTCCGCAATTGAGTTCCATTCAATGTCATTAGGGTGTGGTATATTGAAGAGAAGATGGCGACATTCATGATGTTTCAATTTTGAAGAGAGAGAGAGAAATTAGATGAGACCTTTTGGTGATAATGGTGAGAATATGGGGGTTTTATATGATCCATATTTTTGGGTCGGGTTATCCATTTTGGGCTTCACGAAGCAACGCAAAAGATCCGGATGATTTTGGAGCCAAAAACCGATTCTAGATAGCCTTATCAAATGACACATCAGCCAATATTTAACACATTTATTATATATAATAGATTAGATAATCTTGATCAGGAGTTAACACTCATTTTAGCTTTAAACCAAGAACCGTAGCAGAGAAATACATCCGTTGAATCATTATTCGACTCAGGACACCCATTAGTCATACTACAACCTCAATTTAAAACCTAATAATTATGATCAAAATACACAAATAAGCACTTTAGCATTAGAATTGTATTCATATTTGTCTATATGTCATTATACCGGCATAATATATGTTACAGACATACAAAATCAAACTGATGAGGAAAATTAATTAATAGTGAGTCATTCATAGAACGATATGCATTTGTACATGGTCATTAATTAAACCTCGTCTCCATTATGAGCTCTCTTAATAAGACTTATGGGTAATAGACCTTCAGTTATAAGATCCTTAAGCATATCATGAATGTATTTGATATAAAGATTTAGTATCCTCAATTTTATTTCTTATCGAAATTTAATGTAGCACCTCTCAAACTGTTACTGTTCTAGGAGACTTGGTAGTTGTCTTTATCATACTTAGTCTTCAATGTATAATTTGTATGGAGTTAATAAACTTATGAGTCCACTGATAATTTCTCAATAACATTTAGTGACTATTGCTTTGTGCTCAACAACATATTATGTCATTTTAACTTAGGTTGTTGTTATCAGTTCATTATGACTCCTCCATGAAATAGGTTTTGTCTGCTGACATAACGATATGCCCCAAAATTACATTTTGTCAACTTTGAATATTACAAAGTTAGAGTAATCAACCGGTTTGAGTTCTCACTTCTTCTTTAAATTATAGTGTCTCGTTTTTTATAGATATTTTACTACTCCATAAGATGTTTCACATTAATCTAGACATATCTAGTATGTTGCAATGTGAGTAATATCTAAACGAGCATAGACTTAAACTACATAAGGCTTCTAATTATTGAAGCATAAGTAAATAATCTCATTGATTCTATTATACTCTAAAGGAGAGCAATCTTGTTTGTTACATATGTATGGACCCATTTTGGAATTAAATTTATGGAACAAAGCTAATGTCACATTGGATCTATCTCGGTATGTTATGATATCTATCACGTAAGAGATATCTTTGAGATCTATTGTATCAAAGTTTGTGTTAACAATGCTTTGACTTATGTAACATATACTTGTCAAAAGAGTGTCATCTAGAAACATGTTTATTTTAGTTGCTCCCACTCATCTTGAGGTAGATACATTAATCCATTTGGTTCTTGATGAAAATAATTGCGTTAAGATTTAGTTGCATTATGATGTTCGCAATAACCCGTACATGGATTTTATAGGCTTATAGACAAACTGTTCTTTAACCTTAAGTTTAGAACTTTCATGTTTTTTTATGAACATGTAAACATGTCAACCAGTTGTTAGGGAAAGTTGTTTTAATGTTCAGCTAATGTAGCTCTAGATTGTTATAAGCTACTAGCAATGTTGTAAAAATCGCGATTAGGCGGGGACTAGTCGGTGATTAATCGCTAGTCGGCCAGTAACTGAGTAATTTTTCGTTAATCAGTACATTAATCGCTAGTCGGGCCTAGTCGGACCTAGTCGGCCCTAGTCGGCCAGCCAAAAATCAACAATTCCGGCCAGATTCTGACAAAAAAACTTGTATGTTCTGGCATAAACCTCTAAATTCCAGCCAGTTTCCAACCAAACAATGTGAATTCCAATAATTAATCTTGTATACTTAAAAATATGAGTTGAGTATGTTGGGATTGAACCCTACAAAAGAACAAATGATAGAAAGCCAAAACAGGTATGTACAAAATGATCCAGGACAAGCAGTACTTTGATTCACTTCTCTTTTCAATGGCAAGATATCTAACATCTGATGGCTCTAATATCTGCCCAGTGCTAAGCTCTGTTGATTTATAAAGACTGTTGAAGACCAAACCACTGATAAAGTCAAAGGTCTGCTGGAAGTTAAAGGTCTGATCACCCTTTGAAGAAAATCTGATAAAGCTTCATCAGTGGTTGAGCTCATCAGTAGATAGCATCATCAGTGTCTTGTAATCAGTGTTTTTATCAATGTAACAGAGGATAACATTAGCAGTGTTTAAAGTTTGTTAGGGTTGTTAGATGTCATTGTCTTGGTGACGTTAGCAACGATGCCATAGAGGTTAGGGTTTCGTATTATGAATAGACAGTGCATGTACTGTTCTATGTAGCTCACACACACACACACTCATCTTGTACGAACAAATCTGTGTGAGCTCTATCTGAGGCGGGAGTTAGTGATTCATACATGTATTTACTTGTAATTTTTCAATCTTTTGAGTAATGAAAACATTGTATGATGAAAGCTAATTTCTCCTTGATTGTGTTGCAAAGTTTTAAATTTCATTCCGCCGCAAAGTATTGTATGTTTTATCTTCTTTTATTATTAATTTGTTTAAAACAATACAATCAAGTCAAACTCAGTTCCTAACAATTGGTATCAGAGCAAGGTCAGTCAAATTCGATCTAACAATCAATTTGACATAAAAAGATCAGCTCAATTTCATTGATACTGTGTTGTTCGTATTTTGTTGAAAAACAGAGTAAGAATCTAATCACCTTGGTTAATCACATACTCTGTAAAACAACCAAGATGTTACTAAACACACAAGTTCCACATGACACTAACAGTGTATCGTTTCATATGATTTCAGTGTTTGTATTGGAATTTGTGATGATTCCATGATTAATTGTTGCTAAGGATTCATCTAATGTCATTAAAAGACTGTAGTGAACCAAAACGTTAGCAACAAGATCTATATATATGGAACAAAAATTACGAGAAACCTTTATAAAGTGAAAATCAAAATTTTGTTGATATTTAGAAAACCAGATCAAAGGTAATGTGAAATTTAGCATAAGCATTTTGCCAAAATGACCAAGTTTCTCAAAACATTACTTTAAATGATTATGGATTGATTATTTTTTTCTTTAGAAACCTTCCAGTAAATGATACAACATCTACCTATGGAAAGGTTAAAAAGAGAATAGAAGAAAAATCACAAAACTCAAAAGTGTGTTTATCTCAAAACTTTTGATGTCGAAAGAAAAGATTATAAACAAAAAACACTTGAGAGTTCACAGGCTAGTACTACAAAAGGAAAATCTAGATAAATTGTTGATACATGATGTCTATTGTCTAGGTCTTGGATCGAGTCTGTGCGATTAGGGTTTGAATATGTTAGATTTGAAATATTTATGTGTGTAAAGACACAAGTTCGACCGAAGTTGTATATTGGTAGGACAAGTTCGCCCGAACTTGTCCTGGCATGTCACACTTCGAGCGAACTTGGTGGTCTATAAATATATATCTTGGGTCTTTGTCATTTGTAACTTTACATTCTAGACGGCGAAGCTCTGTCTATTTGGATTCTCGATGTAACATGAGTTTGGACTAATAAACAGACACTTTAAACAGTAAATCTTGTGTATTCGATTAACAATTCACGTAATTTCCGCTTACGATGACTTTAGATACAAATTAGGTTTCTAAGCAGTGGAGGAGCGATCCTAACAAGTGGTATTAGAGCCATGGATAACTAATTTCTGAGATCTACACAAGACACTCTCTATTTCTAACAATTTCTTTCATTTTTCTACACTTTTTCACCAAATTAATGAATCTACGGTTGAAAATGTCTAAATTTTGAATATGTTACATAAAATCACCTAAATACAAACCCCTGGAAGTTTCATAGCTAAATTCAAACGATTTCATGTCCAAAATGTCAAAAAACCATGTTTCATAAACTCATTTCAGCCGAACTTATACATCAAGTTCGCCCGAAATTGGCCTAAAATCACAAGTTTTTGCTGATTTTGAACAACTTCGCGTGAAGTTGTGAAGTTTTTCAAAAGATTTTTCACAAGTTCGCCCGTACTTGGTTGAATTTTAGTCACAAGTTCGCCCGAACTTGGTAAAAGTTTGAATTTTTCTTGAAAACATCACAAGTTCGCCCGAACTTGTCATTAAGTGAGAATTCTGAAATTCTTACACAAGTTTGCCCAAACTTGTCTGATTGCTAATCAATCTTCAAGTGTTTTTTTGAACGTGTTTCAGTTAAAATCTTCAGTTTGACAAAATGCATGATTTCCATAACGCCTTTGCTTCAACAGTGGCTTCTATGTCAAATGCGAATGCAAATGCAAACGCGGTGAACCAGATGAATCTGGATAATGAGATGGGAACTTCGGTTAAGCCGCCAAAATTGATGAGCATGGATGAATTTGAAGGCTGGAAAGAAAAGTTCATGAACTGGGTTCAAGCAAATCACTTCTACAGTTGGGTTGCTGTTCAAACCGGATATACATGGCCAAAGGATGAACGTGATCAAGATCTTTCATTGGTAAATTTTACGCCAGAACTTAAAGATGCATATGTGGCAGAGAAGAAGATGATAAGTCTAATACAGAAATCAGTGAAAGAAGACATCTTGATCTTGCTACCTGAATGCAAGACGTCACAGATGTTGTGGAACACATTATGTGCAAAATATTTGGGAAGTGCTGAGATGATTAAAAGCAAAAAGGCTTAAATAAAGAAAGAGTTTGATATTTTCACAATGATTAAAGGCGAAACCATGAAACAAATGATCGTTTGATATTGTCATTTGATGGTTCAGATGCGAAGACACGATATTCATAAAACTGATGAAGAAACGATTGATAAATTGGCTGATACACTTCTTGAGGGGGAGTGGATGACCTACTTAATGGTATTGAAGAATGGTCAGAGTTGGAGGCATTACAAGCTATTAGATTTCATTGACAAGTTAGAGGGACATGAAATGGAGATGCTAAAAATAGCAAAATCAAGAATGCAAATGTTGTGCAAGACGTGAGTATGTACTACAGAGGAGGTGTTCAGGAAATTTCGAGTCCAAAAATTCAAATGGCGTTTAGTGCGAATATGAATTCTTCGAGTCATTCGATCCAAAGTCAACCAAACACTCAATCATACCCGAGTTATGATCAGAGTCCTTCGAACACAGGATATTCGAGTGCTAGCTCAAATTCTCCATTTCAGAACAAAACTAATCAGACAAATCATTCTAGTTCTGATCCAAATGTATTTCAGTGCACCATTGTGGTCAATCTGAAGAACGTTTTCCCTGAACAAGTGGCCAAACAACATATAACACTTCTTGCAACTATGCTTGAATCATATGAAAGTTTAGTTGCGGGAAAGATCGGGAATCCAGAGATGATTGCTGAAGATTACGACCAAGTTGATGAAGAGGAGTTAGAATTGATGGATATCAAATGGAGCTTAGCATCGATTATCAGAAGAGTCACAAAGTTAGTCGCACTGACTGGAAGAGACGTGGAAATTCAAGCAATAAGCTTGATTTGATAAGTCGAAAGTAACGTGCTTAAAATGCAGACAAAAGGGGCATTTCAAACGCGAGTGCACAAATCAAGAAGCAAGCGGCAATCAAAGCCCTTTTGGCAACAACAATGACTATTACAAGAAAGCGTTGCAGTACAAGGCAACTCAAGTTGAAGTACAAGATGATTCGTCAAAGACAAATGAGAAGGTTTTAGTTGTTGTGCATGAGGATGAAGGGTTTGGTTGGAATAAATATATTTCCAAGAAAACTGGCGTTGCATTGATGGCCGAGATTGTGGAAGATCCTGAGTCAACAGTTGATGATGCAACTCTTGAGAATGCAATCTTAGAAGAGTATTTGCAAAGAACAGAAGAAGAGGAGATGATCTATCACGAGACAAAGATGAAGAACATTATTCCTCCTAACCTTCAATCTAGTTTTGCAGGTTTCTTTGATGCTGCGACTCAGGAGCAGGTGTTTGAAGAAAAGAAATCAGATGTCGAGGAAATCATTGATGTAACAAAGGAGATGAATGACGAAAACCTCACAAGGTTGAAAAACCTTGCACAAAGTGCACAAAACCTTGTGAGCAATGTGCTGAGAAATCCCTAATCATAAGCGAATTGGTTGTGCATAATAAAAAATTTTGATATGATTATCGCACAATGAAGGAAGCTTATGATAAGATGAAAGGCACTTATAACAATGTTGAAAAATCTAACTTAGAACAAGGTGCCACAATAAGAATGTTAAAAGCAACGGTAATTGAAAAACAAGAAGCAATTAATATGTGCATTAACACCATTGCTGAAACAAAACATGAGCTTCAAGAAATGAAAATTGAAACTGAACGAGTAAGACAGTTGTTGCTCAGTTACACAACGAACGCTTATGTCATCGATCATATTCTTCCAACAATTTCATTGGAAGAAAATGATGTGAAACCAAAAGGTAGAAGCGTGATATTATACCAATGTTCCACCTCCATTGTGCGCAAGTTACTGCCACAAGAAAGTGGAAGGAATTGAAAAGGAACTTAATGTAACACTTTTACAGAAACAAATGATAAGTTGCCTTAAGTTGCCTGAGAACATTGATGTAATCTACATGACATCTAATGATGACAGTGAATCAGTAGTGAACAATGTGGTTGAAAATGTTTTGGGAAATGAGTCTGATGATGGCAACTTTGAGAGCGCCAACTCAAGTCTGAACAGTTCGGAATCACAATCCAAAAATGATGATACATCATCAGAAAAAAGTCTAAGTGATGATCCTAACGTTGTGATGTACAAAGTTAAGGATTCTAATAGACTATATTTTGATGATAGCTTTCCGATTCGAAATGTGACAGAAGATCAAATCGATAAATTGTTCAAACTTGTTGAAGTGTCATCAGATGATTTGGATATAAATGAGAAAAAGTTTTACTCAAAACCCAAGAAAAATTATAACAACTACCGAAGGAATGGTGGTGACTTTCCTGAGAATAGGAGAGCGGGTTTGCGTTTAGAAGTAGAAGATGAACCGAAAAAGAAACAAAAGTCACCATTTCACGAATATAAGAATAAAAACATGAAATTCGTGTTTGGGATAAACACGGTCCAGGAAGAGAATTTGATTGAAAAGCAATCGAACGACAAATTTAAGAAGGAAAAAGAACTTCGAGATAAGGCTAAATCCAAAAGTGGAGTAAAACCCACGAGTGGACATTCTGCTGATACTCGGACTTGCTTCAAATGCAATGAAGTTGGTCACATTGCACGCAAATGTCCGAAATAAAAGCCTATGTATCAACGAAGAAAGAAAAATTCAGATGATGAGAAACTTAAGCACCCAGAGATCGTAAAGCCAATCACGATCTTAAAACGAAATAATGAATCTAACATCAAAGTGAAACCTAAAAGTGAACCTAAAATTGAGAAATCAACTTTTGAAAAGGGTGAAACTTCTAAATAAAATGAAAACAAAGATTCAAAGTTTTACATCAAGAAAGCTCGAATGAAATCTCAATCATGGGTTGCAAAGAAAACATCATCATCATCTGAAGGTACAAAGACAACTACTCATCAGTCAAGAATGAAAATGTTAATGCCACAAAGACTGATCAAAAGTTACCGAATGTTGATTTGCAAGTTCCTACTTATGACATTCCAATTCCACCCAAGACCGGAAAGGCTTGGGTTTCCCTCTTTAACTAAATTCTTTGCATGTGCAGGGGCTCCCAAGATCCATCTTGTCAAAGTGGATTATGGATAGCGGAGCTTCACGTCACATGACTGGGATGCGTGCCTTCCTCTTCGATATTAAAGCAATCAATGGAGGGTACGTGGGATTTGCGGGTAATCAAGGAGGTAGAATCGTTGCAGAGGGAAAGCTATCAAATAGTGTGGTGTCATTTGATAAGGTCAACTATATCGCTGAGCTGGAGAACAATCTTCTTAGTATTTCTCAGATTTGTGATAAGCAGTTTACACCCACTTCAATGATAAGGAGTGCATGATTATTAAATCGGGTTTTAAGATTCCAGAAGAGTGGATTCTCATGCGTGCTCCTCGTGAGAATGATCTTTATGTGCTGGATATGAGTGTTGCTACTACTACTTCGAAGTCGGCTCAATGTTTCGTAACGAAGGCCACAACGAAGGAATCAATTCTTTGGCATAGAAAGATGGGTCATATACACCTCAGAAAGATGAATCATCTGGTTCACAATGATTTAGTTGAAGGAGTGAATCTTAGAAGCTTTCACATGACTAAAAATTGTCTGGAATGCAGGAAAGGAAAGCAGATTAAAAAATCTCATCCAAGAAAGATTCTTAACTCCATCAAGCTGCCGCTCGAAAGACTGCATATGGATCTCTTCGGTCCAGTGAATGTGAAGAGTATATCCGGAGATCTTTATTGTCTTGTCGTCACTGATAATTATTCAAGATTTTTATGGGTCTTCTTCCAAGAGAGCAAAGATGAAACGTTCAATAATCTCATGATCCTCTTCAGGAAGATTGAAAATCTGTACCATCTCCCTATTAGAAGAATCCGAAGCGATAACGGTACAGAATTCAAGAATGCCCAAATGAAAGAATTTTGCAACGACAAAGGCATCTTACATGAATTCAGTGCTCCATACACTCCGCAACAAAATGGAGTGGCTGAGAGGAAGAACCAAACGTTAATAGAAACAGAAAGAACTATGCTTGCAGATTCAAAGCTTCCTGTCATTTTCTGGATTGAATTAGTCGTAGCAGCATGCTATACATTGAACAGAGTCTTGACAGTTAAACCTACCAATAAGACTTGTTTTGAATTGCTAAATCGAAGGAAACCCAATCTGAAGTATTTAGAACCGTTTGGCGCACGTTGTATAGTCATTGATTCAGACAGAAAGTTTAGTGCCAAATCGATAGATGGTTTCTTTGTCGGCTACTCAAGTCCGCTCAAGCGAGTTTATCTTCCAAGTTTAAGAAGAGTGGTAGAAGCACAGCACGTCGACTGTTTCGTTATACAACTCCAATTCAAAGAGCAGACGATGCTTGGTTGTTCAATTATAGTGAATTGTGGAAATCATTTGACTTGCCAGAAGAGCCTTCTGAAGAAGACATTGCTGTGTTATATTATCTACATCAGTCGGCTAATCAAGAGCAGATTATCAGACCAATAGTGGTTAATCAACCAACTGTTGGATCATCTTCTTCTGGTGAAGGTCAAAGCAGTAGCGGTGTTCAAGAAACACATGCTGAACAAGTGACATCGGCTATAGAACCAGTAAATGCTACAGAAGAACCCAATTTTTCTCAAGCACATAATTCAGACTCTGATGAGGCTCCAACATTTGATGATGATGGAGAATCTTCTTCGACGAAGAATCTGAGCAGATCACAAGTATGTTGAATCAATCTGCTGGCCCAAGTACTCGAAATGAAAGGTCTTCTAGTGCTCCTGCAGTTGAATCGGTGGTTGATCTAAATATTAATAATTAGGAGAGTACTGTTGATGTTCCAAGTGAGGTGATACCGAGATCTTATTCATACCACCCATCGGATTCCATAATTGGAGAATTGCAAGCTGGTGTAAGAACGAGAGGCCAGATCAACAAAGCTTTGAGTTGTTTTTACACTAAAATAGCTCCAGTTCAAGATTATTGTACTTATCAGTGTTTTATATCCCAGATTGAGCTGAAGAATGTTTCTGAAGCTTTAGGAGATGAGAATTGGGTGCTTGCGATGCAAGAAGAATTATTACAGTTCAAAAAGCTAGGGGTATGGAAACTTGTTGACCTTCCGGAGAATCAAAAGGTGATAGATACTAAATGGGTCTTCAAATGCAAGCGTGATGATCGTGGAGTTATAGTGTGCAACAAAGCTCAACTCGTTGTCAAAGGTTTTCATCAACAAGAGGGAATTGATTATATAGAGGTATATGCACCAGTAGCACGATTAGAGTCAATACGAATTTTCCTTGCATATGTTGCTTGGAAAGGTTTTAAAGTGTATCAATTAGATGTGAAATCCGCTTTTCTATATGGTAAGCTACGAGAGCAAGTGTACGTCGGCCAACCACCAGGGTTTGTCGATCTGCTGAACAAAAAGAACACTATACGGTTTGCATCAGGCCCCGAGAGCCTGGTATGAGACGTTATCTCAACATCTCGTTGGCAAAGGCTTTAATAGAGGAACAATGGATAGTATGCTATTTACCAGAGAAGTTGGAAGTCATCTGATTATCATACAAATTTTTGTGGATGACATCATCTTTGGTTCGACAAATGACGATCTTTGTAATGAATTTGAAACTATCATGAAGAAGAAATTCGAGATGAGCTCTATGGGTGAAATGAAATTCTTCCTCGGACTGCAAGTTGCTCAGTTGCCAGACGGTATTTTCCTCCACCAAACCAAGTATGTTCATGATATCTTGAAGAAGTTTGAGATGGATAGCACGAAGCCGTTATCTACTCCTCTGGCACTCAATCACTGAACCTGCATTGATGAAACCGGAACCAAAGTTGATGATACTCTTTACAGGTCGATGATAGGATCACTCATGTATCTGACGGCATCTCGCCGTGATATAATGTATCCTACCTGCCTCTGTGCACGTTATCAGTCTAGTCCCAGAATATCTCACATGCAGATCGTGAAGCGAATCTTCAGATACTTAAATGGATGTCCAAGCATCGGCTTGTGGTATCCAAAGAATGACAACTTCGATCTAACAGGATATGCAGACTCTGATTTCAGTGTTGACAAAATGAACGCAAAGTCTACGACGGCCGGTTGCCAGTTCTTCGGAACTCGATTAGTAACTTGGCAGTGCAAGTTGTTGGAAATGTTGATGACAATGGGTTGGGAGCTAATCTGTAAAATCAAAATACACGAAAAACGATGAAAAATTCATTAATTTGAAACTTATTTGAAGAAAAAAACATCAGTTTGTTCATAACGGGTCAAACCGAGGTCATTAACTTGGACTCGGCAGACAAATTGGTTAAGGTCGTTAACTTGGACTTGGTCAACTGAGTGGATTTTCATAACATGTAAACATGTGATAATTCAGGGTCTAAAGTGTAAAAAGTTGAAAAATTCAAAATTGACATTGAATAAGTTCGGCCGAAGTTGTTGGTAATGAATTGTTTCAATAGATGATAACTTCAGCCGAAGATGTTTGAGAAGATATTTTTGAGAAGTTGACAAGTTCACCCGAACCTGTCTGAGTATATATAATCAAGTTCGCTGAAAACTGTTCATTTCATCATATCTGATATCTTCGAGCGAACTTGAGCGATTTTGAGAGTTTTGTGATTTTGCAAACTTAGTGTCATTATACTGCCCAAATTGAGACCTATTCTAAGTGATTGGCACACTTAGTAATATGGCAGAGGTATTAATTGCATAAATCGTCCATAAATTTGACGTATTTGAACTGTTTGGATCGAAAATGTTAAAATCGAGTAGATCTAGGGTATTTTGAACAAATTGAACGGTGAAAGTTGTTATTAATCATGTAATAAACATAAACAAACCAAAAAATTAAAATTGGTATAGGTTTGTTGTTTGCAGGTTTAAGTGGGGAAGATAACAAGTTCGCCCGAACTTGTTGAAGTTGTTTTATATCAACTTCGGGCGAAGTTGTCCAAAATATGATTAAAACTGAAAATGCAACAAGTTCGCCCGAACTTGTTGTAAAACTTTCAAAACTTGTTTTCATCACAAGTTCGCCCGAAGTTGTGAAAAATCTGAAAATTAACTTGTGTGACAAGTTCGAGCGAAGTTGTGTGTAATTGGTATATGTGTATGTCAAGTTCGCCCGAACTTGATGTATTTTGTTGAAAAATTTGTGAAAATTGTCTAAGTTGTTTGAATTTCTTGTCCGCAGAATATTCAACTTTCGTTTTCGAAATTCCACAACACATGCATATATCTGAATGAGAAGATTTATCCCTCGCTGGCTGCTTTTCTAGAGATTCTTGAGTTTATGGGAAGAATTCCGATTACAAAGGCTATTACAGACAAGCATGTTGTTTATCGATCGCACGTTTACTTTTTCTGGAATTCAGCGACCTTTAATGAAGAAACAAATGTAATTACTTCTGTCGTTCGAGTTGGAAACAAAGATAAAGTGATTAAAGTTTCTGAAGCTGATATTCGAAGGGTTCTGGAATTTAACGACAATACTGATGATCCGTTTAGCTTTGAAGAAAGGATGGTGAAGGGTTGTTTCTATAGAATGGGGTATAAAGGGCATGCAAATGAGCCAATATTGAAGAAAGGCGATGTTCCTCTACCATATAAATTCCTTTTTCACGCCATTATTCACGCATTCAGCCAAAGGAAAGCTGGACTAGATGACATTCAAGATTATACGGCTTGCATGGTGACAACGTTGGTGCTCAACAAGAAGTTTAATTTTTTGAAAGTGATCTTCGAGTTTATGTCGAAGAATATGGGCTTAGACAGATTGGTGATGTATCCAAGGTTTGTTCAGATGCTGATAGATGAAAATTTTAAAGATATTGCGAAAGATCCGAACGATATTCTATACTTGAGTCACATGGACGAGACAACTCTAAAGAAGCTCAAAACGTTTCAAGACAAGATTCTGCTCCAATTGCAAAACCTGTGTTTGGTGCTATAGTCAAAGCTGATTATGTGTCACCACCTGATGATAAGTGGAGGAAGGATGGTAGCGGAGATGATAAAGACGAGGTTGAGTTGTTAAAAACGTTCAAAGTAAAAAGAGGTGATTGGTACATAAAGAAAGTTGTTGTCGTTGAGAAGCCGAAATGAAAAAGGGCGTCAAAGAAAGCTGAGACTATGTTGATAGACGAGCCTGATGTTAATCAAGAGAATCCTCAGAATGTTGAAGGTTCGAGTGCTATTAGTTAATGTTGAAAGTCAAGAGGTTGAAACAGGCACTGTTGGTGGTGATAGAGATGATGTTATATCGGCTACTTCTGATAAGATGAATCATCTGAAGATTCTGCTGATGTTCGTCAAAGAGAAGCTGAAAAGGAAAAGGAGGAAGAAAGATTGAAAAAGCATGGTGAAGACTTGTGTGTGTCGTCTGCTGTAGAAGGATCTGATGAAGAAAGGCCAAAGAAGAAAGCTAAGCGTACTAAATCAAAGGCTGGTGATACGAAGAAAACAACAGGATCTCCTAGCACCAAAGGCAGAAGTTTACCTAAAAGGAGATACCTAAGTCAAAGCAAGAAAGTTACGCCTCCTCAGCAAGTGTCACAAGTTCATTATCCACCTACTATGACTGTGAATATTCTAGAGCCACCACAACAACCTCTACAAGAGACAACTACTTCTGAATAACCAATTTCTCCAAAGCAGACAACACCAAAATCTACTCCAAAGCAACATACTCCTCAGAGTCAAACATCAGCTCAACGTCAAGAACGTTATTTCTCGAGTGAATTCGGAAGTTTTCCAACTCCTCCACGTAATGTTAACACAGAGATCTATTCTGATGAATTGCTTGATATGTTCAATGAATCGAAGGTACAAGAGTTGGAACGAAGAATCAAAGCCCTTGAAGTTCAAGTCAAAAAGAACAAAGTTGAGAAAGAGATTTTGATTGATAAAGTCAAGTACTTGGAAGATGATAGAGGATATTTGAAAGCACTAGTTGAAAGATTGGGAGCAACAAATGAAAATCTTCTCAAAGTTATTGAAGAACTTAAAGCTGAAAGAGATCAAACAATCGAAGATTTCTCAGATTGCAGAAAGTGTTAACTAATAGCTTGGGTATTGATTTCAAAGTAGAATATGAAAGACTTGATTTGCAAGAAGCCAAAGACAAAGCTGAAAAAGAATTAGCAGAACAGGGAAAGGGTAAACGGATTGTTGATAGTGTCCCTAAACCAATAGAGGAGCCTATGATTGAAAAGATTGTTGAAATGACAGAAGCTCCAGAATCTGAGATTGCTCCTGAAGTTGTTTCTGTTATTGAATCTCAGGAACTTGAAAAGAATGATGAATCGGTCAAAACTTCTGAGTTAGAGAAAGAAACAGAAGAGAAAGATGACGATGATGAAGATAATGATAAAGACGATGACCCTGCAGGTGATGATACAAAAGATGATTCAGATCACGAGGATGGTGGTGATGCTGATCAGGGTGGCGTTGGTTTAAAGATTGATTCTGCTAAGGTTCACACTGATTTTGGTTTTGAGTCCTTGATAAATGATGAAGTAAACATGGAGGATGATCAGAGTAAGGGGGAGCACACAGAGCAAACAGGGCCTCATGATGATGATGTTTCTGATGCAATAGCTGCTATGCCTGTTGCTGCTGTTCATGATAAACCTTTGATGATTATGTTAGATCCGAATATGGAAGAGGGGGAATTCGTTCACGACTACAAGAAAGAAGAGTTGGCCAAAATGTTCGAAGTTGATGTTGATTCGTTCGAATTTGATTTTGAAGAAGAGTTGGTGAATATGAATACGTTTGAACCAAAAGAGTATGTGTGCAAGCGATTATCAGTAGCAGATGATTATGATCGTGTTATCTTTGAAGAGTCTTCTGACGAAGAAGCTGAAAAGTATTTTGGCGTCAATACTGACAGCTTTCCAACGATCGAAGAAGTCATGAATCAGATTGATGTAGAGCTGTTAAAACAAAAGATTGACGAAGTGGTGAAAGAAGGCAATATCGCTAAACGTTATACTAAAGAACAAATTGCTGAAGGAAGAAGTCGTGGTTTAAAGAGATGCTTAAAGAAAGAAAATCCAAATGACCATTGGCATTCTTTACTCGAGATAAAGACAAGTCTCTTAGTGATATTCTGAGATGGGGATGGATTAGAGAACTTGACGTTTATGCTATAAAGAGAGAGTTCGGGGTACAATACTTCAGAGATCTTACTGATATAAAGACATTAACATTTTGGGATGTTGAAGAGTTGGTGCAAACGAGAAACATTAGTCTTCAGATTAAATTCAACGAACAACGGCTATGGAGGGTTATCCAGTTTGAAGCTTCAAGAGGTTTTGAGTTATGGAAGCCGTTTATTCCGAAATGTAGAATCAAGATTGATAAGAAGACGGGTGTTAAAGATGTTACGCTGGTGATGAAAAGACCTAGAATGATGAAGAATATGCCACTGAAACCTATTGAACAAGATTTTCATCCTTACTTTCTGTGGTAGCAAACGGATCCTGAAACAAGTGAAGCAGTGATTGTGTTACGGGCTGACAAAACGTGGGATATTACTAAAGAGAAAGATCCAGAATGCATCGAACGTAGAAGGATTTGGGAGTTATGGCGAACTATACGTATACTAGACCCGATGTGGCTAGTCAATTGTTTAAGAGAAGATGTGAAGTGTTTGTTTTTCAACAAGATTTGCATTGATAAACGTGAAGAAGTTCAAGCTAAACAATACCAAGGTGTGATCAATGTATGCTATGCACATGGTATTAACATTGGTCATATGTGGGAATCAAGATGGAGAGAGTTAGAAAAGGAAGAGTTCTTGAAAGAGGAAAAACGTCTCGAGAAGATACGTGAAAAGGGTAGAGAGGCAAGGCTCAGAAGATTTCAGTTCATGAAGTGGGCACCTCCTACTGACCAAATGCCTATTCCTAAGCAAGAAAGAAGACGAAATCCGCACAAGAACTTCTTTGTGAGAGGTTGAAGATTGTGAAGACTGATCAAGACTACGATAATATCCAAGGGGGAGTCTGTTGATACATGATGTCTATTGTCTAGGTCTTGGATCAAGTGTGTGTGTAGGGTTTGAATATGTTAGATTTGAAATATTTATGTGTGTAAAGACACAAGTTCGGCCGAAGTTGTATATTGGCAGGACAAGTTCGCTCGAACTTGTCCTGGCATGTCACACTTCGAGCAAACTTGGTGGTCTATAAATATATGTCTTGGGTCTTTGTCATTTGTAACTTTGCATTCTAGACGGCGAAGCTCTATCTGTTTGGATTCTCGATGTAATATGATTTTGGACTAATAAACAGAAAATTTAAACAGTAAATCTTGTGCGTTTGATTAACAATTCACGTAATTTCCGCTTACGATGACTTTAGATACAAATTAGGTTCCTAAGCAGTGGAGGAGCGATCCTAACATAAATCTCCATCTCTGCTCACACGTCTCTTATCAAACAAGCTAAGTGCAACCATTGTTTACAGGAAGGCTCAGGTAATTGATGTATCTAAAGTTAACAATTGTTTCAAAAAGGACTTGGCAAATTTTATCAGATTCATTTATCAAGAAATTTTTACTTAATTTTTAATTGTAAAGATTTCATGTAAATATCAGGTCATGTATTACTTCTTTAAGTTTATTTTGAAAGTAATACATATTGAGCTTTTACTTGTTTTAGATAGTTAAAGCTCAATACATGTCAGAAAGTAGAACCCCTCAATTTTTTTTAAAAAAAAAAGGGAACATACTTCCACTGATAATGAATCAAAAGGAATCTGTATGATGGTCAGGGTTAAATCATAAATAAGTCAAGTCTAAATAAATTGAAGTAAGTTTGACAACCTGGTTCTACAGACAAAGTAGATTGTGGTTACCATTTGGGATACTCAACCACTGTCAAGGCATATAAAGTGTTTTTACACAAGGACTAGTGTGTGGAAGAGGCTTTGATTGAAAAGTTCAATAAACTTTTATCATTGAAAATCCTAGTAGGTCATGTGAAATGTTTGTTAAGACTAACCTTGCAGGCACTCACAATCTTCATCACAGGACTGTGGATATGCTATTATGATCCCAAAATACAAATATCATCTACCAAAGAGCTGAAGATCTTTCAAAACAGTCTACCATCCGACGACCAAATACAGTGTAAATCAGACATCACCTTGTGAGGGATTACTATGAAAAGGTTTGATTTCTCTGCATCATGTTCTAACTAAAGATCAACTGGCAGATGTTCAAATGAAAATCATTAGAAACATCCACCTTCAAAAGTCTGATCTCTTGGTTTGAAAAGCTAAACATGGATTAAAACAAGTTTTCTTGTATTTCGTGTGTAAATAGCATCAAAATGTTTTCAAAAAATCAGAACAAAACCTTCAAAATAGTTAAAATTGAAATTTTCTCAATAAATCTATAAAGTCTGATGAAACCACTGTTTTATCTTCAAAACTCTGATTGGCATATATGTCCACTGACAAAGTGAATCCTCTGTCTTAACTATCCTGGTCAAACCTCTGTGTTGACCTTATCTACTGTTTCACAACCACTGACATGTTACAATTTTTTATTGTTCACAACCACTGATGACACACATCAGTGGTTTCCCAAAACAAATGTCATCCATTCATAGTCAGAGGATACACGTGGACAGATAATAGTCATCAGATCTTGCCACGTGTCAGATGTTAAGCGTCCGATCTTTGAAACTATTGTTATCCAAATAAAACCCTGATAAAACACTCAAACAAAGTTTTTATCACCAAAATTGTTGGTGCATATGTCTGTTGCCTACGTCATTATGTATCAAGTCTGAGTGAATAAGGCTTAATCTATTAGAAACGAGACGTATTTAAGTGAGTTCTAGGCCAAGTTCGCTTGAGATATATGTATGAAGTCAAGTTCAGCCAAACTTGACTAAGTCAAGTTCGCCCGAACTTCCTCCTCTCACCAGCGAACTTACAAACCTATAAATAGGTGCCTTGGGATTTCATTTGTAACTTGGAGAGATTTTGGCACAGAGACGGTGAAGCTCTGTCGGATCCGGTTCTCGAATGTATTGAACTTTAGATCAATGAAAACAACATTTAAATGAGCAATTCTTGTTATTTGATTAACTTGTCATTAGTTTCCGCCTAATCGGACAATAGATAACAAATTTAGGTTCCCGTGCTAATCGTGGATGTTCCTTCAAGTGGTATCAGAGCCTGGATACCTAAATTTGCTTGAATCAAGACAAGAATTTCTCTTATTCTACTACATTCTATTTTTTTCTTAACATTTTCACATATTTGAAGAATTCACGGACAAAATGGAATGATTTTCAAGTATAATACATAAAATCCATAATAGATAAACCCTTGAAAAGATCAGAGCTTAAAACAAACGAATTCATGCCGAAAAATTGAAAAAACCATGTTTGAAATAGCATGTTCGCTGGAACTTGTTAGCAAGTTCGCTCGAACTTGACTGAAAAACTCACTTTTTGAGTGATTTTTAATCAAGTTCGCCCGAACTTGTCTAATTTTTCAAAAATTTTCACTAAGTCCGCTCGAAGTTAACTGATTTTCATCAATTTCAATCAAGTTCGCTCGAACTTGATCAAAATTTGTTGGATTTCTTTACAAGTTTGCCCGAACTTGTGATTTCTCTTGAAATTCAATACAAGTTCGCTCGAACTTGTCAAGTGGTGTACAAGTTCGCTCGAACTTATCTAAGACTTTCTAAAAAAACATCTAATCTGGTAAAAACGGTTTTCCGAAAAAATCCCGAAAAACGTCTCGAACATTATATATCGTTATATTCGTATTGATGAGACGAGTTTAAAGCTCTAATCTGGTAAAAAAGGTTTTCCAAAAAAAATTTAAAACATTTTTAGCAAACCGATACGTTAATATTGTCGATTAAAAAGTAAAAGTTTTCTAAATTTCTCTGTTTCTAATCAAATTTCGAGTGTTTTTTTATCATGTTCTCAGATAAGTCTTCAGATTGACAAAATGGAAGATTTCCACAACGTGTTCGTCTCTCAAATGGCTTCTTCATCAAACGCTAATGTTCTTGCGGAAAATCAGATGAATTTCGACAACGAAATGGGTACTACGTCGAAACCGCCAAAGCTAATGAGCATGGATGAATTTGAAGGATGGAAGGAAAAGTTTGTGAACTGGATACAAGCGAATCAATTCAACAGCTGGGTTGCAGTTGAGGATGGTTACAAATGGCCAAAGGATGAGCGTGATCAAGATCTTCCGTTGAACAAGTTTTCAAATACTGACAAAGATAACTATGTTGCGGAGAAGAAAATGATAAATCTGATACAACAATCAGTAAAGGAAGACATCTTGATTCTTTTACCAGAATATGACACTTTGCAAGAATTATGGAATTCTCTTTGTGAAAAATTCAAAGGAAGTGATGAAATTATCAAAAGCAAAAAGGCTTTAATCAAGAAAAATTCGAGATCTTCACAATGATTAAAGGTGAAACAATGAAGCAGATGATCGATAGATACTGTCACCTCATGGTCCTGATGCAGAGACATGATATCAAAAGATCTAATGAAGAGCAAATCGAGAAGTTGGCCGATGGACTTTAGAAGGAGAATGGACAACATATCTGACGATTCTGAAGAATAGTCCATCTTGGAGACATTTCAAGTTGTCATCCTTCATAGACAAATTGGAAGGACATGAAATGGAATTGATGAAGATTGCAAAATCAAAGAATGCTAATGTTGTTCAAGATGTCGGTGTCTATTATAAAGGAGGTATTCCAGATACTCCGATTCAAAGCCCGAAAATTCAAACAACATTTATTGCAAATACAAATTCTTCTCCAAGTCAAAGTTCTCCATATGCTGGATATACAAGTGCAAGTTCAAGCTCATCATTCCAAAATCAGACAAACCAAGCTAGTTTTAATTCAAATGTTTTCCAATGCAACATAGCAGTTGATTTAAAGAATGTATTTCCAGAAAAGGTGGCTAAACAACACATAGCACTTCTTGCTACTGTTCTCGAGTCTTATAAAAGTCTCGTTGCTGGAAAGATCGGTAATCCAGAGATGACCGCCGAAGATTATGATCAGGTTGACGAAGAAGAATTGGAGCTAATGGATATTAAATGGAGCCTTGCATCCATTACCAGAAGAGTTTCCAAATTTGTGGCGCTCACTGGAAGGGATATTGGTAACTCAAGCAATAAGCTTGGATTTGACAAGTCTAAAGTCACATGCTTCAGGTGTAGACCAAAAGGACACTTCAAACGAGAATACACAATCAAGAAGCAAGTGGAAACCAAAATCCTTTTGGCAGCAACAATGAGTACTACAAGAAAGCTCTTCAATATAAGCCATATCCAAAGAGAACACAAGTCAAAGTTGAAGATAAACCCGCAAAGAAAGCTGAACAAGCTCTTGTTGCTAATCATGAAGAAGATGGTTTTGACTGGAACAGATACATCGGAAAGAAAACTGGTGGTGCTATGATAGCAGAGTTAGTGGATGAATATGATACATCATATGTCAATGCTGCTTTGGAAAATGCCATTCTGGAAGGTTATAGACAGAGAGCTGAGGAAGAAGAGTTAGCTTACCTTGAGATGCAAAGGCAAGAAACTTTGAAATCAGAGGCAGAAAAGGTAAAAGATGAGGTAAAAACGTGGGAAAAGGAAGTTGTGAAAATTGTGGAGGTTGAAAAACTTTGCACAAAGTGCGCAAATCCTTGTGAACCATGTCTTGATAAAGTCAAAGTCATAAGAGAATTGACTGTACACAACGAAAACTTTCGTTATGATTACAGAACCATAAAAGAAGCTTATGACAAAATATCAAGCAAATATAAATATGTTGAAAATGCTAATCGTGAGCTGAATGCTAATGTTAAGATGTTAAATGTAACTGTAATTGAAAAATAAAAGGCAATTAACATGTACATTAACACGATTGTCGAAACAAAACGTGAGCTTCACGACATAAAGATAGAAACGGAACGGGTAAGACAGCTTCTAAAGAGCTACACCACAAACGCATATGTCATTGATCACATTTTACCTACGATTAAGTCGGAGAAAAATGGTGATAAATCAAAGCGTAAAGTATACGGAAGTGTTCCTCCACCATTTCTTGAAAGTTACTCTTGCAAGAAAGATGATGAGATTGAAAAGGCATTTGATCTTTTACTCTTATCAGAAAAGAAAGATAAACTGCCTGAGAACATTGACGTAGACTTTACGAAATCAAATGATGACAATGAAGCTGTGGTAAAAAATGTGGTTAAAAATGTGTTAAGAAATGATTTTGATGAAGGCAGCTCTGAAAGCGCCAAATCAAGTTTGAACAACTTGGAATCACAATCTGAAAATGACGATTCATCATCAGAACATGATCTAAGTGATGATCCTAATGTTGTTATGTACAAGATTAAGGAATCTGATAGATTATATTTTGATGATAGTTTTCCGATTCGGAACGTGAGAGAAGATCAACTTGACAAATTTTTCAAACTTGTAGAAATATCATCAGATGATCTTGGGAAAAACGAGAAAAGATTTTACTCGAAACCCAAAAGGAATGCTAATAATTATCGAAAATTTGGTGGTGATTTTCCTGAGAACAGGAGAGCAATATTGGGTTTGGAAGAAAATGAAGATGAATTGAGAAGGAACCAGAAGTCGCCATGTCATGAATACAAAGGTAAACACATGAAGTTTGTGTATGGGACAAATACGGTTCAAGAAGAAGGTATGATTGGTAAGAAATCAAATGACGAATTCAAAAAGGAGAAAGAACTTCGGTACAAGGCTAAGATCAAGTCCACAAGTGGAGTAAAACCCACTAGTGGAAATGTTTCTGATAACCGGATTTGCTTTAAATGCAATACTGTTGGACATATTGCACGCAAGTGTCTGAATCTAAAGCCTGTGTTTCCTCGAAGAAAAACCGAATCAAAAGGTGAAAAGCAAAAACAACCAGATATTGAGAAATCTGTTAAAGAGTAAAATAGAAATTATGAATCTAAACAAGAAGTGAAACCTAAAACTGTGTCAAAGTTTGAAAACTCAACATTTGAAAAAGGTGAAACTTCAAGGTTTAATGAAATCAAAGATTCTAGGTTCTATATCAAGAAAGCGAGAAGCAAGCTACAATCATGGGTTGCTAAGAAAAGGCTTTCATCATCAGAAAAACCAAAGCCTGTTGCTGACAAAACTAAAAATGTCAAATTAACCGAGTCAGTAATCAAACCAACGAATAAAGAAAAGGTAAAAAGTTTTCAGAATCGACATTTGACGAAATGTTTGATGACGATTTTGATTATGATTAAGAGTTAGAATATGGTTATGATGCTTATCATGTCAAACCCAAAACCAAAAAGGTTTGGGTTTCCTTATTCAAATAGTTGCTTTATGTGCAGGAGTTCCAAAAGATACGCTTGTCAAAGTCAAATCTGGATAGCGGAGCTCCATGAGTTTTTACTTATCTAGAAAGTCATAATCTTTGACGTTGTTGAAATTATAAGTGGTTGAACAAGAAAAATTGAAAAGAATGTTTAAAAATTTGTAAAAATTCACACCGTTAAACAGAACACTGATTGTTATACTGAAAAATCACTTAAAATTGATTTCCTACAAGTGATTATTACAAGTGGTTTTTACAAGTTGAGGTTAACAAAGTTTAATGGTTTGTTCTGTTGTCAGGTGATGGTGAAGAAGTTGAAAACAAAAGGATCGGACGACGAGTTCTCGTGATCCTCATTGGTTTGTTATCTTTTTAGAATGTTATTTCTTAAAACCTAAATCCAAAAATATGTTTTTGATTTTAGGGGGAGTAAGAAAATTTGAAAATTTTTAGAAAAATAAAAAAACATATGAAAAAGTTGAAAATTCAAAAACATTGAAAAGGACAAAAAGAATTTGATTGTCAAAAAGGAAATGATAGTACATCGATGGACTATCACAGTATGCTAAAGAATTGTAAAGTTTATAAGTGATAAACAAGTCTTACTGTGGATGTGTCGATAGACTTTAAACGTTTAGTAAATTGTTTCCAGGATATAAACTAAATTTTACAACTGCTTAATTTTGTGGATTAACACATCTTGGATATATGGACTTAGTACTCCGAAATTTCGATTGAAGGGTTGCCTGATTCTGAGATACGCGGTCTTTATAGATAGTTGATATCTGGGGTATTATACAAGTTCTTCTGATTTTGTGGAAGCAATAGCCTAGAACTTCTATAGTTCTTTTGCTATAAACCCCTAAACTGCATTCAAAACTTGAAAAGTATCGAAAGATCTAATCATTTTAAAAGATTCCTTAAATGGAACACACCTTTAAGTCGAGCTTTCATCTCTTTGTCGGTACGGTGGTACTAACCTGAGCTCTCAAAGCCTCACATAACCCAGATACAGATATCAATTACGCTATACTCACCTGTAAGATGAAATCTAGGGAATCTGGATTCGGGAGTATATTCAAGAGGTGGGAACCATAGATGAGTCAAGTTTCATAATTCATATCCTAAGATATCTTGGAACAATTGAGAAATGTGTTGAAGTTTAAGAGGACAAACATATCGACAATCTAGGTAAACGAGTCTAAAACTTAAAGTCATCAAAAAGGTCAACGGTACTGGTGATATGTCTCAAATAACTGATATGATCCTTAGACACAAATTCACAAAAATATGTCTGTAAATATGTTTGTACATAGTTTACTTTACTTGTTAAAAGTTCTGTAAATATTTTACTTGCTTTTCAAGATAAAAATCAAAAAGATTTTCAGTGTGTTTTAGCATAAAGTTTCTAAAATACAAAAAGATTTTGTTTCTACATTAGTTTCAACGAGCCAAAGTTGGAGAACGGATCTTCAAAGTCTGGTAAGACAATCTGATGGATGTTTAAAAAGTTCATTAATTTGAAACTTTAAAATCAGATTGTTCATAACGGTTTTTCAAAACTGAGGTCATTAATTTGGACTTGGTTGATATATTTGGTTAATCAAGGTCATTAACTTGGACCTGATCAACTAAGTGGATTTTTACAAATCAAATAATAAAAATGAGAATATTGAAGGTCTTAAATGTAAAATGTATTCAAGGTCATTAAGTTGAACCTGAAACAATTAATGTTTTTGAAAAGACTGAAGTGAAGATTAAAGTTTGAAATGTTGATGGTACAAATTTTCAAAATAGTGAATCTGAAATGTTTATTTGAATGTCAGAATTTATTTAGACAGGTAGTAAAGTTTGAGGGGGAGCTGGATAAAACAATGTCCAAAGATTTCAGAAAGCTCAAAGCTAGGGAGAGTTTGAAGTCTAAAGATCAAAGCAAAGGGGAGTCTGAGACTAAAGCTTAAAGCTAGCGGGAGCATGTTGATTAAAAGTTTATCAAGACAAAGCTCAAAGAAAGAGAAAGAGGATATAAAGATCAAGATGATAAAGTTTTTTCAAGAACTAAAAATCGGAAGACTCTGAAGATTTCAAAAAGTCAATGACTGCGGCAACATCCAAGGGGGAGTCTGTTGGTGCATATGTTTATTGCCTACGTCATTATGTATCGAGTTTGAGTGAACAGGGCTTAATCTGTTAGAAACGAGGGGTATTTAAGTGAGTTCTAGGCCAAGTTCGCTTGAGATTATATGTATGAAGTCAAGTTCGGTCGAACTTGACGCCCAAACTTCCTCCTCTCATCAGCGAACTTACAAACCTATAAATAGGTGCCTTGGGATTTATTTGTAACTTGGAGAGATTTTGGCACAGAGACGGGGAAGCTCTGTCGGATCCGGTTCTCGAATGTATTGAACTTTAGATCAATGAAAACAACATTAAATGAGTAATTCTTTTATTTGATTAACTTGTCATTAGTTTCCGTCTAATCTGACAATAGATAACAAATTTAGGTTCCCGTGCTAATCGTGGACGTTCCTTCAAAAATCAAATTCAAAATTTCTCAAAAGCGATTACACACTTCTTCAGTGTCTCTAAAAAATAGTTATTCTCAAATGCGATCATGGTTCTTATCATCAAACATCCACACAATTACCTCTGTACTTTCGAATAGACGAAGAAAAATACAGATTTTCACTATATCATCGATATCTTATCTTCATCAAAGTATAAAACTTTGCTTACCTGTAACGCACCAATTTATCAAGACACCCTACGAGAATTTTGGGCTAACGCTAAACTTGAAATTCAAAATAAAAAGCCTTGGGAAATCTCATTAAAAGTAGGAGGTATCCTGGTTCCAATAACTCCACAAACCATCTTAGAACTTTTTCAGATGGACAACTTAGCTGGTAACATCTCTTTCCCTAAGGATGAGTATCAAGTCGATTTGATCAATAGAGGGTATATAGGACAATTAACAAAAGCTACTATGGAAAAAAGAGAATTTCCACCTCCTATGAAATTCCTGTTTCATACCTTGCTCATCTGTGTTTCAAATAAAACAACTGGTTTTAACGAAATACCTTTGAAAATCCAATACTTGGGGTATGCTATTATGTCTAAAACTGATTACAATTACTCCCAAGCATTGTTTAATGATTTGGTAACAAATCTGGAAAATGTGAAAAACAATAAAGCACAACCTTTCTTGTTATTTCCAAGATTTTTAAGTTATTATTTACAACAGAAACTTCCAAAAGAGATGCACAAGCTCTTGTTCAAGGTATATCTTTTCAAATAAACAGTTTAACGTCTGAAACATTTACTCGTCTTATGGCTAAAGAGTCAAAAGTTTCTAAAACACAAGTAGGGGAGTCTGAGCAAAATTTGGATGAGTCCACATCTACTCCTCAGACCTCAGCTGCTGAGCCCACTACTCTTGGTGACCACAGTAGCATAACCACTGCTGTGCATCCCCTAGCAAAAGTCACCAAAAGGACCAAAAAGAATCCACCAACACCACCAAACCTACCAAAAAGGATCTTCTGGAAGATGAGATCCCAGAAGTTAATCCTGTGACAACACAAATGTCACAAGAAACCACTGTTGCTAGTTTCTCACAACAGTTGGAAGGATCTCCACCCAAAACCACAACTCCTCATGATTCCTCTCAAAAGGAACATGTAGTAAGCACAGGGACTCCATGTTGGTGCATAATGTCTATGTCTTAGTCTTATATTGAGTCTGTATAGTATAGAGTTGAATAGGCTAGCAAAACGATGTATTTATGTAGATTTGAGACAAGTTCGCCCATGACATACATTGGATGTCAAGTTTAGCCGAACTTGCTAAGGCAAGTTCGCCCGAACTCACATACATCATGAGCGAACTTATGATCCTATAAATAGCTAGCTAGTCTCTCACATTTGTAACTTTGGCATTTTGGAGGCGAAGCTCTGTCAGTTTGTATTCTTGACGTTTGATCAATAAAACTGATGTTAAACTGATTAATTCTTGTCTATTGATAAACACGACATAATATTTCCGCTTATGGACGTTAGATATTAAATTTAGGTTCCTTAGCATCAAGGATCTGTCCTAAAAGTGGTATCAGAGCTAGAACAGCCTGATTTGATAGTAATCAAGACAAGAACACTTCTATTTCATCTCCATTCTTCTATTTTTCATTACTTTTTCACAAAAAAATGAAGAATTCACGGTCAAAAACTTTTCAATTTTGATTATATCATGTAAAATACAACAAAGATAAACCCTTGAAAGATTGAAGACCAAAATCAACCGAATTGATGTCAGAATTTTGAAAAAATGTGTTTTGCAAAACCCTAACCATCGAACTTGTTAGCCAAGTTCGACCGAACTTGTGCTAAAAACTCACTTTTTCAGTGATCTTTTACCAAGTTTGCTCGAACTTGAGGAGTTTTGTTGGAAAATTTGCTAAGTTCTCTCGAACTTACTAATATTTCATTGATTTTTTGTTAAGTTTGACCGAACTTGATAAAATTCAAGAAAATTTTAGTCAAGTTCGCCCGTACTTGTGAAAATCTTATAAAATTCACTTAACAAGTTCGACCGAGGTTGTGCAAAGGAAAATTTTCAAATCAGTATTCACAATTTTGACCGAACTTGTGAAAAATCTCTGAATTCTTCATTTCATCTACAAGTTCGACTGAACTTGTAGTATATCTAACATTTTCAAAAGTTTTCAAGTGTTTTCAGTATACATGTCTCGTTATTCGCGATGGATGACCTACAAAGAGCATATATAACAGCAGCGGATTCGTCAAATGCCAACGTGATCCAACAAGTCAATCTTGACAACGAGATAGGCACGACTGTTAAACCGCCAAAGCTAATGAGCATGGACGAGTATGAAGGATGGAAGGAGAAGTTTACATATTGGGTTCAAGCCATGCATTTCCTAGGCTGGGTGTCGATCGAGAGAGGTTATATAGTTCCGTTGGACGAACATCAGCAAGTTCTGGAGAAATACAAGTACTCTACAGCACAGAAAGAAGAATACATTGCTGAAAAAAAGATGATCAGTCTTATCCGACAATCCGTCAAAGAAGATATTATCGTCTTGCTACCGGAATACACAACTGCGAGAGATCTCTGGCTTTCATTGCAAAAGAAATATCAAGGAAGCGCGGAGATGATCAAGAGCAAGAAAGCGCTCATCATGAAAGAGTTTGATATCTTCAACATGCTGAAGGGTGAGACCATGAAGCAGATGATTGAACGCTTCTGTCATCTTAAAGTCCAAATGCGAAGACACGGTCTTGAGAAGACGGAACAAGAGTACATCGACAAGCTTGCTGACGCTCTACCAGATGGATAATGGACTTCTTACCTAATGGTTCTAAAGGAAAGCGAAAAATGGGAATTCTTCAAGCTGTCAACATTTATTGATAAACTCGAAGGCCATGAAATGGAACTCTTGAAGATTGCAAAGTCAAAGAACGCTAATGTTGTTCAAGACGTTGGTTTGTACTACAAGAGTGGAATGCAAGATAACATTTCAAGCCCAAATATTCAGATAGCATTCAATGCAAGTGTGAATTCTTTGAATAATTCGCAGCAAAATCAGAATCAATCATATTCTCAATATGATCAAAGTCCACAGTCTTCATTCTCAAGCACTGGTTCAAATTCTTCTTATCAGAGTCAGGCAAATCAGAACCAACAAACAAATTCTGATTCAAAGGTATTCAAATGTAACATCGCTGTTAATTTGAACAATGTTGTTTCTGAGCAAACTGCTAAGCAACACATGGCACTTCTCGCCACTGTTCTAGAATCGTATGAAAGTCTTGTAGCTGGGAAAATCGGCAATCCCGAGATGACCGCCGAAGACTACGATCAGGTGGACGAAGAAGAGCTGGAGCTCATGGATATAAAGTGGTGTTTAGCTTCTATCATCCGAAGAGTTACAAAGTTTGTTGCTCTCACAGGCCGAGATATTGGAAATTCGAGCAATAAGCTAGGGTTTGATAAAACAAAAGTCATTTGCTTCAGATGCCAACAGAAAGGGCATTTCAAGAGAGAATGCAAAAATCCTGAAGCAACGGGCAGTCAAAGTCCATTTGGAGGAGGCAACGAGTATTACAAGAAGTCACTTCAGTACAAGCCTTTCCCGAAGAAGACTCAAGTTGAAATTCAAGAGAAGCCAAATAGCAGTAACACTGAGAAAGCTATGGTTCCATCAAATGAAGATGATGGTTTCGCTTGGAATTCTTATATCGGTAAAAAGACCGGAGTTGCATTGATGGCACAAATTGTTGAAGATACATCTGCCGAAGACGCAGCAGTTCTAGAGAACATCTTACTGGAGCAGTATTTGCAACAACATCAGGAGGAAGAGGAGTATATCCACATGCAGAAACAAGGAATTTTATCTCCTAACTCTTGTGATAGTTTTGCAGGTCACTCTGACGGAAGTTCTTAGGAACAAGTTGCTGAGGAGAAATCTATTGCTGAAGAAGTCATTAATGTTACTCAAGAAGTGAATGCCGAAAACCTCAAGGATATTGCCGACAAAGCTTTAATGGCAAATCTAACCAAGGTAGGTCCAGAGGTAAATGAAGTTGTCAAAGTACAAGTTGTAGAGGTTGAGAAATCTTGTACAAAATGTACTGAACCATGTATCAAATGTGCCGAAAAATCAAAGATCATTGCTGAAATCAATGTGCATAATGAACTTTTAAAATATGATTATCGCACAATGAAGAAAGCATATGACAAAATGAAAGATGATTACGGCAGGCTCGATCGAAACAATATTGAACAACATGATACTGTGAGAATGTTGAAAGGAACAGTAATGGATAAGCAAAAAGCGATTAATATCTATAATAACACCATTGCTGAAACTAAGCAACAGCTCCAGGACATGAAAATTGAAACAGAGCGTGTTCAATAACTTTTGAGAAGTCACACTTGTAACGCATATGTCATTGATCACATCCTTCCGACCATTCCATCGGAAGAAAAACCTAAAAAGAAAATTGGTAAAGAATACATCAATGTTCCTCCATCCCTATGCGAGAAGTATTGTTGCAAATCCGCTGATGGGATGGATCAGGCACTCAACATTGAGTTGTTATCTGAAAAGAAAAATGAATTGCCAGAGAACATTGATGTAATCTATACTAAAACAGATGATGACAATGCTGTGGTTAAGAAGGTGGTTAAAAATGTTCTGAATGATTCTGATGAAGGCAGCTTTAAAAACGCCGACTCGAGTTCAAAGAATTCTGATTCACAGTCCGAAGATGACGATAAATCATCCGATGACGATCTAAGTGATGTTCCTAACATTGTTATGTACAAGGTTAAGGATTCTGATAGATTGTACTTTGATGATAGTTTTCCGATTCAGAACGTGAAGGAAGAATTGTTAGACAAATTCTTTAAACTCGTGGAAGTTACATCAGATGATCTGGAGATCAATGAAAGGAAATTCTATTCCAAACCTTAAAGAAATAACTACCGAAGGAATGGTGGTGATCATCCGAAAAACCAGAGAGCTGGGTTGGGTTTAGAAGAATCAGATGAACCTAAAAAGAAACCGTCACCATTTCATGAATACAAGAATAAAAACATGAATTTTGTATATGGGACGAGCACGGTTCATGAGGAAAGTTTGATGGCAAACAATCAAATGATGAGTTCAAGAAACAAAAAGAACTTCGAGATAAAGCCAAAATTGCAAGTGGTGCCAAAACTAGTGGTGTAAGACCCACTAAAGGACATCCACATGATTCTCGGACTTGTTTCAAGTGCAACAAAATTGGTCATATTGAAGCCAATGTCCGAAATCAAAGTCGGCTTATCTTTGAAGGAAAGAAAGTTCAAATGTTGTAAAACCGAAGCAACCAGAGTTTGGAAAACCTGTAAAGATTTTGAAAAGAAAAGAATCAAAAGCTGAAGTTAAACCTAAAACAGAAAAGAAGTTTGAAAATTCAACTTTCAAAAAAGGTGAAACTTCAAAGGCTAATGAAAACAAGTTTTACATCAAGAAGGCTAACATAAAATCTCAAGCCTGGATTGCAAAGAAACGGTCAACAACATCCGATGTTATTAAGTCTGAGCTGTAAAGACAGATAACACAAAAGAATCAAAATCTAAAATTGAAACCAACACTGTCAAATCTACAGGTGGTAATGTTTCAAATGATAAAAAGAAAATGAAGTTTCAAACATTAACATCGTCGAAAATCCAGAAGATGAATATTGAACTTGATTATGATGACGAATGTGAGTTTGATTACGATGATGGTTATCCAATTCAACCCAAGACCAAAAAGGCTTGGGTCACGCTGTTTAACTGACTGTTGAAATGTGCGAGGGCTCCAGAGATTCGTACTTTCTAAGTGGATTCTGGATAGTGGAGCGTCCAGGCATATGACGGGAATGAAAGCGTTGTTATTCGAAATAAAAGCTATCAATGGTGGATATGTTGGATTTGCGGGTAACTAGGGTGGAAGGATAGTCACCGAGGGAAAACTCTCCAATGGTATTGTTTCATTCTATCGCGTGAATTATATTGTAGAGTTGGAGAATAATCTTCTGAGCATATCGCAGATTTGCAACAAGAAGTTTATGGTGTATTTCAACGACAAAGAATGTATTATCTTGAAGCCGGGATTCAAAATACCAGATGAGTGGATTCTGATGCTAGCACCACGTGAGAAAGATCTATATGTTCTTGATATGGGCGTCGCTACCACTTCATCAAAATCAGCGCAATGTTATGTGACAAAGGCTACTGAGAATGATTCTATTCTTTGGCATCGTAAGATGGGGCATATTCATTTGCGAAAAATGAATTTCTTGGTTCATAATGATCTTGTAGAAGGTGTAAATCTTCCGAGATTTCATATGTCTGATCACTACTTAGAATGTAAAAGGGAAAGCAGATAAAGAAATCTCATCCGAAGAAAATTCTGAACTCAATCAAGTTGCCGTTAGAACGTCTCCACATGGATTTATTTGGTCCTGTAAATGTTCAAAGCATCTCAGGAGACTTATATTGCTTGGTCGTAACAGACGACTATTCCAGATATTCGTGGGTATTCTTTCAGGAATCAAAAGACGAAACGTTCGAGAACTTGGTGATTCTGTTTAAGAAACTCGAGAATCTTTATCATCTGCCGGTCAGACGCATTAGAAGTGACAATGACACAGAGTTTAAGAATAACAAAATGAAGGAATTCTGCAACGCGAAAGGGATTCTGCACGAGTTTAGTGCTCCCTATGCTCCACAGCAAAACGGAGTAGCTGAACGGAAGAACAGAACTTTGATTGAAACTGCGAGAACCATATTTGCAGATTCTAAACTTCCAGTCAGCTTTTATTGAAACGCTAAACAGAGTTCTCACTGTCAAACCAATAGAGAAAACATGTTTTGTGATGATAAACCGATGGAAGCCAAATTTGAAATTCTTAGAACCATTTGGTGCGCCATGTACTATAATCGATCAAGATGGCAAATTCGGAGCTAAATCTCTTGAAGATTTCTTTGTCGGATATGCGAGTCCGTTAAGAAGAGTATATGTTCCTTCGTTGCGAAAGGTTATTGAAGCACAACACGTGGATTGTTTTAACTATACGGATCATATTCAAAGGAGAGTTGACGCGTGGCTGTTTAACTATCAAGACCTTTGGAAGTCATTCGACTTGCCGGAAGAACCGTCTGAAGAAGAAATTGCAGCGTTATACTATCTTCCACAGTCGGCAAATCAAGAACAAATCATTAGACCAATTATGGTTAATCAACCCACGTTGGATTCTTCATCTTTCGGAGCAGGTCCAAGCAATAACAGTGGTGTTCAAGTTGAAAATGTTTCTAAAGCAGAAGTAACACCTGCTACACCTCTAGTGAATGCTTCTAATGAACCAGGAACTATAACATCAAGTCCTAGCATGCCTCAGAATCAGAATTCTGACTCAGATGAAGCACCGACATTTGATGCTGATGGTGAAACTTCATCGGATGAAGTAGTTAAGCAGATTTCTAACATGTTGAATCAATCTGCTAGTTCGAGAAATCAGAATGAAGCTTCATCAAGTACTCCTAATGTTGATGTGAACAGTGATCTGATTATTTCAAATCAGCAAAGCTCAGTTGATGTTCCAACAGAAGAAATGCCGCGATCATATTCTTACCATCCTTCAACGAATATTATATGAGAGCTACAAACTGGTGTGCGTACACGAAGCCAAATCAATAAAGCACTTCGTGTTTCTACACCCGAGTTGCACCAACTCAGAATTACTCTACTACTCATGTTTCATTTCTCAAATAGAGCCAAAGACAGTTAATGAGGCTCTGGCTGACGAGAATTGGGTGATAGTAATGCAAGAAGAACTGTTACAGTTCAAGAAGTTGGGTGTTTGGAAGCTTGTAGACTTGCCATCGAAACAAAAAGCTATTGACACAAAGTGGGTCTTCAAGTGTAAAAGAGACAATCAGGGTGTAATAGTCAGAAACAAAGCTCGGCTGGTTGTCAAGGGATTCCACCAGCAGGAAGGTATTGATTACACGGAGGTATACGCACCGGTTTCGAGATTAGAATCTATTCTCTTTCCTAGCGTTCGCAGCTTGGAAAGGATTTAAGGTGTACCAGTTGGATGTAAAATCTGCATTTCTCTACGGTAAACTTCGTGAACAAGTGTATGTCGGCCAACCACCGGGTTTCGTCGATCCACTGAACAAGAATAAAGCATATCTCCTGGATAAAGCCTTGTAAGGTTTACACCAAGCCCCGAGAGCTTGGTACGAGACGTTATCACAACATCTCGTAGGAAATGGCTTTACACGAGGCATAGTGGACAGCACTTTGTTTACCATAGAAGTTGGATCGCATCTGATAATTGTACAAATCTATGTGGATGATATCATTTTCGGTTCTACGGATGACGGTCTGTGCAAAGAGTTTGAAAAGATCATGAAGAAGAAATTTGAGATGTCCTCGATGGGCGAAATGAACTTCTTCTTAGGTCTCCAAGTGGATCAGCTTCCAGAGATATTCATTCATCAGACTAAGTATGTTCATGATATTCTCAAAAAGTTTCAAATGGATAGCTCGAAGCCGCTTTCGACACCGCTGGCACTGAACCATGGGATTTACGTAGACGAGACGGAACAAAAGTTGATGAAAAACTTTATCGATCGATGATGGGTTCGCTGATGTATCTGACGGCATCTCGCCCAGACATCATATATCCTACTTGCTTATGTGCGAGATATCAGTCAAGTCTTCGAATGTCACACATGCAGATAGTCAAGCGAATCTTCCGTTACTTAAAAGGATGTCCTAGCACGGGCTTATGGTATCCTAAAAACAACAATTTCGACTTAACGTGATACGCTGATTTAGACTTCGGAGTGGACAAACTGAACTCGAAATCTACAACTGCAGGATGCCAGTTCTTTGGCAAGTGTTTGGTAATGTGGCAGTGTAAGAAACAGACCACAGTCTCTCTCTCAACCTGTGAAGCGGAATACATTTCTGCTTCCAGCTGTTGCTCTCAAATCCTATGGATTCAGCAACAGATGAGGGATTATTGTCTGCAATTTCTTGACACGCCTTTATTTGTAGATAACAAAGCAGCCATCAATATAACTAAAATCCGGTTCATCACTCACGTACAAAACACATTGAAATTCGATACCATTTCATTCGTGACTGTTACGAAAAGAAATTGGTTCGAATAGAAAAATCCACACCGACGAACAAAGGGCTGATTTTTATACCAAAGCATTTCCTATAACAAGATTTAAATATCTAATGCGGCTTAACGGTATTAAAAATTTGCTTACAGGTGCGGAAGCTGAGGTTGAATACGGATCGGACGACGAGTTCACGTGATCCGCATTGGTTTGTATGGTTTGTAAATATCTTTCTAGTTTAGTATTTCTTAAAAATCT
This sequence comes from Scalesia atractyloides, assembly GCA_947069175.1. NCBI lineage: Eukaryota > Viridiplantae > Streptophyta > Magnoliopsida > Asterales > Asteraceae > Scalesia > Scalesia atractyloides. The sequence continues at coordinate 62,213,277 of CAMTDV010000005.1, read as the reverse complement.
AAAATCCAAAAATGATTTTAGGGGGAGAAATATTTGGGAAAATACAAAAACATATGAAAAGTTTCAAAAATGTACAAAAACATTGAAAAAGACAAAAAGAATTTGGTGTCACAAAAAGGAAATGATAGTACATCAGTAGACTTTCATAGTACGCTAAAGAAATGGAAAGTTTAAAAGTGTTAAACGAGTCTTACTGTGGATGTGTTGACAGGCTTAACATGTTCAGTAAACTGTTTTCGAGATATAAACTAAATTTAACAACTGCTTAATCTTGTGGATTAACACATCTTGGATATATGGACTTAGTACTCTGAAATCTCGTTTGAGAGATTGCCTGATTCTGAGATACGAGGTCTTTATAGATAGTTGATAGCTGGAGTATTATACAAGTTCTTCTGATTTTGCGGAAGCAATAGCCTAGAACTTCTATAATACTTTCACTATAAACCCCCAAACTGCATGTGATCTTGAAAAGTATCGAAAGATCTAATCATTTGCAGTGCTGAAAAGATTCCTTAAGTGGAACACACCTTAAAGTCTAGCCTTCATCTCTTTATCTGTATGGTAGTACTAACCTGAGCTCTCAAGGCATCGCATAACCCAGATACAGATATCAATTACGCTATATTCACCTATAAGATGAAATCTAGGGAATCTTGATACGGGAGTATATTCAAGAAGTGGGAACCGCAGATAAGTCAAGTTTCATAAATCTTACCTTAACTTATCTTGAAATAGTTGAGAAACATGGTAAAGTTTAAGAGGACAAAACATATTGACAATCTAGGTAAACGAGTTTAAAGCCTAAAGTCATCTAAAGGTCAACGGTACTAGTGATATGTCTCATACAACTGATATGATCCTTTAGACACGAATTCACAAAAATATGTCTGTAAATATGTTTGTACATAGTTACATTGTCTTGTATATAGTTTATCAGGTTTACAGATTAAAACCAAAAAGATTTCAGTGTGTTTTAGCATAAACTTACAAAAATACAAAAAGATTTTATTTCTACATTGTTTTCAGCAAACCAATGTTGGAGAACGGGTCTTCGAAGTCTGGTAAGATGCTAGACTGATGGGAATCTCTTTGACAACGGGCTGGGAGAAAATCTGTAAAATCTGAAAAATCAAAACGATAAAAAGTTCATTAATTTGAAACTTTGTTTTTGAAAATATCAACAGTTAGTTCGTAACGGGTCAAACCGGGGTCATTAACTTGGACTCGGCAGACAAATCGGTTAACCAAGGTCATTAACTTGGACTTGGTCAACTGAGTGGATTTTTATAACCGGTAAAAGTTGGAAACTTCAGGGGTAGGGGTTAAATTGTAAAATTTGAAAATTTGAATTTGGTTTTGGCAAGTTCGGCCGAACTTGCAAACTGAATCAAGATTAACAATTAAGCAAGTTCGACCAAACTTGCAAAATAATGGCTGGTTGTTATATCAGAAGTTCGCCCGGACTTGTTGGGCTTTATGATTTGGGCTTCTCAATGTGACAACCGGTACTTTTCGGGTTTTAATTACGCGAATAACGAGCATTAAGACATTAACACGGAGCGTAAGTAGACATAATTAACTTAATTAGGCCCTTGGGAAGCCTAGGAACGTCAACTTGATTTCACGTTACGCGATTGGCGATTTTCGGAATTTTTAGCGCGAAATCGTACTTAAGCGAACTGACACCGGACGAAATACTGACAACGCATAAAAATCCAAACTATGTGCTTATATTTATCATATAGTTGTAATTATGCGAATTATTCAGACTGCCGAACGTCACATAGCACAAACGCAGAAGTTATGCGGAAACAATACGTGCCGAGAATTAACAACGAAACGGAAGCACCAGACTCGAGTTACGCCTCGATATTAACATATAATGACATACTTAGCTTCGTTTTTGTATATTAATATTCCCAATCAAAATCGGATCGAAAAACAGATAGAAACGACGAATGTAGTGCGTTACGCGGTTTAACGTAACCGACAAAATACGCATCAAAATATCGATATCCGACGTAATGTTTAGTATTCTCGAGTTAACATTATATTTTACGACATATTACGAAGCTTAGAAATGTCTTTGGGCCGCTCGAAGAACTGGATATGCGTTAACGGGCTTTAGGGCCCAACTACTCTAAACCCTAACTTTACATACCTATCTTTCTCATTTTCATAATTTGAAACCCTAGCCCCCCCTCATTACCCCATCCTTCTCTCTCAAGAATCTGGTCACCGGACTTGGATTCCGGCCGGTATTCTGACGCCGGTTCTCCGGTGAGACACACACCCCCATGAAACCTCTACCTACTTTCACCATTACCCACCGCAAACTCACACACGGCTGAATCTGAGAGAGAGAGAGAGTACGATGAGAGAGAGAGCGAAAGGAAAGAGAGAGATGACGGAGTAGAGGACGGCCGACCACCCCCTTAGTGGCGGCGCTCGACGATAGTGGCGGAGAACAGTAGCGGCAGTGTCAGATGATGGTGTCAGGCGGTACGGAGTGTCGGCCAGAGACACCAGTCTCAGTGGTGGTGATGCGTGGTTCATGTCGGGCTCCAGAGTGGTGGCAACACCATGATTCATCAGTGACAGCAGCGTCTCAGCGGTTGGTCAGCGTTTTTCAGGCAAACCGACGGCGGCGGAGGTCGCTAGAAACACGGTGGCGGTAGTGGTGGTGTTTGGCTCAGATTTGGTTTGGATTTGTCTCAGGTTCGGGTCTCGGGTCAAGTTTGGTTCGGTTAGGTTTGATGCGGGTTTTCAAGTCGGTTCAGCAGGTTCAAGGTTTGGGTTTCGGTTCAAGAGGCGGGTTCGAGTACAAGTCATGGTTCAGTTTCGGTTCGGTCAACGTAAGTCAACAGTAGATTCGTTCGGTTCGAGTGTGGTCAACCGCGGTCAACATCACTCTCGGTTCAGTCGCGATTCAGTTTTTGAGTCAAACCCGGTCAAGCCGGTCAAACATGGGTCAACCGAACATGTTTTGGTTCGGGTCAAAGGCAGTCAACGCGATGTCTTGGTAAAAATTATATTAACACAATTTACTAGATAATTATTTAGTTTTCGCCTTAACGCGACATCGAGCTCTAACCTGAACCAACTAACAAGTCGATAAGAAAATAAAGTTCTTGGATATACACTTCATTTTTGTTATATAACTTGCTTACTTACACGTGTATATATATAGTCAAAACCGAACCGACAAGTGATATATTAATATATAAATGGAAATTTACGAGATAACCAATTTGGCGTATTTAATAAAATCGAAAGATATGTATGCATTGTTGATTGAATTATTGTTGAGTTTTGACAATTATATCGACAACTTGTGTTTTCGGGATCGCCCGAAAACAGAGGAAACTCTGCCCAATTTTCGAAAACTTGTGTTGTCGGGATCGTCAAATAACCATAGATCGGTTATTCTAAGTAAAGATAATAACACCTTTTAGGATTGTTGGTTAACGATTCGATAGAGCTCGGAACGTAGTTTAACTACGTTGTCTTATTAGAAACTTATAAGCTCGATTTCTTAATAGGAAGGCTATAGTTGCACGCTAGCGAGTTCACGTTCTTGGTACAACATTATGGGATCACATTAAGCTAGCTTTGCACAAGGACGTCAAGGTGAGTTCATAACCCCCACTTTTTACTGTTTTTACATTTTTATAAATGTTTTCGGGGGTGGAAAGACATGCAAGTTTTGACAAAGTGCACAAAATTTCGAGAAACAAAAGGGATTCATATTTCTAAACCATGTTACAAAAGGATTTCAATTAACTCAATTGTTTACAAAAGGTTTATACTCAATATACCGGTTTTACAAAACATACGCGTATTTTCAGAACGTGCATGAGTTTCATGGCTAGAGACGGGAATGTCCTAGCTACAACGGGACTAGATTGTCCTACATACAACTAAGGGGACTGGTTGGTCCTGCTTACAGACTCAAATGGGCTAGGCCCATTCTCATTTGTGCAAGGCACAAAGGAACTAGTGGGTTAGGCCCACACATGCTCGTGCGAGGCACGAAGACACAAGGACTGGTTTGTCCTACATACAAATAAGAGGACTATATGGTCATGCTTATAGACACAAGGACTGGATTGTCCACTACTCAACACTAAGGGCCGTAGGGTCACTTAAAACTGTACAGTGAAGTCCTCGCTACATTTCAGAACTATAACCGCATGCTAGTCTACCGTCTTGAGCAAACGGTTGGCGAGGCACTTACTAGCTTGGGGTGGATTATAGGCTTATGCGGGGCATGTTGTCTTTGTCGTACGCGGACATCGACGATTATTCAAACATTACAAAAACAAGGTTTTCAATTAACATGCCGAGAAAAATGGTTTTAATATGTTTTCTCAACAATATTGAAACCGGTTATCAAAAATATTTATTTTAAATCTTTTTCAAACAAACTATGAACTCGCTCAACTCTATGCTGATTTTTCGCATGTTTCTTTCTTAGGTTATATTTTCAAACTATGGCACGGTTGGAATAGGAGCACCCATTTGGAACTCGAGTACTTAGCAGCGTTCACTTTTTAGAAGTCTTAGCAATAATCACTTCCGCTGTGCAATGAAGATACCAGTCCAGTCATGCCAGCTCTGATATTTTGGGGTGTGACAGATTGGTATCAGAGCTATAGGTTTCAGCGAATTAGATTTCTGTAGAGATACCTAGGCTTTAACCTCACTTTCCTTCGGGGACTTAGCTTCTTAAGACTTGAACACATCTAGAACGCCTAGAACACAAATATGGGTTCCAACCGTGGCCGAAAACAATGAGTCAACATATCGACTTTCTAAACATGCATTAGTGTTGTGTTTTATACACGTTACACGAAACGATTACATACGCTATGCAAAACTTGAAAGTTTTGAGAACACACACTTAAGACCTTTGGTTAACTTATGACAAGAATTCATTAAAGGTCATTTCACGGGAACTACGACTATTTACTCCGGCAAACGATTTTATATATGTCACTTATGCTATATACTAACCCGAGCAGGTAAACTAGACAAATAGAATGCCGAGGGGCATGATTACATGAAACTTAGCACGTACATCGCGGATGTAGAAATACAAAATGTACAAAATACGAGGCACAACCTATGGAAAACACGAATGAACGATTACAACAGCAATGCAAATCCTGTTAGTGGAATGATTGTCGGTCTGAATGCAGCTAATATCATGTAGCCCGGCAAGCGGTATGAAACACGCCAAGGTACGTCCCAACGAGGGCTTCACAAACTAGCGGGAATCACGATTATTGGCATCGCAACAGAAAACACAAGTCCTCACATCTCCGCACTCCCTAATGACGACTACGCCAAAAATTGACATCTCGTGGTGATGTCACATAACGCCAGGCCATTACATGAAATTCGAGGTAAGTCTTAAATTCTTTTGTTGAATATTCCGACTTTTGCATATAGTGAGTAGATTCTTGCACCTCTACTCTTTCTAAAGGTCATATCATCACGAGAATTTCATTCATGATTAATGAACACCCAATTACAAATTCTTAACAAATTCATACGTTACGCATGCATTGTTTGTTTGGGCATGTGGTTAGCTTGATTCGTGGAAACCATCAGGGACTCCACATCGAATGAGTTTTTCTATAAATATTTCAGTTATTGTTTTCGCAATACCGATTATTGCATTTAAACCTTGATGACTTATATTATTGCAAAAGTTGACTCATTGATATCGAGTCAACTGAATTCTTTGGAGTGCTTTCATTGACCCGTTACATACATAGTTTTTCTATGGCCATGTTAAAAACTTCCTTGGTAATACATATATCGTTGTTGGTCGATATCAAAATCAAGTTTAGTTGGCTAAACTTGCTCACTATGCATACTCGATTAAAGGATTCCATATGATGGTTTGGGGCCATCATATTCAAAGTAATATCAACAAGCATTTTGTTTATTTCGAACCAGAGTAGACTTGTTTGATCATAACTCAACTGAATCGTTTGTTGTTTACCGCACCTTGTGGTGACGTTTCCACTAATTTGAAGCTTGTGTTGATTTCGTCTACACACTTCACATACGGGTTTAATTATTTGTTATTTATTTATTATTAAATCCATTTTGTTGATTCGTTATCTTGGGACATTCTTAATACAATCGTGTATTGAGAATACGGTACACAATTTCATGGCTTATTTCGGTGTACCTCTAGCGGTTATTTCAACGCCACTTGCAAACTCGATGACCTCAATTGTTATTTATTTTTGTCATCGACCCAAATTTCTATGAAATTCATTTGAAATAAATCTTTGAATTTACTTCGTTGAATCTTCTATCTTATTGCAAACACGGTGAACTTGTTCGATCACAGCTATTGTTGAATTATTTCAATCTCTACAACGCCTTGTGGCGTTGGCATAAACTTGTTGCTTGGGCTAGTCATGATCAATCGTTTCATGCGAAACTGCGTGTGCCTTTTGTTGGACTCATCATTCAAATAGTCTTAATGCAACTATGTATTAAGACAATAATACACTAGGATCGGTTGAATTTCGGTGTATCCTTGCAATTCAATAATGTCAACACACAAATTTTACTTCAGTTAATGGTTCGACAATTGACATATCATTTTCATATTTCTATGAGCTTGTTGATTCTAATTTTCACTCATTTTAACAACTAACGTTAGTTTTTGTTGGTAGAAATTTCTATTATTTCTAGAATTAATTTTGTAGATTGTGAACGTTCAATGGAGCATCTATTGGTTAAATTCCTCCTTTGTTGGACCTCTGTAAACTTAGTCACACTTGTGACTGTATCATTGCATCACGTTCATTTGGCATCAATTCAGAACACAAAGTCGCTTGAACCGTTGGATTCTTATTGTCGTAGTAAGTTATTGTATTCATATAATGCGGAGAAGTCTTGATTCAGTCTCGTAGTCAATTCCCTCGGTATTATTCATAGCTGCCTGTGCATGACCAAAACTCTAAGGAGATGACATGATCTAAATTTCGAGGACGAAATTTCTTTAACGAGGGGAGAATGTGACAACCGGTATTTCCGGGTTTTAGTTACGCGAATAACGAGCATTAAGACATTAACACGGAGCGTAAGTAGAAATAATTAACTTAATTAGGCCCTTGGGAAGCCTAGGAACGTCAACTTGATTTCACGTTACGCAATTGGCGATATTCAGAATTTTTAGCGCGAAATCATACTTAAGCGATCTGACACCGGACGAAACACTGACAACGCATAAAAATCTAAACTATGTGCTTATATTTATCATATAGTTGTAATTATGCAAATTATTCAGATTGCCGAACGTCACAGAGCACAGACGCAGAAGTTATGCGGAAACAATACGCGCCGAGAATTAAGAACGAAACGGAAGCACCAGACTCGAGTTACGCCTCGATATTAACACATAATGACATATTTAGCTTCGTTTTTGTATTTTAATATTCCCAATCAAAATCGGATTGAAAAACAGATAGAAACGACGAATGTAGTGCGTTACGCGGTTTAACGTAACCGACAAAATATGCATCAAAATATCGATATCTGACGTAATGTTTAGTAGTCTCGAGTTAACATTATATTTTACGACATATTACAAAGCTCAGAAACGTCTTTGGGCCGCTCGAAGAACTGGATATGCGCTAACGGACTTTAGGGCGCAACTACTCTAAACCCTAACTTTATATACCTATATTTCTCATTTTCACAGTTTGAAACCCTAGCCCCCCCTCATCACCCCTTCCTTCTCTCTCAAGAATCCGGTCACCGGACTTGGATTCCGGCCGGTATTCCGACGCCGGTTCTCTGGTGAGATACACACCCCCATGAAACCTCTACTACTTTCACCATTACCCACCGCACACCCACTCACGGCTGAATCTGAGAGAGAGAGAGAGAGAGAGAGAGCAAAAGGAAAGAGAGAGATGACGGAGAAGAGGACGGCCGACCACCCCCTTGGTGGAGGCGCTCGACGATAGTGGCGGAGAACAGTAACGGCGGCATCAGGCGGCAGCGTCAGATGATGGTCTCAGGCGGTGACGGAGCGTCGGCCAGAGACGCCGGTCTCAGTGGTGGTGGTGCGTGGTTCATCTCGGGCTCCAGAGTGGCGGTGACACCATGATTCATCAGTGACAGCCGCGTCTCAGCGGTTGGTCAGCGTTTTTCTGGCAAACCCGACGGCGGCGGAGGTCGCTAGAAACACGGTGGCAGTAGTGGTGTGTTTGGCTCAGATTTGGTTTGGATTTGTCTCAGGTTCGGGTCTTGGGTCAGGTTTGGTTCGGTTAGGTTTGATGCGGGTTTCAAGTCGGTTCAACAGGTTCAAGGTTTGGGTTTCGGTTCAAAAGGTGGGTTCGAGTACAAGTCATGGTTCAGTTTCGGTTTGGTTAACGTAAGTCAAAAGCAGATTTGGTTCGGTTCGGGTTTGGTCAACCGCGGTCAACATCACTCTCGGTTATGTCGCGATTCAGTTTTAGAGTCAAACCCGGTCAAATACGGGTCAACCGAACATGTTTTGGTTCGGGTCAAAGGCAGTCAACGCGATGTCTTGGTAAAAATTATACTAACGCAATTTACTACATAATTATTTAGTTTTCGCCTTATTGCGACATCGAGCTCTAACCCGAAGCAACTAACAAGTCGATAAGAAAATAAAGTTCTTGGATATACACTTGATTTTTGTTATATAACTTGCTTACTTACACATGTATATATATAGTCAAAACCGAACCGACAAGTGATATATTAATATATAAATGGAAATTTACGAGATAACCAATTTGGCGTATTTAATAAAATCGAAAGATATGTATGCAAACACGGTGAACTTGTTCGATCACAGCTATTGTTGAATTATTTTAATCTCTACAACGCCTTGTGGCGTTGGCATAAACTTGTAGCTTGGGCTAGTCATGATCAATCGTTTCATACGAAACTACGTGTGCCTTTCGTTGGACTCATCATTCAAATAGTCTTAATGCAACTATGTATTAAGACAATGATACACTAGGATCGGTTGAATTTCGGTGTATCCTTGCAATTCAATAATGTCAACACACAAATTTTACTTCAGTTAATGGTTCGATAATTGACATATCATTTTCATATTTCTATGAGCTTGTTGATTCTAATTTTCACTCATTTTAACAACTAACGTCAGTTTGTTGGTAGAAATTTCTATTATTTCTAGAATTAGTTTTGTAGATTGTGAACGTTCAATGGAGCATCTATTGGTTAAATTCCTCCTTTGTTGGACCTCTGTAAACTTAGTCACACTGGTGACTGTATCATTGCATCCCGTTCATTTGGCATCAATTCAGAACACAAAGTCGCTTGAACCAATGGATTCTTATTGTCATAGTAAGTCATTGTATTAATATAATGCGGACAAGTCTTGATTTAGTCTCGTAGTCAATTACCTCGCTATTATCCATACCTGCCTGTGCATGACCAAAACTCTAAGGAGATGACATGATCTAAATTTCGAGGACGAAATTTCTTTAACGAGGGGAGAATGTGACAACCGGTACTTTCCGGGTTTTAATTACGCGAATAACGAGCATTAAGACATTAACACGGAGCGTAAGTAGACATAATTAACTGAATTAGGCCATTGGGAAGCCTAGGAACGTCAACTTGATTTCACGTTGAGTGATTGGCAATTATTGGAATTTTTAACGCGAAATCTACTTAAGCGAACTGACACCGGACGAAATACTGACAATGCATAAAAATCCAAACTATGTGCTTATATTTATCATATAATTGTAATTATGCGAATTATTCAGACTGCCGAACGTCACAGAGCACAAACGCAGAAGTTATGCGGAAACAATACGCGCCGAGAATTAACAACGAAACGGAAGCACCGGACTCGAGTTACGCCTCGATATTAACATATAATGAAATATTTAGCTTCGTTTTGTATTTTAGTATTCCCAATCGAAATCGGATCGAAAAAACATATAGAAACGACGAATGTAGTGCGTTATGCGGTTTAACGTAACCGACAAAATACGCATCAAAATATCGATATCCGACATAATGTTTAGTTTTCTCAAGTTAACATTATATTTTACGACATATTACGAAGCTCAGAAACGTCTTTGGGCCGCTCGAAGAACCGGATATGCGCTAACGGGCTTTAGGGCCCAACTACTCTAAACCCTAACTTTATATACCTATCTTTCTCATTTTCACAATTTGAAACCCTAGCCCCCCCCCCCCCCCCCCCGTCATCAGCCCTTCCTTCTCTCTCAAGAATCCGGTCACCAGACTTGGATTCCGGCCGGTATTCCGATGCCGGTTCTCCGGTGAGACACACACCCACATGAAAACTCTACCTACTTTTACCATTACCCACCGCACACCCACACACGGCTGAAACTGAGAGAGAGAGAGAGAGAGAGAGAGAAAGAGAGTTTGATGAGAGAAAGAGAGTGCGAAAGGAAAAAGAGAGATGACTGAAAAGAGGATGGCCGACCACTCCCTTGGTAGAGGCGCTCAACGATAGTGGCGGAGAAAAGTAGCGGCGGCATTAGGCGGCAGCGTCAGATGATGGTGTCAGGCGGTGATGGAGCATCGGCCAGAGACGCCGGTCTCAGTGGTGGTGGTGCGTGGTTCATGTCGGGCTCTAGAGTGGCGGCGACACCATGATTCATCAGTGACAGCCGCGTCTCAGCGGTTGGTCATCGTTTTTCCGGCAAACCCTACGGCGGCGGAGGTCGCTAGAAACACGGTGGCGGTAGTGGTATGTTTGGCTCAGATTTGGTTTGGATTTGTCTCAGGTTCGGGTCTTGGGTCAGGTTTGGTTCGGTTAGGTTTGATGCGGGTTTTCAAGTCGGTTCAACAGGTTCAAGGTTTGGGTTTCGGTTCAAGAGGCGGGTTCGAGTACAAGTCAAGGTTCAGTTTCGGTTCGGTCAACGTAAGTCAACAGCAGATTTGGTTCGGTTCGAGTGTGGTCAACTGCGGTCAACATCACCCTCGGTTCAGTCGCGATTCAGTTTTAGAGTCAAACCCTGTCAAGCCGGTCAAACACGGGTCAACCGAACATGTTTTGGTTTGGGTCAAAGGCAGTCAACGCGATGTCTTGGTAAAAATTATATTAACACAATTTACTACATAATTATTTAGTTTTCGCCTTATTGCGACATCGAGCTCTAATCCGAAGTAACTAACAAGTTGATCAGAAAATAAAGTTCTTGGATATATACTTGACTTTTGTTATATAACTTGCTTACTTACACGTGTATATATATAGTCAAAACCGAACCGACAAGTGATATATTAATATATAAATGGAAATTTACGAGATAAACAATTTGGCGTATTTAATGTATGTACTGTTGATTGAATTATTATTGAGTTTTGAAAATTATATCGACAACTTGTGTTGTCGGGAACGTCAAAAAACAGAGGAAACTCTACCCAATTTTCGTAAAAATCCGTGATACGAAAATGTTTATATTTTATAAACGACATCTATCGAGGTTCAAATACTTTTTATAAAAATAAATACGAACTTATACTTATTTTGGTGATGCTTTACGTCTTACAAAACGAGTTATAACATTTCGACAAAAGTGATTACGAGATAACAAACCACCGAGACTTATTTTCGTATAAACATAATTTCTTATGTTTAGTCCAAACGTTTACTATTCGACAATTAATCTTCAATGTTTATTATCTGATGCTTATTTAAAATAAATATAATTAGTATTGTAATTATTGGTAACGTTTACGACTCGAAAACTTATTTAAATAGACATAATGTAGTACATTAATTCTAAAACATCGGATTATTTTATAAACAAATATAATGTTTTACATTTCTTAAAACGCCGATGATTCGGAGACTTCATAAAATAAATATAATTATTTATATTTACTTCTGACCCCTAAACTAGAACGACTCTTTATTACAAGAGTATAACAAGCGTCGGTTATATGATTTTTTTTATTAATTATAAACATCTGATATTTCGGGGTGTGACAGATTGGTATCAGAGCTATAGGTTTCAGCGAATTAGGTTTCTGTAGAGATACCTAGGCTTTAACCTCACTTTCCTTTGGGGACTTAGCTTATTAAGACTTGAACACATCTAGAACGCCTAGAACACAAATATGGGTTCTAACCGTGGCCGAAAACAATGAGTCAACATAACGACTTTTTAAACATGCATTAGTGTAGTGTTTTATACAAGTTACACGAAACGATTACATACGCTATGCAAAACTTGAAAGTTTTGAGAACACACACTTAAGACCTTTGGTTAACTTATGACAAGAATTCATTAAAGGTCATTTCGTAGGAACTACGACTATTTACTCGGACAAACGATTTTATATATGTCACCTATGCTATTTTACTAACCCGAGCAGGTAAACTACGACAAACAGAATGCCGAGGGGCATGATTACATGAAACTTAGCACGTACATCGCGGATATAGAAATACAAAATGTACAAAATACGAGGCACAACCTATGGAAAACACGAATGAATGATTACAACAGCAATGCAAATCCCGTCAGTGGAATGACCCTACAGCTAATATCACGTAGCCCGGCAAGCGGTGTGAAACACGCCAAGGAAAGAGAGAGATGAAGGAGAAGAGGACGGCCGACCACCCCCTTGGTGGCGGCGCTCGACGATAGTGGCGGAGAACAGTAGCGGCGACATCAGGCGACAGAGTCAGATGATGGTGTCAGGCGGTGATGGAGCGTCGGCCAGAGACGCCGGTCTCAGTGGTGGTGGTGTGTGGTTCATGTCGGGCTCCAGAGTGGCGGCGACACCATGATTCATCAGTGACAGCCGCGTCTCAGCGGTTGGTCAGCGTTTTTCTGGCAAACCCAAAGGCGCTGGAGGTCGCAAGAAACACGGTGGCGGTAGTGGTGGTGTTTGGGGCAGATTTGTCTCAGGTCCGGGTCTCGGGTCAGGTTTGGTTCGGTTAGGTTTGATGCGGGTTTTCAAGTCGGTTCAGCAGGTTCAAGGTTTGGGTTTCGGTTCAAGAGGCGGGTTCGAGTACAAGTCATGGTTCAGTTTCGATTCGGTCATGTAAGTCAACAGCAGATTCGGTTTGGTTCTAGTGTGGTCAACCGCGGTCAACATCACTCTTGGTTCAGTCGCGATTCAGTTTTAGAGTCAAACCCGGTCAAGCCGGTCAAACACGGGTCAACCGAACATGTTTTGGTTCGGGTCAAAGGCAGTCAACCGATGTCTTGGTAAAAATTATATTAACGCAATTTACTAGATAATTATTTAGTTTTCGCCTTAACGCGACATCGAGCTCTAACCCGAACCAACTAACAAGTTGATAAGAAAATAAAGTTCTTGGATATATACTTGATTTTTGTTCTTGGACATCGACGGTTATTCAAACATTACAAAAACAAGGTTTTCAATTAACATGCCGAGAAAAATGGTTTTATTATGTTTTATCAACAATATTTAAACCGCTTATCAAAAAGATTTATTTTAAATCTTTTTCAAACAAACTATGAACTCGCTCAACTCTATGTTTATTTTTCGCATGTTTCTTACTCAGGTTATATTTTCAAACTATGCCACGGTTGGAATAGGAGCACCCATTTGGAACTCGAGTACTTAGCGGCGTTCACTTTTTAGAAGTCTTAGCTATAATCACTTCCGCTGTGTAATGAAGATACCAGTCCAGTCACGCCAGCTCTGATATTTCAGGGTGTGAGAGATTGGTATCAGAGCTATAGGTTTCAGCGAATTAGGTTTCTGTAGAGATACCTAGGCTTTAACCTCACTTTCCTTCGGGGACTTAGCTTATTAAGACTTGAACACATCTAGAACGCCTAGAACACAAATATGGGTTCTAATCGTGGCCGAAAACAATGAGTCAACATATCGACTTTTTAAACATGCATTAGTGTGGTGTTTTATACAAGTTACACGAAACGATTACATACGCTATGCAAAACTTGAAAGTTTTGAGAACACACACTTAAGACCTTTGGTTAACTTATGACAAGAATTCATTAAAGGTCATTTCATAGGAACTACGACTATTTACTCGGGCAAACGATTTTATATATGTCACCTATGCTATTTTACTAACCCGAGCAGGTAAACTATGACAAACAGAATGCCGAGGGGCATGATTACATGAAACTTAGCACGTACATCGCGGATGTAGAAATACAAAACGTACAAAATACGAGGCACAACCTATGGAAAACACGAATGAATGATTACAACAGCAATGCAAATCCCGTCAGTGGAATGACCCTACAGCTAATATCACGTAGCCCGGCAAGCGGTGTGAAACACGCCAAGGTACGTCCAAACGAGGGCTTCACAAACTAGCGGGAATCACGATTATCGGCAATGCAACAGAAAACACAAGTCCTCACATCTCCCCACTCCCCTAATGACGACTACGCCAAAAATTGACATCTCGTGGTGATGTCACATAACGCCAGGCCATTACACGAAATTCGAGGTGAGCCTTAAATTCTTTTGTTGAATATTCCGACTTTTGCATATGGTGAGTAGATTCTTGCACCTCTACTCATTCTAAAGGTCATCTCATCACGAGAATTTCATTCATGATTAATGAACACCCAATTACAAATTCTTAACAAATTCATACGTTAAACATGCATTGTTTGTTTGGGCATGTGGTTAGCTTGATTCGTGGAAACCATCAGGGACTCCACATCGAATGGTTTGTTCTATAAATATTTCAGTTATTGTTTTCGCTATACCGATTATTGCATTTAAACCTTGATGACTTATATTATTGCAAAAGTTGACTTGTTGATATCGAGTCAACGGAATTCTTTGGAGCGCTTTCTTTGACCTGTTACATACATGGTTTTTGTATAGCAATGTTAAAAACTCTCTTGGTCATACATATATCATTGTTGGTCGATATCAAAATCATGTTTAGTTGGCTAAACTTGCTCACTATACATACTCGATTCAAGGATTCCATATGATGGTTTGGGGCCATCATATTCAAAGTAATATCAACAAGCGTTTCATTTATTTTGAACCAGAGTAGACTTGTTTGATCATAACTCAACTGAATCGTTTGTGGTTTACCGCACCTTGTGGTGACGTTTCCACTAATTTGAAGCTTGTGTTGATTTCGTCTACACACTTCACATACGGGTTTAATTATTTGTTATTTATTTATTATTAAATCCATTTTGTTGATTCGTTATCTTGGGACATTCTTAGTACAATCGTGTATTGAGAATACGGTACACAATTTCATGGCTTATTTCGGTGTACCTCTAGCGGTTATTTCAACACCACTTGCAAACTCGATGACCTCAATTGTTATTTATTTTTGTCATCGACCCAAATTTCTATGAAATTCATTTGAAATAAATCTTTGAATTTACTTCGTTGAATCTTCTATCTTATTGCAAACACGGTGAACTTGTTCGATCACAACTATTGTTGAATTATTTCAATCTCTAGAACGCCTTGTGGCGTTGGCATAAACTTGTTGCTTGGGCTAGTCATGATCAATCGTTTAATGCGAAACTGCGTGTGCCTTTTGTTGGACTCATCATTCAAATAGTCTTAATGCAACTATGTATTAAGACAATAATACACTAGGATCGGTTGAATTTCGGTGTATCCTTGCAATTCAATAATGTCAACACACAAATTTTACTTCAGTTAATGGTTCGACAATTGACATATCATTTTCATATTTCTATGAGCTTGTTGATTCTAATTTTCACTCATTTTAACAACTAACGTCAGTTTTTGTTGGTAGAAATTTCTATTATTTCTAGAATTAATTTTGTAGATTGTGAACGTTCAATGGAGCATCTATTGGTTAAATTCCTCCTTTGTTGGACCTCTGTAAACTTAGTCACACTAGTGACTGTATCATTGCATCCCGTTCATTTGGCATCAATTCAGAACACAAAGTCGCTTGAACCATTGGATTCTTATTGTCGTAGTAAGTCATTGTATTCATATAATGCGGACAAGTCTTGATTCAGTCTCGTAGTCAATTACCTCGGTATTATCCATACATGCCTGTGCATGACCAAAACTCTAAGGAGATGACATGATCTAAATTTCGAGGACGAAATTTCTTTAACGAGGGGAGAAT
Source organism: Scalesia atractyloides (assembly GCA_947069175.1). Classification (NCBI taxonomy): domain Eukaryota; kingdom Viridiplantae; phylum Streptophyta; class Magnoliopsida; order Asterales; family Asteraceae; genus Scalesia; species Scalesia atractyloides. The sequence continues at coordinate 62,197,145 of CAMTDV010000005.1, read as the reverse complement.
GTGACAACCGGTACTTTCCGGGTTTTAATTACCCGAATAACGAGCATTAAGACATTAACACGGAGCATAAGTAGAAATAATTAACTTAATTAGGCCCTTGGGAAGCCTAGGAACGTCAACTTGATTTCACGTTACGCAATTGGCGATCTTCGGAATTTTTAGCGCGAAATCGTACTTAAGCTATCTGACACCGGACGAAATACTGACAACGCATAAAAATCCAAACTATGTGCTTGTATTTATCATATAGTTGTAATTATGCGAATTATTCAGACTACCGAACGTCACAGAGCACAAACGCAGAAGTTATGCGGAAACAATACAACATGTTCAAGGTTTGGGTTTCGGTTCAAGAGGCGGGTTCGAGTACATGTCATGGTTCAGTTTCGGTTCGGTCATGTAAGTCAACAGCAGATTCGGTTCGGTTCTAGTGTGGTCAACCGCGGTCAACATCACTCTTTGTTCAGTCGCGATTCAGTTTTAGAGTCAAACCCGGTCAAGCCGGTCAAACACGGGTTAACCAAACATGTTTTGGTTCGGGTCAAAAGCAGTCAACCGATGTCTTGGTAAAAAATATATTAACGCAATTTACTAGATAATTATTTAGTTTTTGCCTTAACGCGACATCGAGCTCTAACCCGAACCAACTAACAAGTCGATAAGAAAATAAAGTTCTTGGATATATACTTGATTTTTGTTATATAACTTGCTTACTTACACGTGTATATATATAGTCAAAACCGAACCGACAAGTGATATATTAAATATATAAATGGAAATTTACGAGATAACCAATTTGGCGTATTTAATAAAATCGAAAGATATGTATGTACTGTTGATTGAATTATTGTTGAGTTTTGAAAATTATATCGACAACTTGTGTTGTCGGGATCATCCAAAAACAATGGAAACTCTGCCCGATTTTTGTAAAAATCCGTGATACGAAAATGTTTATATTTTATAAACGACATCTATCTAGGTTCAAATACTTTTTATAAAAATAAATATGAACTTATATTTATTTTGGCAACGCTTTACGACTTACAAAACGAGTTATAACATTTCGACAAAAGTGATTACGACATAACAAACCACCGAGACTTATTTTCGTATAAACATAATTTCTTATGATTAGTCAAAACTTTTACTGTTCGACAATTAATATTCAACGTTTATTATCTGACGCTTATTTAAAATAAATATAATTAGTATTGTAATTATTGGTAACGTTTACGACTGGAAAGCTTATTTAAATAGACATAATGTCGTACATTAATTTTAAAACGTCAGATTATTTTATAAAAATTTAACGTTTTAGATTTATTAAAACGCCGACGATTCGGAAACTTCATGAAGTAAATATAATTATTTATATTTACTTCTGACCCCTAAACTAGAACGGCACTTTATTACAAGAGTATAACAAGCGTCGGTTATATGATTTTTTTAATAATTATAGACGAGACACAAGACACTTATTTCGAACAAAAAACATTTTACATATGTAAATACTTGTATATATATATGTATACTTGCGTTTACAAGGACTACGGAGAGCCGTATTGTCATTATCCCTCTACGTATTTTAATACGATAAATAACACGACTTCTTAAGTATATTTATATTAAATATATAAATATATGTATCATAAATCATTCGGAAACTAAGTCACTTTTCAAGATTTAGTTTTATCCTGATTGTAAACGGGATCAAATAACCATAGATCGGTTATTCTAAGTCAAGATAATAACACCTTTTAGGATCGTTGGTTAACGTTCGGTAGAGCTCGGACACGTAGTTTACTACGTTGTCTTATTAGAAACTTATAAGCTTGATTTCTTAATAGGAAGGCTATAGTTGCACGCTAGCGAGTTCACGTTCTTGGAACGACATTATGGGATCACATTAAGCTAGCTTTGCACAAGGACGTCAAGGTGAGTTCATAACCCCCACTTTTTACTGTTTTTACATTTTTATAAATGTTTTCGGGGGTGGAAAGACATGCAAGTTTTGACAAAGTGCACAAAATTTCGAGAAACAAAAGGGATTCATATTTCTAAACAATGTTACAAAAGGATTTCAATTAACTTAAATTGTTTACGAAAGGTTTATACTCAATATACCGGTTTTACAAAACATACGCGTATTTTCAGAACGTGCATGAGTTTCATGGCTAGAGACGGGAATGTCCTAGCTACAACGGGACTGGATTGTCCTACATACAACTAAGGGGACTGGTTGGTCCTGCTTACAGACTCAAATGGGCTAGGCCCATTCTCATTTGTGCGAGGCACAAAGGAACTAGTGGGTTAGGCCCACACATGCTCGTGCGAGGCACAAAGACACAAGGACTGGTTTGTCCTACATACAAATAAGAGGACTGGATGGTCCTGCTTATAGACACAAGGACTGGATTGTCCACTACTCAACACTAAGGGTCGTAGGGTCACTTAAAACTGTACATTGAAGTCCTCGCTACATATCAGAACTATAACCGCCTGCTAGTCTACCGTCTTGAGTAAACGGTTGGCGAGGCACTTACTAGCTTGGGGTGGATTATAGGCTCATGCGGGGCATGTTGTCTTTGTCGTACGCGGATATCGACGGTTATTCAAACATTACAAAAACAAGGTTTTCAATTAACATGCCGAGAAAAATGGTTTTATTATGTTTTGTCAACAATATTTAAACCGGTTATCAAAAGATTTATTTTAAATCTTTCTCAAACAAACTATGAACTCGCTCAACTTTATGTTGATTTTTCGCATGTTTCTTTCTCAGGTTATATTTTCAAACTATGGCACGGTTGGAATAGGAGCACCCATTTGGAACTCGAGTACTTAGCGGCGTTCACTTTTTAGAAGTCTTAGCTATAATCACTTCTGCTGTGCAATGAAGATACTAGTCCAGTCACGCCAGCTCTGATATTTCGGGGTGTGACACTCAAGTTCGCCCGAACTTGTCATGGTATAAATACCGGCAAGTTCGGCCGAACTCATTCATCTGTATCAGAAACCTCTGAGCAAACTTGCGAGTTTTGAGCGAATTTGTGATTTTGGCTTGATTATACCGTTACTCTGCCCAAATTTGAATTGAACTTGGTGATTATCACATCACTTTCAAAGAAAGAGGTGTGTATTTGTGATTTTAATCATAAATTGGACGTTAATTGAACGAATCTAGATCTGAATTGTTAAAGCTGATAGATCTAGGAATGTAATTATAAAATTGAACTTAAAATCTTGTTAAAAACTTAAAATCGACCGTAGAAATGAGTTTAATTTGATTGAAATGGTTGATGATATGTTTAACAGTTTTGATATGAACAAGATGACAAGTTCGGCAGAACTTGTTATCAAGTTCGACCGGACTTGCTATCAATCTTGAATAAATCTGTTCAAAACCGAAGTTCCACCAAACTTAATAAAACTGAATGTGAAATAATGATTTCAGTAAGTTCGCCCGAACTTAGGGTTAAAAATCTTGAATGAATGATAAGTATAAGTTCGCCCGAACTTATGATTGGATATTTGAACATGTTTTGTAATACATGTTCGGGCGAACTTATCAAAATCACAATGTTATAACATTCATCAAGTTCGCCCGAACTTGATGAAAGTGTTCGAAAAATTTGTAATTTTTTCTCGTATTGCGTGCTAATTGTTTTTGCATAGTTTTCAGGTTCAAGAACCAGCAAGGGTGATTACTATGGATTTCTTAAAATTCCATAACACGTGCATTACGCTCGACAAGACGATATGTCCATCTTTGAAAGAATACGACAGTATCTTGAAGTTTTTAAAGGAAAGTCCTATTCACCAAGCGATCACGGAGCACACAGTGTCTTATAGATCTCACACGTACCATTTATGGACGATAAAAATACCATTACATCTTCTGTGCAAGTCGGGAATGAAGTCAAATCTATTACAGTTACAGAAGACGATATTCGACGGATCCTACAGTTCAACGATTATAAAGATGATCCGATATTCCTTGATGAGAAGATGGCCAGAGATTGTTTTTATAGAATGGGTTACAAGGGGAGTGTGAATAAGACGACTCCGAAGAAAAGGGAATTGCCTAACCCTTACAAGCTCCTAAGGCATGTCTAGACGATGTTCAAGACTACATGGCCTGTATGGCAACGGAATTGATCTTGAAGAAGCCGTTTAACTATTCTAAGCTTGTTTTCACACTTATGTCAAAAACATGGATGATTCAAGGCTATGTCTTTATTCGAGGTTTGTGCAAATGCTGATAGATGAGAAATTCACTAATATTGCACGTGATCCGAATGATGTGCTTTATCTTAGTCACCTCGATGGTACAACTGTGAAGAAGCTCTTAAAGTTTCAGAAGTAAGCGTCCGCTCCTATTGCTAAGCCAGTGTTTGGAGCAATTAAAGATCCAAATTATATTGCGCCTGACAATAAATGGAGGAAAGACGGAAGCGATGATGAAAAAGAGTTGAACGCAAAGAAAGAATGGTTCAAAGATTTCAAGCCAAAGTCTCGGAGTGAATGGTTCTTAAAGGCTGAAGTTGAAAAGCCGAAAAGAAACGAGCTGCAAAGAAAGTCGATACGATGCTCATAGATGAAGATGAACTAGAGAACGTTCAAACTGAAGCAGGTTCTAGTGCTGCAGTGGTTATTGAAAGCCAAGAGACTGAAAAAACCACACAAGAGGATGATGTTATATCTGCTACTTCAGAGAATGATGATTCTGACAATTCTCTTGAAAGAATTACAAAGAAATCTATAGCAGAGACTGAGGCAGAAAAGGCCAAAGAGACTGATGTTAATTTTGATCCAAATCTCGAGAAAGAGTCTGATGAAGAAAGGCCCAAGAAAAAAGCAAAACGTGTAAAGACTGCTACTATTTCGTCGACAAAAACTACAGGGTCTCCTCAGACTAAGGGCAAGAAGAAAAAGAAAGTTCAAAAGGTAGTAAGTAAAAGATACAGAGGAAAGTTGAAAAGCGCAGAAGTTACACAAGAACCTTCTGGCGCACAGGAGAAAGAAGTCACATAAGAACCTTCTACACAAGAACCTCTTGTTATTATTTAAAGTGAAGCTGAAAGGTCAGGAGCTACACAAGAACCTCCTGTGTCTGGTTTATTGGAAGTACGTATAATTCAATCACCGGTTGCTCCAACGACTTCAAATCTAGAAAGTTCTACTCCAAGGAAGTCTACACCAAAGGCTGCTACTTCAAAGTCAACACCAAAAACTTCAGGGCCTAATCTGTTTGGTGATATGCATAATGATCCGATTAGTCTGCAAGATCTAAACGATTTCTTTCAGAGACAAATGTTGAACTTCTAGAGAAGCGTGAGAAAATCTTGGAAGATAACATTGCTAAGAATGAAGAATAGAAAGCTGAGTTGATCAATAAGATGAATCAAAGCGCAGTTGAAAAAGAGATGTTGGACGATAAAGTGAAAGTGTTAGAGAATGAGCGAGAATATTTAAAGCTTTGATCGAAAGTTTGCAGGATGCAAATGAAAAGCTGTAGACAGAAATTACAGAGTTAAAGTCTATTCAAGTCCTTAATGATCGAAGATTTTCCAGGATGCAGAAAGTTTATCAAAGTCTCTGAATATCGATTTCATTGCCGAATATGATCGTCTAGATCAACAGGAAGCTAAAGAAAGAGCTGAGAAAGAGTTAGCAGCTAGTGGCAGAGGTAAAGGTATTGAGGGTGAAGCTCCTACTTCTTCTGAAGCTGCAGAGAAGTATGTTGATGATGTTACTAAAGCTTCTGAGTCTGATATTCCAAAGGTTGATGAATCTGTCAAGCCTTCTGATCCTATTATAGCTTCTGAAGAAAAAGACGATGAAGAAGCAGAAAAAGAGGATAAGGAAGATGATGAAAAGGATGATTCTGAGTATGAAGATTGGAATGTTGTTGATGATTACGATGATGAAGATCAGGGTGGTGTTGGTCTGAAAATTCCTGAAGCTAAAGTCTCAGGTGAATTTGATTTCTCTTCATTGATGGATAATGAATCAAATAGGATGGATGAAAAGATTGAGGGGGAGTCAGGGAAGACAGGACCATCTGATGAGATTGATATTTCTAAAGTTGAAAGATTTGTAAAGCCGGTTGCTGCAGTACCCACGGAGCCTTTATTGTTGATGCTTGAACATAATGTGGAGGAAGGCGAGTATGTGCACAATTATACAAAGGAAGATCTTGCGAAGTTAGTTGAAGTTGATGCTGAAGATCTAGAATTTGATTTTGAAGAGGACGTGTTGAATGTTAACACTTTTGAGCCGAATGATTATCAGTATGTTAGAAGATTTGAAGCTGACGAGTATAATATAGTGATTGTGGAAGATTGGTCTTCTGGTGATGAAATAGATCAAACTGCGAAGTATGTCGGTCCTAATACAGATAGTTTTCCTACATTTGAGGAGATGTACAAGCAACTTGACAAAGACATGTTGAAAGAAAGGATTGAAGAATCAGTTAGAGAAGGTAAAGTACCAAAGCCGATGATAAAAGAAGAGATAGCTCAAGCGAAAAAGTCTTTGTTTAAAGAGATGCCGCGCGAACGTAAGTTTCGACGTCCTCTAGCATTCTTTACCAGAGACAAATACGTGTCATTGGGGGATATCTTAAGCTGGGGTTGGTTCAAGGAACTTAACGTATATGCAATCAAAAGAGAATTTGGAGTGCAATACTTCAAGTATCTTGCTGATTTCAAGACGTTACCATATTGGGATGTGGAAGAACTGGTTCAGACCGTTAATGTTACATATCACATGAAAGTGATTGATCAGTTATTATGGAAGTTGATAAAGTATGAAGCGGTCAAAGGATTCAGATATTGGAAGCCATTCATTCCAGGTCGCCGAATCAAGACTAACAAGAAAACAAGGGAGAAAGACATAACGTTGATAATGAAGCGACCAAGGGCAATGAGAAACATGTCGTTGATGCCGATTGAGCAGAACTTCTATCCATTGTTCAAGTGGTGGCAGATAGATCCAACTACTTGTGAAGCTGTTATTGTGTTACGATTTGAAGAACACTTGGATATTTCAAAGGAAAGAGTTGAGGTATTGGGATTTCAAGGCATGAGGGGATTATGGAGAACGATCAGGATTCTAGATCGGATGTGGCTTGTTAACTGTTCCAGAGAAGATATCAAAACCTTGTTCTATAGCAAGATTATGTTTGAAGAACGTGAGAAGGTACAAGCTATGCAGTATCAGAAAGTTGTGAATGTTTGCTATGCAAGAGAAGTAAATTCAGGGAAGATGTGGCAGACAAAGTGGAGGGATCTAGAGAGAGTTGAATTCCTTAAAGAGGAAAAGCGTCTTGAGGCGATTCATGAGAAAACTAGGAAGGCAAGTATTAGAAGGTTTCAACATATGAACAAAGTGCCTCCTACAGATCAGACGCCGGATCCAAAACAAGAACGAAGAAAGAAGCCTTACAAGAACTTCTTCGGTCGTGTGCGTTAATGTTTATTATGAAGACAGAGTTTTGAAGACTGATACAAGACGAAGACGATATCCAAGGGGGAGTCTGTTGGTGCATAATGTCTATGTCTTAGTCTTATATTGAGTCTGTATAGTATAGAGTTGAATAGGCTAGCAAAACGATGTATTTATGTAGATTGGAGACAAGTTCGCCCATGACATACATTGGATGTCAAGTTCGGCCGAACTTGCTGAGGCAAGTTCGCCCGAACTCACATACATCATGAGCGAACTTATGATCCTATAAACAGCTAGCTCGTCTCTCACATTTGTAACTTTGGCATTTTGGAGGCGAAGCTCTATCAGTTTGTACTCTTGACGTTTGATCAATAAAACTGATGTTAAACTGATTAATTCTTGTCTATTGGTAAACACGACGTAATATTTCCGCTATTATGGACTTTAGATATCAAATTTAGGTTCCTTAGCATCGAGGATCGGTCCTACACTCCACAACTTGAAACATTACCCTCATTTGAGAGTATGTTGAACTGTCCTTCTCCCAGGGCAAATTCCTTTTCCACATCACTCCCCACATCTCAAATAACATCAACAAAAGTATCTCTGCTTGAGGTCATTGAAAGTCAGACACAAAACAACCCATCTCACCAATACATTACTGAGAGAAAAACTTCCACAATGGATGTGTTTGATAAAATTCAATTGGCTATCCCACAAACAGTTGAGGAGGTTACACCACTTGAATTTCATGAAATTCTTATTGGTAGAGCTACTACAGATGTTGAATCTACTAATCTACATCTGGACAGTAGTTTCATATATAAGACTCCCTTAAAGACAATTTCTACTGAGGCTACCTTGGTAACCACTGTTAAGTTTGCTAAGGAACCTCTGCTGAAGAAAGAAGTCCCCAGTACCAAGAAAAAAGGGCATCAGCTGGTGGGAAATCAGATGATCCCATTAAATTGGGCAATGATTTAAAATATAAAGATTTGACGGAGAGAGTTACAAAAATTGAGGCATCTGTGGCAGATATCAAAAATATGTTGCAACAGATGTTAGAATCTTCAAAGTCTCAAAACACTACTCAACCCTCTGTTCCTCAAACCACCGAAATATTAAGACAGTTATATCCTCTACTTCAACAACAACGCTAGCATGCTGACCACCAACATGAAATACAAGTACAAATGCTCAGAAAAATTGTTGAGGAAAGATATAAAAATACTCAGGCCAAGCTTAAGAGTATTAAAGAAACCCTCACAAAAATGCCTGACACTACCCTTGCACCTAACTTCGAAAGAGTTGATGATGCCAAAAAGGGGGAGAAAAATGATTTTATGAAAAGGCCCTTAGTAACTTCTGTTGAAACATCTGTCAAACAAAAAGAAAAGGGGAGTTGTTGAAACCCTGGAAATTCAAGCAGATGATGAAGGTGCAAAAATGAGGACCATTCAAACTCAAAATGAGACAAATGAGAGAAGTTTGAAAAAGGAGCAAAAGTAGTTGAAAGAATTAGAGATAAAGCAAAGGATACCACTATTGGTTTCAAAACCACTGTTGGTATCAAAAAGCTAACCACTGACAGTCCTAAACCAATGTCCTCATCTCAACAACCACCTGACAAAAAGCAGAAAACAATGTCATCATCATTATTACCATCTTCCACTACAACAGATGTTGATACTACCGAAGGTACAACAGATGTTACGACAGCAGTGGTTTATACAAAAACTTCTCAATTTCCATCAGAATCAATACTCACTCCTATAACTCAAATTCCTACAAAAACTCCTTCACCAAAATTAGTTTATACAAGAAAAAGAAAGGTCACAGTGAATGATGATGACATACCTGCAGATACTCCTTTATCATCTTCATCATTTATTCAAACAAATCCAGAACCTTTCATCCCACTTACTCAATCACCCACTAGTCACAACCCTTCTAGAAACATACCACTGGAAACAACATATCCTCTGGAGCTGGCTGCAGTTCAAAACAAAATGATACAATTTTATACAGAGGTTAATCCATCCAAAATAACCTTTCCATCTCTTCATGGCTACAGAATTCCTAAAAACATTGATGAGTATATGAAATTGAAAGCCAGGCAAGCTAAGAACATAGCAAAAGAAGAGGGAAAAGGGAAGGGTAACACCTATTTGTCAAGATTAGAGCATCATGAGCTAAGCAAAGTCAGGAAACTGGAAGATTATGCAAGAGACTTAAACAAGAAAATGTCAAACTTACCACCTAATGTTGACCTTCAAAAGGAGCTAAGGAAAGATCTCATAGAACTTATCATGAGAGACAAACCATATCAAGCATATGAGCATCAGTTCAAAGACTGGCCTATCACAGCTCTCAAACAAGAAGCAAACAGATGTGAAAGGATGAAGAAAGATCCTCAAATGAGGAAGAATGCACCAGACTGAAACAGGTTTAAATATTACAGTGCAGATCTTACCTTAGAAGCGTCCATTCAAGCCTTAAATCAAAGAAAAAGGCAGTTACAGATGAATGAGGAAGATAAACAGAGATGAGCTGACATCAGTAAACAGGCCAACAAAAATCAACATTTGCATGAATTGGATGATGTTTCATTAAAGCCTCAAGCTCAATCTGCTGAAACTGTCAAAAGGCTATCAAGAAGTTCACCATTCCTAAACTCATCACAAATAAAACTTCTCCTAAGAAACCCATTGAACTCAAACATACTAAAATGGATGTCTGACAAAAAGACCCATGTATTGACCTTGCTCAAGTCCAATGGGAAAGTTAAAAATATATCAAGGGAGGATGCACTAGGCCTGGGTGTAGCTGACCTCCAAGATCTTTTGGAACTTCAACTGTGTAGGGATGAAGATGATTAAAATTCCCAGAACTTTGAACTACAATTCAAAGGATAAATCAGGGAAAAACTGATGAGAGAATAAAGATCATAAATAAGGAAGAGTTTTGGCATCATCTGTTCTAGGGGAGATTGTTGGGATTGAACCCTACAAAAGAACAGATGATAGAAAGCCAAAACAGGTCTGTACTAAATGATCCAGGACAAGCAGTACTTTGATTCACTTCTCTTTTCAATGGCAAGATATCTAACATCTGATGGCTCTAATATATGCCCAGTGCTAAGCTCTGTTGATTTATAAAGACTGTTGAAGACCAAACCACTCATAAAGTCAAAGGTCTGCTAGAAGTCAAAGGTCTAATCACCCTTTGAAAAACATCTGATAAAGCTACATCAGTGGTTGAGCTCATCAGTGGATAGCATCATCAGTGTCTTGTAATCAATGTTTTTATCAATGTAACAGAGGATAACATTAGCAGTGTTTAAAGTTTGTTAGGGTTGTTAGGTGTCATTGTCTTGGTGAAGTCAACAACGATTCCACAGATGTTAGGGTTTCGTATTATAAATAGACAGTACATGTACTGTTCTATGTAGCTCTCTCACACACACATACACACTCATCTTGTACGAACAAATCTGTGTGAGCTCGGTCTGAGGGGAGTTAGTGATTCATACATGTATTTACTTGTATTTTTTCAATCTTTTGAGTAATGAAAACATTGTATGATGAAAGCTAATCTCTCCTTGATTGTGTTGCAAAGTTTTAAATTTCATTCCGCTGCAAAGTATTGTATGTTTTATCTTCTTTTATTATTAATTTGTTTAAAACAATATAATCAAGTCAAACTCAGTTCCTAACAAAGTAACAGTTAAAACCTAGCTACTTAAAATATGTACCTGTAAAAATCTATATATGTATACATAAAACTGAAAATTACATATAAAAATCCGATCCGATTAATCACGAGTAATCCCGAGTTGTCGCTAGTCCCCACCTCTCCAACCGACTAGCGACTAGCGAGTTCTCCAACCTTGGCTACTAGAATAGTGATGATCCTTAAAGAAATCTTTTGTTAGATAGTTAAGAAAGATTCTATGATAACTTATCCCTTCCTTAGTATAACCTTTGATAATCAATCATGTTTCTCTGTGTCTTAATGTTTATATTAGGATTTAGTTTGGTTATGAACACTCTTAGGTAATTCAATCAAATCCCAAATGTTATTCGAACACTGTTAGGATCCGAGTTTGATATTGTTGTGATCGTTTAGATGAAATCAATGGAAGATGATAAACAACAAAGAAATAATGCTGCGGAATTAAGTAAACTTTGAATCACAACAATAGAGAGAATATTTTCATAAACATGCTTTTGTAATTATTATCACTTATGCATGCAATTTACAACTCCCCCAGCCTAAGATCACTCACTTTGTTCGTACAGAATGTTAGAGGAAAGTGATGACTAGAACAGTACAGGCACAGTTCTATTTACAGTAACATTTCAAACCACAGAGCATCTTAGGCTGACGTCACATTCATAGTGATATATAACAACTAACAAACTCTAACCTCTGCTAGATCTAAACACTGTTACATCAATTACATAATAGTCTTTGTTGGAAACAACTGCTATGATATCCTCTATTTGTCTTGAACAGACCTTTGCTTCAACATTCTTTTATACTTCATTAGAGTTTCTCTCTAGCAGACCTGGCTTATAGCAGAGCTTTTCCTTTAATAGATCTTGTGAACAGTCTTTAAGTATGAGCAGAGTTTAGAGCAGCAGGCCTTTTAAGTATGATTATTAAGGATCAGATGTTAGAGATTATTTTGGCTTTCCAATCATCTGTTCTTTTGTAGGGTTCAGTAGGGTTCAATAAATCCAACAATCTCCCCCTAGAACAGATGAAGCCAAAACTATTCTTTATTGTTGATCTTTATTTCTCATCTGCATTTCCATTATCTGTCCTTTGAATTGTATATCAAAGTCCAAGGAAATCATGTCATCAAAATCCCTTTGAAGTTCAAGGTTCAAGAGATCTTGGAGGTCTTCCACTTTCTTATAGGTATCTACAACTCTGGATTCAGACCATCTAGCAACAGATCTTACTGAGCAATAATTAGCAGCAAGTTCTTCTTTCATTTTTTAAGCTTCAAGGCCTTGTTAGGATCTACCTATTTGTACTTTTTCGAGTCATGTTGAGTTGGCTTGTGCAAAGGGTCCTTTAGCATTTCTAGGATTCTATCAATTTCTTCTTTACGATCATTTGTTGACCACTCTTTGAACTATGCGCTTGTTGCTTTGTATTGCATTACGTGGTCAAGATAATCCTGTTTCAGTTCCTCATCAAGCTTAGCAATGACTGGACTTTCTAACATGGACATTCTCATCATATCTTTAGCAAAATCATCATTTTTTCTAACTTTGCTCAGTTCATGTGATAAGATTGATTGAATAGACCTGTCATCTTTCCCTTTGCTCATCTCTTTCGCTATATTTTCAGCTTGTTTAGCTTTTAACTTTAGATATTCATCTAAGTTTCTTGGCTTTCTATGTCTAAAGAGAGATGGGAAATCTAGTTTTGAAGTATCCTTTGCTGTGAAAAATGATTCCATTTCTTTTTTAACAGCAAGAATTTCTAGAGGATATCTAGCAGCCAGTGAGATGTCAGTTGGTTGTGAAGTGGTTTTAGGTGGAAGTGATGAGATTGATGTGATTGGCATGGGGGCAGATGATAAAGGAATTGGTGATGGAATTCCCTCATCATCTTCTACCACAACAAAAGTTTTTCTTTTGCTGGGGATGGATGTGATGGAATTCTTGGTGGAGTGGTTAATGGTTGAGTTAAAGTGGGAAAAGTGATTAAGGCTGAGGTTTGGGAAACATCTGTTGTACCAGCATTTGCTGGAACATCAGTTGTACTAACATATGGTGGGTGAGTTGGTGATGGTTTCTCTGGTGAGGGTTTTTGTTTCTTTTGAGGTGGTGGTGTTGGTTTAGTTGGAGCAGAGGATACACTTTGTGTTGGCATAGCAGAGGTTTTAGAAGATGTGTGTATTGATTGTCTAACTTTTCTAGTTGACTTTCTTCTTTGTGAAGTGATAATGTCTTCTTTTTCCTTATGCTTGGCCTGTTCTTCTTCAATCAGTTGGGAAGCCTTGCTTTCCAGTGTATCTTGCTTTTTCTGCTTTTCCAAGGCAATTGCTTCTGCTAGCTTGTTTAGGGTCTCATCAATCGCTTTTTCATAGGCAACATTTGATGCATCAGCAGAAGTTGGATTTGCAACAATGGTTGTACCAGACCCTAGTGTTTGTTGTTGCACCTTTGGTTTAGCTTATGATGAAGGCTGCAACTTCCTAAGCTTATCATTCGCCCCCTTGTTTGCATCATATTCTACTTCTTGTAGAACTGTTGTAGGGGCAGAACCAGTGGTCTTTACCAGATGCTCTCTAATTGCCTTAATATTAGCTTGTGTGACTTTATATTTGGCGTCAACCATATTTCTGATTAGTTCCATGTGAATGTTATGGTTGATATCAGCGAACTCTCTGAGCTTGAATGATAGGTTGCACAGATTTCCAAAGATCATTGGCAATTTGCTGTGTAAAAGGCTGGCTTTGAGAATTTTGTAACATCTGCTTCATCATATCTTTCATCTTAGTAAGTGAAGACTCCATTGATGTCATTCTCTCCATCAATTCCTTATATTTTCGTTCATCACCTAATTTAATAAGATCATCTGAACTCCCACAAGAGGTAGTTGTATATGAGTTCTTAACTGGAGAATTCTCTAAATTAAGAGACTCAAATGCCCATTTTTCTTGGTTCTGGGGACTTCCAACGGGAACAGAGGTTACAATTGTAGCCTCTACAGTTGTTCCTTCAAGGAAGTCTTATGAATGTAACCACTGTCCAATTGAGAAACAGCTGTTTCACCAATTGTAGTGGCTGCTTCACTTGAATTACCACCAAGAGTTATAGGTAACTCAAGGGGTGTAACCTCCTCAACTGTTTGTGGGTTAGCAAATTGAATTGGCTCAGACTTAGTCATGTGTGGAAGTGTACTCTCTTTGATTGGTGAGTGAGAGGTACTGAATTCTGTTTGAGTAATATCAATTGCAGCAAACAGAGGTATAAAAGTAGGTGGAACTGGAGTGAAGGGTTGTGGTGTAGAAAAAGAATGGGAGAGGGGCTTGAGAAAAGACTTTCAAGTGAAACATCTGCCTCATATAGTGGTGTCCCTGTTCTTACAACCTAGTCCTTTTGTGATGATATAGGAGGAGTTTGGCTTTTTGGTGGAGATCTTTCCAGCTGTTGTGAGGAAGTAGCAACAGTGGTTTCAAGTGGCTTTTGTGATACCACTAGGCCAACCTCTAGGATCTCATCTTCCAGAGGTGTCTTTTTGTGTGATTTTGTTTTGGTGGGCTTTTTGGATTGGGGAGGTTTTCTTTTGGATTTTGCTGGTGTGGGTTTCACAACACCGATTGTGGTGTCATGAGCACCAGGAGCAGTTGGCTCAGCAACAAAGGTTTGAGCTTGTGATGTGGACTCATCTAAATTTTGCGCAAACCCCTTTTCTTGTGTTTGAACCTTTGACTATTGATTTAAATTTCTTGTAAAGGTCTCATTTGTTAGATTATTCATTTCATAATCAACTCCTTGTTGAAAATCTTTTTCAGGAACTTGATTTTGAAGATAATAATAACTCAAAATTCAAGGATAGATAGGAAAAGCTTTATTTTTTGGTATTTATTAAAATTTGCCACCAAGTCCATAAACAATGCCTGGGATAGATTGAAATCAGAGTTTGTTAAAATAGCATATCCCATATATTAGATACTTTATGGAATCTCATTAAATGAGGTGGTCTTTGCCAAAAGACAAAGAAGTAAGGTATGGAAAAAAATATCATCTTAGCAGGGAATTTAGGTTTATACATAGTAACACCAGTCAATTTACCTTCATACCCGCGTTCAATGAATTCAAAGTGTAGTTCTTGTTTGGTAAAAGAAAGTTTAGCTTCTAAGTCATTAGACCGAATGCTATGGATATGGAAGATGGGGATATTTGAACAAGGGACTCTCCGACTTTAGAAGTTATGGCATATGGTTTGTTGTTTTGACTTTCAATTTTAGCATTTGCCCACAACTGTTGGAGAGTATCCACATATATTGGTGCATTGGCAAGCATGATGGTTTTGTATTTAGATGATGTGAGAACATCAATTATTGAGTGGAAGAAGGTATTTTTGTCGTTTTTCTCAAAGATGGGAAGGTAGTTATGTGGGGTTTTGATTTGCACAGCCATGATCAGAGATGTAAGTAAGTAAAGAAGATAAGAGTAATGGAAACCGCTTTTAGGAATTTTGAATTCGAGACGACAAAAAAAAGCTCTGTTTGGATGGAATAGTGATATTTATAAGGGAAAAGGTGAATGCTGATGTGGCATCTGTTTCAAATATCTGATGGCCAACATCTATCCACGTGTATCCTCCATTAGGATAATGGATGCCAATTGTGTGGGAAACCTCTACTGGAAATCAGCAGTGGTTGGTGTCACACCCCGACCCGCAGCGGAAAAGGTGATCGGGGCATGATTGGGTTATCATCAAAGCTCATGACATTTATTATAACGTTTCATATTCATTAATACATTTTAATGGGAAATATACAATCATAATTACATCATGTCCTAAACATCAATCTAGGCTTCATTGTTTTCTTCTAAGGCATTTCCTATGTTTTCCTTGCTTCATCCTGTTCACCTGTATCATGTGTAAAAATGGTTTTTGGATCAACAAAAAGTTGGCGAGTGAATCCTATGAAAAACATTTGAACAAGTTTATTTAATTAATTATAAAATAAAGTGCACAGCCACACATGAGTAAAAATAGATGTAAACTTATTCACCAATCAACTAATATTAAATAATGCACATGTGAACAATAATGGATCGTTTTGAGGCACGCGTTGCTCAACTCGTCTCTCACGAGGAACTGATGGGCCTAATAAATGATTTGCATATACTTGACAATATGAAATACATAACTACAACAATATAAACTAAATAATACACACACGAACAATAATTGATTTGTTTTGAGGCACGCGTTGCTCAACTCGTCTCTCACGAGGAACTGATGGGCCTAATGAATGAATTGCATATAAATTGACAATATGAAATACATAACTACAAACATTATATACAATCTAAGTTTAGATCACAATATGGTATGGCACAAGTTTAAATAAACGAGTTAATTTTGGTGACACATGACACACCCCAAAACATGTAATTAAAAAGGGGAGTTGTAAGATTCACTCACATTGGGTGCGTTCGGTTGATGATGTTGAACACGCACGAAGTTGGATTTAACCACGAGTGAAACTAACCTAGATAATAACATAAGGGTTTGATAAATAAGGGGATTTTATTAATCAATTTTAGTAGGATGATTGGATATATTTTTGTGAGTTTAAGGCTATTTTCTAACCTTAAAAATGTTATTTTTAAGTATTTTTAATTGATTTTTAAATAAAATAAATAAATAAAAATAATAATAAAAAAAGTTGACTTTTTGCGATTGTTGACCGTTGACTTGTTGACCGGTCAGGCTGTGAAATTATGTGCGCCGGGTGAGGCTCGAACCCGAGACCTCCCGTTCGCGTGCACGCAGCTCTACCAACTGAGCTACGTGTCTAACCTGAAATATTTATGTTTTTAATTATATTTATATACTAATTGAATTAAACAGAAAATCATTTATTTTTAAAAACGATTTTAATGTATCGAACCGGTGTTCTCCACAGGTCTCGAACCCGGGACCTGTGGGTTGAGCTAACACACAATCCACCGCTGGACTGTGTGTCTAACTTGTTAAATAATCTGATTTTTATTATACTTATATACAAACTAAATAATTTCCTTTCTGTCTTATATAAAAAGTTTGATAATTGTCCGGACCGGTGCGGTAGTCCGGACTCGAACTCGTGACGTGCGATTAAACGTTCACACAGTCCACCACTGGACTGTGTGTCTATCTTGGTTATTATTCCGGTTTTTATTAAACTTAACATCTATGTGAAATGAATCCGGTTCAGTAAAAAAAAGGACATTTTTATTAAGGCAAGCATGCGTGGGACAAGTATCGAACTCGGGACGTAAGCGTGTTTTATGTGCACACAGTCCACCGCTGGACTGTGTGTCTAACCCGAGTTATATCTTGATTTTAATTATACATATAGACAACTGAAACTTCGTCTTCTTCGTTGGACTTAACTAGAACTAAAGTCCGACTGGTTCGTCGATTAAATCATGTTCTTTTAGTGTGTTGCGGTTAATTACAGGTGGGATAAATAAAAAGAATGAAAGATTAAGCGTAAGGTATACCGAACAGTGGCTCCTCTGTTTCGCCGGCGAAACTCCGGTGACAGCAAACTATTCCGGCGACGTGTGTCTTGCGGCAGAGGGTCTTCAACGAGCTTGAGGTGAGTGTAGGTGGCTTCGGTACGAGCTCTGGGGGTTCAGTAAGGCTCAAAGGTGAAAGGCTCGGTTTTCCGGCGAGTTGCAGAAATTTTCCGGCGAGTGGAATTACGTCGGGTAAAGGTGTGATTGTGAGCGAAAAAGCTAGCAGAGGTTTGAGGGGGTATTTATAGGGTAGGACATCGATGTATTTAGTCCGTTTTCCGTCTTGATTCGTCGGTCATTACGTTTTCCGGCGGTTTATGACTTGCGTCGCGGGTTCAGACGTCGGTTATAACCGATGTAGTAGTTAAAGTTTACGTTAAAACTGAAGAAACCGTCCAATCTTGGCGAGATAGTCGGGATTTCCGACGACTGCGATTGGGCGCGTCGATTTTGAATTCGATATTCATGTTATGAATTAATTGTCTTCAATATTGAACAAGAAATACAAGTGGTGCAGTGGTTGGATGGAAGGGTGTTAAGGCTTTGTTTGAATCCGCTGCTGACCCGGGTTAGAAACCCGGCAGCAGCCTTTTATTTTTATTTTCTTATTTTCAATACTTTTTCAAAAATAAATTATATATTCCAATATACTTATTAATTATGTATCGTTTAAAATTATTTTGGGCATTAAATACGCCACGAAATTTTTAACTGGTTGTTCGGTTATTAAACGGAGCGGGTTTGGTAAATCCGGTTTTTTACGGATGTTACAGTTGGGAACAGTGGTGATTTTACACTATCAGTGGTTAGGACAAAAACAATGGTTACCTAAACAGTGGATATGAACAGTGACAAATGAGATCAGAGGATACACTTTTAACAGTGGATAGACTTTGAAGTCAAACAGAGGTTTTGAGAAACAATGGTTTGGAACAGACTTTTGGATTTGTTGAAAACTTTCAATTTTTGCTATTTTCTATGAGGGATTTTTTTACTTTCTGAAAACATTTTAATACTATTTATGCATGGAAAACAAAATTTGCTTTTAATCCATGTTTAGCATACAAATTCTAGAGATTAAGCTTTCAAAGGTAGATGTATCTAAAGCTTTTGTTAGAACATCTGCCAGTTGATCTTTAGTTAGGACATGATGCAGAAAAATCAAACCTTTTTCAAAGCAATCCCTCACAAAGTAATGTTTGATGTCAATGTGTTTCGTTGTTGAATGTGAGACTGGACTTTTAATGATGTTTTCAGCTGCTTGACTATCTAACATGAGAGAGTCTTTAGAGCAGGTACACCAAAATCCAGCAATTTATTTTGAAGCCATAGGAGTTGAGCAGTGCAACTTGCAGCAGCAATATCCTCACTTGTTGATGTTGAAACTGTAGCTTGCTTTTTGCTTTGCCAAGAAACTATGCAATTTCATAGAAACTGACAACCTCCTAAAGTTGATTTACTTGTGGCATAGCAACCAGCTATATCACTATCTGAGTAACCTGAAAGCTCAATATTCCCATTAGCATGTTGATGCACTATTGTGTTCGTCACTTGTCGAATAGGCTAGATTGAGCGTGTGTTGAATATTGTATAGGTTAGAATCGAACACACGACCAAAATACGGAGTTTACAGTGTAAACGGGAACAAGTTCGCCCGAACTTGACCTGTGGAGGTCAAGTTCGCTCGAACTTGACATGTGGCAGTCAAGTTCGCTCGAACTTGACATGTGGCAGTCAAGTTCCCTCGAACTTGACAGGTGGTAAGACTAGTTCAGCCGAACTTGTCGTATGGTGGACAAGTTCGCCCGAACTTGTCCTCCTATGCAAATGTCAAGCAAACTTGTTATGTTTCCCTATAAATAGGTGGTGTGTGCTCATTTGTCATTTGAGTTTTTGCCATCCCTACGGGGAGGTGCTGCCGGATTCTCTCCAGGAACTCCGGCAGCTGAACTTATAAAGATGTATACTCTTTCTGTATGAATGAAGACTTCCACTGCATTCTACTTCTACTCCATTCTTAATAACATTCTACCAAAACTGCTTTATACGTTTATGCATTAACTTCCGTCTAGAACCGCCTGATCACGGACCTTCAATTGGTATCAGAGGTATGGTTATCACCTACGCTCATGAATTTGGACATTTATGGACATTAGGAGGGGTTTTGGACATAAAACTTGAAATAAACATACAATCCACGGATGAAAAGTAAAATTGAACAGATAGGATTGTTAGAAAGTGATTTTCGACCAGATCAACAATGGATTCATCTCGAAATTCGAAGAAATAAGGATTCCGGATCGAAAAATGTGAAAAAGGCTGATTTGGGGGACCAAGTTCGCCCGAACTTAACCTGTGGAGGTCAACTTCGCTCAAACTTGACAAGGATTTTCATTATATTTCATCAAGTTCGCCCGAACTTGACTGATTTTCTTGAAATTAAGCACAAGTTCGCCCGAACTTGGTGGTGGCCAACCAAGTTCGCCCGAACTTGTCACAAACTGACTAAGTTCGCCCAAACTTTCCAGGGAGCCAAAAAATTGGCGATAGAAAAAATTTTGTTGATCGTATTGATGGGATGAGTGTCCGTGGAAAAATTTTGTTGATCGTATTGATGGGATGAGTGTCTAGAAAAAATTTGGCGATAGAAATTTTTTCGAGTTTTCGATGACCGAACTGGGATGTTCAGGAACACAAAATTTGGTGATACGGTCATAATATTTTTAAGATAACGGGAGAGTCATTTATACCGGTGCAGAATGTTGATCATTTGGGTGTCGTGGCTAGTAATGGGCCTAAACGTTAAATCCGCATTTGTTAAATACTGAAAGTTCTGGATTTCAGGGGGAATTTCAGTGAAAATTTCAGTATGGTCAGAATTTGCAAAAATGAGGGGGAATAAAATTTTTTTCAATATTTGAAGATTCCGGCATTTTTGAAATTCGTAAGCTGCAATAGTATCCGGGTGGTTTCCGATTGCAGATTATCGGGAAATGCAGAGGATCGAGATTCATCGGGTGATCACAGGAAGTTTCGATTATTCAGATCATGATTCAGATTGATGCTTAAGGGTTAGAGTCCTGATCTCCGGTGAAGGAACAGTTAGCTGGATTAGCAGTCGTTAGTACCAGTGAGGAACTGAGGACGTTCAAAACATTGGTGATGATCTGAGGAATTAATGACTAGCTCCGCAGACGGATGGTTTCAAAATTACCAAGGAAATCTGATGAT
This sequence comes from Scalesia atractyloides, assembly GCA_947069175.1. NCBI lineage: Eukaryota > Viridiplantae > Streptophyta > Magnoliopsida > Asterales > Asteraceae > Scalesia > Scalesia atractyloides. The sequence continues at coordinate 62,176,194 of CAMTDV010000005.1, read as the reverse complement.
AACCTTTGGTGGCTATTATTTTTAATCTTCAAACAGATGAATCATTCTTCTCTTTGGACTAACCGCCGTTGGATGATGATGTTTGGTGATTAAGTGGCGTTGGTCTACCAGAGATAGCTATATTTCTGCCATTGTGACTGAAGAGGAAAAATGTGATTTTGGTCACGGACGTATGTTTCTCAGATTCGATGCTTTACCAGATTATCTGTTTCCGATGAGATTTGCTGATTGAGCAGATTACCGATTTGCTAATCAAATCTTTCTAAAGGGTGCTTAACTGCGATTACGGAAATTGGGATTTCAGATTTCGAGAGTATTCGTTGATTTGAAGTTTTCCGATGCGGTGATTCGAAGTTTCTATCAATTGCCGGTTGAGTATTTGATATTTTAGGAGTGTGCGGAATAACTCTCGATGCTCAAACGCTTATTCGACGGCAACGGCAGACACCTTGATTTAAGTTGCAGAATATTCAAACACGACTCAAAGTTTTGAAGATCAAGATCAAGCTTCGACAGTAACGAACAAGGGGGAATCTGTTGATGCACTATTGTGTTCGTCACTTGTCGAATAGGCTAGATTGAGTGTGTGTTGAATATTGTATAGGTTAGACTCGAACACACGACCAAAATACGGAGTTTACAGTGTAAAAGGGAACAAGTTCTCCCGAACTTGACCTATGGAGGTCAAGTTCGCTCGAACTTGACATGTGGCAGTCAAGTTCGCTCGAACTTGACATGTGGCAGTCAAGTTCGCTCGAACTTGACATGTGGTAAGACAAGTTCGGCCGAACTTGTCGTATGGTGGACAAGTTCACCCGAACTTGTCCTCCTATGCACATGTCAAGCGAACTTGTTATGTTTCCCTATAAATAGGTGGTGTGTGTTCATTTGTCATTTGAGTTTTTGCCATCCCTACGGGGAGGTGCTATCGGATTCTCTCCAGGAACTCCGGCAGCTGAACTTATAAAGATGTATACTCTTTTGGTATGAATGAAGACTTCCGCTACATTCTACTTCTACTCTATTGTTAATAACATTCTACCGAAACTGTTTTATACGTTTATGCATTAACTTCCGTCTAGAACTGCCTGATCACAGACCTTCATAGCAGGATACCATATACCAAGTTTGGGAGCACCTTTTATGTATCTGAATATCCTTTTCACAACAATAAGATTTGACTTCCAAGGTGCTGACTAGGATCTGGCATAAACACATGTAGCAAACATGATATCTAGCCTAGATGCAGTTACGTACAATAAAGACCCTATCATGCTTCTATAAAGAGTTTGATCAACCAAGTCATCTTTGTCATCAATAGTGACCATCTTTGATGTGGCCATGGGTGTACTACATGGTTTACAATCATTCATATCAAATTTTGTAAGTAGTTCTTGACATACTTACTTTGATGAATGAAAGTACCATTTTTCAATTGCTAAACTTGGAGTCCAAGAAAGCATTAGAGTTCAGACAGTTTTTGGTAATCTCGAGACGAGTCTAACGGTATAATTTGGTAAAAACAGTTTTCAGACAGTTTTTAAACTTTTTTAGCGAGCCGGTTCGTTAAAAATGTCGAATAATGTCGAATTTGAACGAGTTGTTGAGGTTGGAGCATGGAGTTTGCACAAGAAACAAACCGCCAAAAATGATGAAGGTAGAGAATTACCTTACATGGAAAGACAAGTTTAAGTCGTTTGTAGAGTATCAGGACACACGAATGTGGATCTGTATTAAAGATGGGTACACAAACCCAACTCATGAGTTCGAAGGCAGACAATGAGTCACAACCTATGTCAATATGGAGGAAGCAGTAAGAAGATGTATGAAGCTGAAAAATGCTCTAGCTGCTATCAAAATGTCTCTACCTAAGGAGATTAAACACTTTTAAGAGGCACACTAGTTCAAAAGAGATGTGGGATGCATTAAAGAAGCGTTATCAGGGAATGCTGGTGTGAAAAAGAACAAGATTGATAAGCTGAAGAAAAAATTTGTTGTGTTTAAGTGCATGAGAAATGAGTCTCTTGAAGATATTATCACAAGGTTCTATCATCTGATGACAGAGTTAGTCAACTAGACATGGAGGGATATACAGATACTGAGATAAATGACAAGTTGTTGGACGCCCTACCTGCGAAATGGGATATTTACACTCTCATGATAAAGGGTGAAGTATACTATGCTACCAAAGACTTAGAAGTGGTTGTTGGGAAGTTGAGGGCTTACGAGCTCAACATGAAGAAGAAAAAAAACATGTTATGATCAGGTTCAAGATCTGGGAGTCTACAAAGGCGTTCCATCTTTGTCTTCTCACAACGCTTCTAGTGACTCAGCTACCGTATTTCTCTCAAGTGAATGTGAAAATGTTATTGATGATAATGGTGAATTATGCTTTATTGCCTCATCGGGAGGTATAACGGCAAGTAAGAGACAACAGGAACAACATACTGGATCGAGTAACAGCAGAATTCCCAACTATAATCCCATGAGTGTGAAATCAGCTGAGAATCAACTGGCAATCCTTTCCTCGTTTCTATCTTCATATCAGAATTATATACAGCGCAAGATAATAGATCTAGCAGCACTGGACGAAGATTATGAGCAGATTGATCCAGACGATTTGGATAAGATGGATATTCAGTGGAAGATGGCCATGATAACTCTCAGGGCTAAACGGTTCATGAACAGAACTGGGAGGAAATTCATTGGCAAAAGGGTCGGATTTGAAAAATCCAAGGTTGGATGCTTTAAATGTTAAAATCTTAGGCATTTTGCTAGAGAGTGCCAAAGACAGACAGGAAAATCACAACAATCTTCCATGTTTCATAATTCATCTAATCAAAGTTCATCTAATGGTGCATCACGTGCACTAGTTTCAACTACTTCTCCTGAGGGTTCATATGATTGGAGTCTTCACCTTGTAAATGATGGAACCATAACACAAGCTCTAATAGCAGAGATCGTTACAGTGATCGAAGAAGGTCAACTAGATGAGGGGGAAGCTAGTGATGTTAACGAGGAAAATTATGAAGAAAAGATTGTAGCTGAACAGGTTACAAGTGAAGAAACTGAAAGTGCCAAAGATCAAAATGTTGCTGAACAGGTCAAGCCTAAAGAAGAGCTATAGAGGCAATGCCTGATGATGCACAAGTGCAATCTGACGAAGAAGAGAAGGCCAAAGCCAATTTTGCTGCATTTATGGTCGATTTGTGTAAAGCTACTGGTGATGTAAATTCAAAACCAGTAAGTTCGGTCTGCATGAGTTGCAGTGAACTAAGATGTACAGTTGACAGGTTGTCTACACACAACCCAAGTTTGGTAACTGAACTAAATGGTCTAAAAGAATCAAACTTTTTCATAAAAAGAAAAGAGTCTCAATACCTAAAGAAAACAAAATCATGTGAGGCTGCAGTTACAACTTTGACTGAAAATTTAAATAAAGAGCTTCAAGTGATAGATTTAGCACATGAGACTATGAGAGATAAAACAAAAGAACTGTCTGACAAGTGTTAAGAATCACTAGATGCACAAGTTAAGATTGTTGAGCTTCAAAGAAAAGTAGACCAATTTAGGAACACGTCTTTTGTAATGAATCACATGATGGGAAACTTAAAAAAGAGTACTGATAGAAAAACAATGGGACTTAATGAAGTTCCTCCACCTGTTCATCAGGACTATACTTTTTTACCACATGAAGATGATTTAACAGATTTTGTGTATGGTGCAGCTGTGGTTGAGCCGATGACTGTCGAAGTACCTGATAGTTCCATATCTGAGAATGATGTTGTTTCTGAGTATGAAGTGGCTGATGTCAAGAAGGAGATCACACAAGACACTGCTTTCAAAAATAAATGCATCTTCACAATCTAAAACATCATTTGGTTAAAAAGGTTAATTTTGTGAAAGGAGAATGACATGAAAAATGAGAAAATTGTGATTGAAACATAGTTAAATGAAAAGTTTGTTAAAGATAAAATGAACAAGGGCAAATCAAAAGAAACAAACGTTGGTCCTTCAAAAACGTTGCCCAAGTCATCAACACCATTAACTTCAAAGGCTTCACCAAAGACATCTTTTGCTAAAAGATCGTGCTTTAATTGTCACACAAAGGGGCATGTCGTCAGTTGTTGTCCTTACAAGAAGGGTGAAGCACCTTTGAAAGAAAAGAAGAAAGAAAAATCACCAGAAAAGAAGGGTGATTGTGAATTGAAGACGTCAAACTCACCGAAGAAATCTGCTGTTGAAGACAGGGCTGAAACAGGTTATCAGTTTCCTCGTTTTCAAAGAAATCAACCAAGGTTTCAGCCTGCTTCTACACCTAGCAAATTCGACAGACCTAGGAGTAGTTCACCTAAAATGAATAACTTCAATGGTCAGTCAAATAACTTCAGAGGTTAAAGTTCACAAAAAAATCGATATCACACTGGTGGTAGTCGAAATTTTTACAATAAGGCATCTAGAAATTATTACAATCAAAATTTGGGAAATCAATCGAGAGTTCATCAGAACTCAGGATTTGCGAATCAGAATAGAGGTTTTCAAATCAAAATTTCCAAATATCACAAAGTCCAAACATGTATAGGACCCCTCAGGACCAGAGACCTGGTGGAAATCATAAACCATTTCCATCACCATGTCTGAGATCCAAGACTTCTGCTAGGAGTGATGGATATTGGATGGATGTTTCGGTAGTTGATGAATTTGGAAGACCCAAGACCATCAAGGCTTGGGTCCCCTTATCTAACTAAATTTGTTTTGGTTTGTGCAGGAGCTTCTAAGGAGGCTGATCAACTTGTGGTATGTTGACAGTGGCTGCTCCAGGCACATGACGGGGGATAAGAGGTTTCTCAAAGATTTTGAAGAAATAAATGGAGGTTACGTGAACTTTGCAGGAGCAAAAGGTGGAAAAATTACAGGTCAAGGGAAAGTAACCAATAGGAAGATAACATTGGACAAAGTTAACTATGTCGAGCAGCTCAAACACAATTTGATGAGTGTGTCGCAAGTCTGTGACAAGGGTTACTATGTCCACTTTACCAAGTCTGAGGTATTGGTGTTAAAACCGTGTTTGATCATTCCTGATGATTGGGTAGTTATGCGAGCACCAAGGAAGGATGATACCAATGTCATGGACATGAGTGTACATGATTCTTCAGTGGAGACTACATGCTTGTTGTCGAAAGTATCTGAGGCGGAGTCGATGTTATGGCATAGACGAATGGCACATATTCACTATCGAAAAATGAATTATATAATTAAAAATGGTTTAGTGGAAGGTGTGCCTATGCAGAAGTTTTATGTGGATGAAAAATGTCTTCCTTGTAAAAAAGGAAAGCAACACAAAAAACCTCACAAGTCTAAAACCGTGAATTTCATTGCTTCTCCACTCGAATTACTTCACATAGATCTGTTCGGTCCAGTGAATGTAAGGAGTATTGGAGGAAAATATTATTGTTTAGATGTTACTGATGACTTTTCTCGTATTTCTTAGGTTTTCTTTCTAGTTACAAAGGATGTGACAGCAGAAATGTTCATCAATCTTTTTACAAAGTTGGAGAATCTACTTGAGACAAGAATCAAGCGCATTAGAAGCAACAATGGCACGGAGTTCAAAATCGGTTGCTGGTGTAACAATTGTGCCTCCAGTTGTCATTATCATATCTCGAACAATTTCATAAGCAATAAAACCTTGTGTTTTATTCATTGAATTATGGAACTTATCAATAACAATTGCACATATTCGATTATTACACGATAACAAACTCTCGAACAGCTTCTGGAAGTGAAATCGCAAACCGTTACGCAAACGTAATCAGTTTAATGCGAAATACACACCAGAACAATGACACAAGCTTAAAATACCTTAAATAACCTTTACATAAGTTAGAATTAAGTTTTGAATGGTTTGGTATGTTAAAAACAAGCCTATTAGATCACAGGGACTATTTACGACAAACTACAAAAGTTTACGGATTCTCGTAGCAACGGACACTCCAGAACAAGGTCATAAGCTAAACATACCCTAAATACCCTTAACATAGCTTATAAATAAGTTTTGAGGGCTTCGGTATGGCAAAAGCATGCTTTTGCAACTTTATGGGCTATTTTGCAAATTCTTCGAAAGTATGCCAATTCGGCGCTTTCTTAATCTGGAACATGTACGCACATCCAAAAAACTTTTTAATCAATAAAATCTTGTACTTTAATGATTGGAATGCAAAAATATCATTCGTTACACATGTACGGCCATTTGCGCGTTCGTTACACTTTTCGTCGTAATTAACCAAAAACCGCAACCGTACAACCAAATGAACCACATCCAGAATAATTTTGAGCACATTTCAAGTTCCCTATGCTTTATTGTCCTTATAGGGCTTGAAAATGGGTTTAACGGGTGTTAAAAGTGTAAAACGCGTCAAAATCAAGTTCATAGGCCATTTCTGCTAAATTTAAAACTTCAGCCCCTGCAAGGGCCTTACGGACCGTAAGGAAAAACCCCATACGGTCCGTAAGGGGTCCCCAGCTCATCATACTTGTTGCAAACAGGTGGCAGCTTCTTGTTTACTCCTTGGACACCAAGCAAATCAATTTTGCCACCAATTCACCTGCATTTGACACTTGTTAAGACTTCCATAAGATCATGCCAACACATGGGACACTTGAAATGATCTTGTTGATCCAAGAACACTATAAATACCCATCAAAGTTCACCTCATTCCTTGCTCAATTCTTTTCTTTCTCTCACACACTCTAAGTGGAGGCTACCACATTGTTGGATGCCTCCTACCTGAGTTGTTCTTGTCTTCTTGGAGCTCTTGGGTGTTCTACCACACAAGTAAGTGCTCTATCCTTGTCTTGTTTCATTTGTTTAGCTATTTCAAGCTAAAAGTCAAACAGAGTTTGACTTTCAGCTTTGACCATTAGTTGGTCAAGTCAAAGTCCAATTGGACTTTGCAACATGATCGTAATCATGATGGTTATGATCCATAGTGATCATACCTACAGATTACCACGTTTGCTAGTTGTAGTGACGAGTCAAAGTATCGGTCAATAATGCGCACTTTTGCGCATTATACGACGGAACTATTTTCGGGTATCAAAACACTTTGTTTTGATACCAAATCAGTTTTATAAACTTAATTAGACATGTTTGACATGTCTAACTCTTCACTTTTAGTTTAGTGCTTGCTTAGGGTCGTAAGTCGAGCGTTCTCGACCACCGCTTCGACTTTCGAATCCGACACGTTTGATCGATCTTAGGATCCGGCCAAACTCATATTAGGGACCATAGTTGTATAGGGAATAACCCGCTGAGGTTACACCTTATGGTCACGTCGTTTGGTTTGCATTGTGTTAAGTCGCCTAGTATGCCTTTATAAATGACCAGAATGCCCTTTTTGCGCATAAATTGATTCTAAGCTTATGTAACCAATGTTTTGCCATATGGACTGATGTTATAACTATATTAAACTTGTTTTGGCATATAAGACTTATCATAGGGCATATCTAACCATCCGATCACGCGTTTACGCAAATGATAAGTTAAAGTAGCGTAAACTACCTTAACGAGCCATTATGGGTCAAAAGCACTTAGGATGCTTTCCAAACCAGAATGTAAACTTTATTAAACCATTTCATATGAGTTCCAATACTCGTTGGTTTATAAGGCTTCATTCTATCAAAATCCTCCGACTAAAGTCTCGATATTAACGTACTTGTCCGATATTAGGACATACATAATTTCTCGGACTCTTGAGCTTTGGTTTATCTTTTTGAACAAGGACTTTCTTGCAATCGCAGGTGAGTACATAGTCCCCTCTTTTACATTTTCAAATGTTTTGGGGTGAAACATATGTGCCTATATCTACTTTCATGTTTTCATAACAAAATACATGCTTTGATTACATAGTACATATAGTACATGATTTCAATTGCATTTGCTTCATATGTTGTCTTAGAATATTTAGCACCTTGATTTTCAAAGACATTTCTTGCTATGTATGTTGACTGAGCATACTAGACATGGTTTCAAAACATTTTGATACATGTTTGCATTGTTATTGACATATTGGTGCGTTCAACTCGACAATGATACATTCATTAACATTTATGACCGACCGGTAGTATGTAATGGTACCATAGGTTTGACACCTCATTCCCGCTTCCTAGTTTTGGAAGTATCCATTGGGGGATGACAGAATCCGATGAACATTGACAAACCTTTGTCTTTATAAAGGTTTATCCGACAATTAACAAGGTTTGAATGTATTCGCCAACAAACCATAAGATATGTTTTAACAATAAAAAGCAACGGCTTATAAAACATAACTTTGATTTGAACAAAACTTTTGTTTATTCAAAGACGTTGTTTTATACAAGACATTTTGACTATACGAGACATTGGTTACTTGACAATGATTTACATGACTTTGGTTTACTCGACATTGGTTACTTCACAATGATTTACATAATTTTGGTTTGCTCGACACTGGTTACTTGACAATGATTTACATGACTTTGGTTTACTCGACATTGGTTACTTGACAATGATTTACATGACTTTGGTTCATTGGTTACTTGACATTGATTTACATGACAATGGTTTACTCGACATTGGTTACTTGACATTGAGTTACTTGACATTTGATTTATACTTGACGATTTGGTTTACACAAAAACAATGGCTTATTCATGACACTTTTTGGTTATTAAGATAACCCTACATTACTTCTTTTATATCATTGATTTTCATATGATTATTAAAAGAAAAACATTTTATATGGATTCATGGCTATTTTGAAACCATTTAAACATTTCTTTAAATACTCAAAGCCATGAATCTAAACAACAAAACCTATGTTACTCATAGGCATTTTTATGCTGACGTACCTATTTTCACATATGTTTCAGGTTTATCTATGTGATGATTGTTGCTGCGTGCTACACATAGGATGGACTCGGGCCTTAGTGAGTTTAAAATTTGAAAGACAATTTGATTGTATTTCGTTTTCGTTATTCCAAGACAATGTACTTCGTTATTCGATGAAACAAAACTTGAAATATCAGGTGTTGTGAAACAATTTGTAACGTGACTCCCCAAGTGTTTCCGCCGTGTGTTGTTGTTATATGCGATTTGGGGTGTTACAGATTGGTATCAGAGCACTGGTTATAGGGAGTTAGGTTATTAGTAATGCTTTGACCTAGTCTATAACCTTCCTAGGACCCTAACGCGAGTTTTCTTGCGTTTAGATTCTTAAAACTATACCATCACCTATTCTTAGGTGATTACCCAAAACAGAACACAACACCTTTTTGAAAGTCAAATTCTTCCAAAACCTCACAAGAAATCATCTATCCTTAGATGGTTTGTTTTTGGGCTTCATGCCTTCAAGGTTTTCAAATCTCGTCAACGTTTGGGTTTTATTAATGTGAACACGTGCAATCTGGAAGGGTGGGTGCCTGTACTCTGAGTTTTCTGTCTAAGGCCTAGAGTGTTCGTACAAATCCGCATTATCAGACCAGTCACTCTTACCTGGGGACTCTTGGGGTGAGTGTCTACTTATAGGATAAAGCATGTCTTCGCGATACATTATGAAGACCCATTTACTTTGATTAGTCGCTGTGTCATTTGTTGGTTTTGAGTAACAAACAAATGATTGCAATTCTTATATGCCATCGATATTTTGATAACTCTTCCGTTTATTCAATATAAATCTCACACATTTCTCTCATGTTTCCTTTCTTTTAGAATGCCTCCTCATCGCAACACTGCTCAAGACGCCGAAATGGCGGCTTTAATTGCGCAACAAATGGCCGCCGTACTTCCGAACCTTGTAATCCAATTAAATCAAGCTTGCAATAACAATAACAACAATGCACCTGCTCACTGCAACTATAAACCATTTTGTTCAGCTAAACCACTCAAGTTTTCTGGGTGAGGGAGCTACTAGGCTCCTACAATGGTTCGAAAGTATCGAAAGCACTTTTCGTTATGTGCAGTGCCTAAATGAACGCAATGTAGAGTTTGCTTCGAGTGTCTTTCAAAAGAGAGCACTTACATGGTGGAATGGTGTGAAAAGAGACTGGGGTGCCGAGGTAGCGATGGCTCAAACGTGGGAAGAGCTTCGAGCTCTCATGATGAAAGAGTTCTGCCCACGTCATGAGTAAAGGGCACTTGAGAATGAGTCCCATGATCTTAAACAAGATAGTGGAGAACATCGTGCCTACACCAACCGAGAGGAGCTAAGCTTGTTGTGTCCTACTATGGTTACGCCTTTGGACAAGGCAATTGAAAAGTACATTGATGGCCTGCCTGACCCTGTTCAGGATATTGTTACTGGTAGAAACCCTACCACCGTTCGACATGCTATCGAACTCTCTGCTACCCTGACTGAGTCTCAAATCAGAAAAGGGAAATTGTTTCGCAAAGGCGACAAGGAACAAGCTGCTAAAACCACGCAAGACAAACCCAAAGAAACCAAAGTTGAACCTTCCAAGAAATCTAGGAAGCGTAAGGCTTCACAAAACCTTGTTGTGGTTATTCGACCCAACCAAGCTGCTTCCAACCAACCAGCGCAACCCCCTGCTAGAAGACCATACAATGGAACTGCACCTTTGTGCAACCACTGTAACCTTCATCATCATGCCAATGTTCAATGCTGCAAATGTTTAAATTGTGGGCTTATTGGTAATACAGCTAATGTTTGCCAAGTTGGTGCTACACAAAACCAAGTTGTTAACAACCCTGCTCAGGGCCGTGCTCCTAACGCTTGAGTTAACGAGCCTCGTGCCAACAATAATGCAGTTATAAACAACTAGGGTTTTACATTTCAGATTCTTTTGTTATCCAAGACTCATGTACTTTTTCCAGTTATTTATGTAATGATGTTTTAATTATATGCCTAGTTGTGTAATGTGTGTTGTTATATCAATTGCGGGAATTCTCATTCTTTACGAAAGTGCACGACTCGGGTAATGCACCTCTTTGCACTCGCACATTCTTTACCAAACCTATGAACTCGTCTATCCATGGAAAACGTACAGTTTTATTGGCTGGCGTGAAACACGCGAGATTGCACGCATTATTTCAATTATCGAGACAAAGTATCTTTCTTTGACCATAATTTATCACTTGACAAGATAAGCTATGCAGACTATGCAACGAATTAAGTAATTATGGGTGCACACATAATTATGAGATTCGATGCATGGAAACCATAATAAGTCCTGTTAAGTGTGGTGATATAAAATCTTGAGTGATAAGATAACGGGGTGATTATAATATCATAAGAACATGGTGGATACGCCGCTGGTACTTCCTATATATAAGTGTTCTTATTGTATTATCTGTCATAGCGTTACCCAAATAACTTGAGGAATTTATGTTATCCCAGACCCATATGTGTTAACCTAAACAAGAATCGAAAGCCATATATATTCATTTTCGTTTCTAGTGAACTATCCATTGAGGAAAAATGAACTAGCTACTCATTTTTCGCTTCTTTAGAGATATCCATTGGGAAATGAATAATCCATTCAAAGTCCACATTCATTTTCGTTTCTAATGAAGTATCCATTGGAAAAGGAATTATCCATTCATTTTCGCTTCTGAAGAAATATCCATTGGGAAAATGAATGAATTCATTTCGCTTCTGAATAAGTATCCATTGAGGAAAATGAATTATCCATTCATTTTCGCTTCTGAAGAAATACCCATTGGGGAATGAATAAATCCTGTTCTGATCCTTCATTTCCACTTCTGACGAAGTATTCATTGGAAAATGAATTATCCATTCATTTTCGCTTCCGAAGAAATATCCATCGGCAAAATGAATAATCTATTCAACAATCATTCATTTCCACTTCTGACGAAGTATCCTTGGAAAATGAATTATCCATTCATTTTCGCTTTCGAAGAAATATCCATCGGGGAAATGAATAATCTATTCAACAATCATTCATTACCACTTCTGATGAAGAATCCATTGGAAAATGAATTATCCATTCATTTTCGCTTCCGAAGAAATATCCATCAGGGAAATTAATAATCTATTCAACAATCATTCATTTCCACTTCAGATGAAGAATCCATTTTATCCATTCATTTTCGGTTCCGAAGAAATATCCATCGGGGAAATGAATAATCTATTCAAAAATCCTTCATTTCCAATTCTGATGAAGAATCCATTGGAAAATGAATTATCCATTCATTCTCGGTTCCGAAGAAATATCCATAGGGGAAATGAATAATCTATTCAACAATCATTCATTTCCACTTCTGATGAAGAATCCATTGGAAAATGAATTATCCTTTCATTTTCACTTCCGAAGAAATATCCATCGGGGAAATGAATAATTTATTCAACAATCATTAATTTCCACTTCTGACGAAGTATCCATTGGAAAATGAATTATCCGTTCATTTTCGCTTCCGAAGAAATATCCATCGGGGAAATTAATAATTTATTCAACAATCCTTCATTTCCACTTCTGACTGGAAATGAATTATCTATTCATTTCAACTTCCGAAGAAATATCCATCAGGGAAATGAATAATCTATTCAACTATCATTTATTTCCACTTCTGACGAAGTATCCATTGGAAAATGAATTATCCGTTCATTTTCACTTCCGAAGAAATATCCATCGGGGAAATGAATAATCTATTCAAAAATCCTGCATTTCCACTTCTGATGAAGTATCCATTAAAAAATGAGTTATCCATTCATTTTTGCTTCCGAAGATATATCCATCAGGGAAATGAATAATCTATTCAACAATCATTAATTTCCACTTCTGACGAAGTATCCATTGGAAAATGAATTATCCGTTCATTTTCGCTTCTGAAGAAATATCCATCGGGGAAATGAATAATCTATTTAACAATCCTTCATTTCCACTTCTGACGAAGTATCCATTAGAAAATGAATTATCCATTTATTTTCGCTTCCGAAGAAATATCTATGGGGGAAATGAATAATCTACTCAACAATCATTCATTTCCACTTCTGATGAAGAATTCATTGGAAAATGAATTATCCATTCATTTTCGCATCCGAAGAAATATCCAACGGGGAAATGAATAATCTAATCAACAATCATTCATCTCCATTTCTGACGAAGTATACCTAGGAAAATGAATTATCCATTCATTTTCGCTTCTGGAGAAATATCCATCAGGAAATGAATTATCCATTCGTAATCCTTCATTTCTGATGAAGAATCCATTGGAAAATGAATTGTCCATTCATTTTCGCATCCGAAGAAATATTCATCGGGGAAATGAATAATCTAATCAACAATCATTTATTTCCATTTCTGACGTAGTATCCCTAGGAAAATGAATTATCCATTCATTTTCGCTTCTGAAGAATATCCATCAGGAAATGAATTATCAATTTGTAATCCTTCATTTCTGATGAAGAATCCATTGGAAAATGAATTATCCATTCATTTTCACTTTCGAAGAAGCATCCACGGAGAAATGAAACACAAGCTAAATCTTATAGAACCTTCTGTCTCAATTGTCGGATTCTTAAAGGATACTCACAGTACGGTCAATTTGGTTTTACCATAAATCAAATCCCTCATCTCCACTTTCTGCATTAATCAAGGAAGTATCTATTAGGAGATTAGCATCATCAGGTATAACAGCTTATTCCCACTTCCTGCACTATCTGAGGAAGTATCCACTAGGGAATGATAAAGTTATGCCTTACGTGGAGATCTTTGATGTTTTATTCTATATAAATAGATGAAACCTAGATTCTGCGCAAACAATGGCTGGATTCAACTTATGCAAACGGTTTCCTACGAATAAATTTCGGGACGAAATTTCCTAAAGTAGGGGAGACTGTGACAACTGTGCCTCCAGTTGTCATTATCATATCTCGAACAATTTCATAAGCAACAAAACCTTGTGTTTTATTCGTTCAATTATGGAACTTATCCATAACAATTGCACATATTCGATTATTACACGATAACAAACTCTCAAACAGCTTCTAGAAGTGAAATCGCAAACCATTACGCAAATGTAATCAGTTTAACATGAAATACACTCCGGAACAATGACACAAGCTTAAAATACCTTAAATAACCTTTAAATAACTTAGAATTAAGTTTTGAAGGGTTTGGTATGTCAAAAACAAGCCTATTCAATCACAGGGACTATTTATGACAAACTACGAAAGTCTGCCGATTCTCGTAGCAACGCACACTCCGGAACAAGGTAATAAGCTAAACATACCCTAAATACCCTTAACATAGCTTAGAAATAAGTTTTGAGGGCTTCGGTATGGAAAAAACATGCTTTTGCAACTTCAGGGGCTATTTTGCAAATTCTGCGGAAGTATGCCAATTCGGCGCTTTCTTAATCCGGAACATGTACGCACATCCAAAAAACTTTTTAATCAATAAAATCTTGTACTTTAATGATTGGAATGCAAAAATATCATTCGTTACACATGTACGGCCATTTGCGCGTTCGTTACACTTTTCGTCGTAATTAACCAAAAACCGCAACCGTACAACCAAACGAACCACATCCGGAATAATTTTGAGCACATTTCAAGTTCCCTATGCTTTATTGTCCTTATAGGGCTTGAAAATGGGTTTAACGGGTGTTAAAAGTGTACAACGCGTCAAAATCAAGTTCATGGGCCATTTCTGCTAAATTTGAAACTTCAGCCCCTGCAAGGGCCTTACGGACCGTAAGGAAAAACCCCATACGGTCCGTAAGGGGTCCCCAGCTCATCATACTTGTTGCAAACAGGTGGCAGCTTCTTGTTTACTCCTTGGACACCAAGCAAATCAATTTTGCCACCAATTCACCTGCATTTGACACTTGTTAAGACTTCCATAAGATCATGCCAACACATGGGACACTTGAAATGATCTTGTTGATCCAAGAACACTATAATACCCATCAAAGTTCACCTCATTCCTTGCTCAATTCTTTTCTTTCTCTCACACACTCTAAGTGGAGGCTACCACATTGTTGGATGCCTCCTACCTGAGTTGTTCTTGTCTTCTTGGAGCTCTTGGGTGTTCTACCACACAAGTAAGTGCTATATCCTTGTCTTGTTTCATTTGTTTAGCTATTTCAAGCTAAAAGTCAAACAGAGTTTGACTTTCAGCTTTGACCATTAATTGGTCAAGTCAAAGTCCAATTGGACTTTGCAACATGATCGTAATCACGATGGTTATGATCCATAGCGATCATACCTACTGATTACCACGTTTGCTAGTTGTAGTGACGAGTCAAAGTATCGGTCAATAATATGCACTTTTGCGCATTATACGACGGAACTATTTTCGGGTATCAAAACACTTTGTTTTGATACCAAATCAGTTTTATAAACTAGGTTAGGCATGCTTAACATGTCTAATTCGTCACTTTTAGTTTAGCGCTTGCTTAGGGTCGTAAGTCGAGCGTTCTCGACCACCACTTCGACTTTCGAATCCGGCCCGTTTGATCGATCTTAGGATCCGGCCAAACTCATATTTAGGAGCATAGTTGTATAGGGAATAACCCGCTGAGGTTATACCTTATGGTCACGTCGTTTGGTTTGCATTGTGTTAAGTCGCCTAGTATGCCTTTATAGCTGACCAGAATGCCCTTTTTGCGCATAAATTGATTCTAAGCTTATGTAACCAATGTTTTGCCATATAGACTGATGTTACAAATATATTAAACTTGTTTTGGCATATAAGACTTGTCATAGGGCATATCTAACCATCCGATCACGCGTTTACGCAAATGATAAGTTAAAGTAGCGTAAACTACCTTAACGAGCCATTATGGGTCAAAAGCACTTAGGATGCTTTCCAAACCAGAATGTAAACTTTATTAAACCATTTCATATGAGTTCCAATACTCGTTGGTTTATAAGGCTTCATTCTATCAAAATCCTCCGACTAAAGTCTCGATATTAACGTACTTGTCCGATATTAGGACATACATAATTTCTCGGACTCTTGAGCTTTGGTTTATCTTTTTGAACAAGGACTTTCTTGCAATCGCAGGTGAGTACATAGTCCCCTCTTTTACATTTTCAAATGTTTTGGGGTGAAACATATGTGCCTATATCTACTTTCATGTTTTCATAACAAAATACATGCTTTGATTACATAGTACATATAGTACATGATTTCAATTGCATTTGCTTCATATGTTGTCTTAGCATATTTAGCACCTTGATTTTCAAAGACATTTCTTGCTATGTATGTTGACTGAGCATACTAGACATGGTTTCAAATCATTTTCATACATGTTTGCAGACATATTAGTGCGTTGAACTCGACAATGATACATTCATTAACATTTATGACCGACCGGTAGTATGTAATGGTACCATAGGTTTGACACCTCATTCCCGCTTCCTAGTTTTGGAAGTATCCATTGGGGGATGACAGAATCCGATGAACATTGACAAACCTTTGTCTTTATAAAGGTTTATCCGACAATTAACAAGGTTTGAATGTATTCGCCAACAAACCATAAGATATGTTTTAACAATAAAAAGCAACGGCTTATAAAACATAACTTTGATTTGAACAAAACTTTTGTTTATTCAAAGACGTTGTTTTATACAAGACATTTGACTATACGAGACATTGGTTACTTGACAATGATTTACATGACTTTGGTTTACTCGACATTGGTTACTTGACAATGATTTACATAATTTTGGTTTGCTCGACAGTGGTTACTTGACAATGATTTACATGTCTTTGGTTTACTCGACATTGGTTACTTGACAATGATTTACATGACTTTGGTTCATTGGTTACTTGACATTGATTTACATGACAATGGTTTACTCGACATTGGTTACTTGACATTGAGTTACTTGACATTTGATTTATACTTGACGATTTGGTTTACACAAAAACAATGGCTTATTCATGACACTTTTTGGTTATTAAGATAACCCTACATTACTTCTTTTATATCATTGATTTTCATATGATTATTAAAAGAAAAACATTTTATATGGATTCATGGCTATTTTGAAACCATTTAAACATTTCTTTAAATACTCAAAGCCATGAATCTAAACAACAAAACCTATGTTACTCATAGGCATTTTTATGCTGACGTACCTATTTTCACATATGTTTCAGGTTTATCTATGTGATGATTGTTGCTGCGTGCTACACATAGAATGGACTCGGGCCATAGTGAGTTTAAAATTTGAAAGACAATTTGATTGTATTTTGTTTTCGTTATTCCAAGACAATATAATTCGTTATTCAACAAAACACAACTTGAAATATCAGGTGTTGTGAAACAATTTGTAACGTGACTCCCCAAGTGTTTCCGCCGTGTGTTGTTGTTATACGCGATTTGGGGTATTATAGCCGGATATGTACTGTCTTCACAAGGGGATAGAGTATCAATTCAGTGCTCCATACACACCGCAACAGAATGGAGTGGCAGAACGGAAAAATAGGACGTTAATTGAAGCTGCTACGACCATGCTTTCTGATTCTAAGCTTCCTGTCATCCAGCCATGCTATATGATTGTGATCTATGCTTTGAGTCTTTTAAAATTCCCGAGTTTTCCAATGCAGGTGATTTAGAGGTAATTCACAGCTTGACTAGGGATGGAGATGAGAGTTCTTTATGTTCGAGTATAAGTGTTCCAAGTGCAGATGTGCTTGGACCTTCCTCAAATGCAAATGCAGAAGTAGCGGATTCGAATGACAGTGAGCCTGAAGCTCTTAAGGGGGAGGAATTTACTAATCCATTTGCTAATCAAAATGTTCAGGGGAGATTGGATCAAATCTAGAGACTAACTTGGAAGTTGACGCCATTGCTACTACACTACCAAACAGAGATCATCCAGTTCAGAATATTATAGCTGATCCAAATATAGGTGTTCAGACAAGGAGAAATATAGTAGAAGGTTCATGTATGTATGCTACGATTGAGAAGCGTGGTATTATCAACGAGTGCTTGTATAGCTGTTTTATTTCTCAAGAGGAGCCGAAGAATATTCATATGGCTTTGAACGAAAATTCATGGGTAGAAGCTATGCAGGAGGAACTAGCTCAGTTTGAGAAGCTGGAAGTTTAGGAGTTAGTTGATTTACCAGAGGGAGAGAAAGAGATTGGCACCAAGTGGGTGTTCAAGTGTAAGAAAGATGACCGAGAGATCGTGACAAGGAACAAGGCTCGGTTAGTAGTGAAATGGTTCAATCAACAAGAAGGGATTAATTATAATGAAGTGTTTGCACCAGTGGCAAGGTTGGAAGCAATTCGTTTGTTCCTAGCCTTCGTTTCATTCAAGGGCTTTAAAGTTTACCAACTAGACGTGAAGAGTGCGTTTCTTTATGGGAAAGTCCAAGAGGTGGTGTATGCTCACAACCAGATTGGTTTACTGATCTAGACTACCCAGATTAAGTGTACAAGTTGAATATGACATTGTATGGATTGCATCAGGCACCCAGGGCGTGGTATGAGACATTGTAAGCTCATTTGTTGAAGAATGGTTTTGAAAGAGGTCAGATTGACAGTACACTTTTCATTAAGAGGAAGAAGGAAGATTTTCTGTTGGTATAAGTATACGTCGATGATATCATTTTTGGTTCATCTGATGAAAGCATGTGTCATGTGTTTGAAGAGGTGATGAAGGGTAAGTTCGAAATGAGTACAATGGGTGAGTTATCATTCTTCTTGGGATTACAAGTTGAACAAAAGAAGGATGGGATCTTTATTCATCAGACAAAGTATGTGTATGACATTTTGACTCTTTTCAGGATGGAGGATTGCGCAACTTTTAATACACCCATTTGTGAAAATCACAACATTGGTCTAGATGCTGAGAGTGAGGATGAGGTTGATCCAACTCAATATAGGGCCATGATTGGATCGTTGATGTATCTTATTGCTTCAAGACCAGACATTATGTTCGCCGTATGTCTGTGTGCTAGATATCAACCAAATCCAAAGGAGTCGCATATGAAAGCGGTGAAGCGAATTCTTTGTTACTTGAAGGGTAAACGTAAGTTTGGGTTATGGTAGCCCGCTGATAGTGACTTGAAGTTTATTGCATACACTGATTCGGATTACAGAGGATGAAAATCAACCAGAAATCTACCACGGGTGGTTGTCAGTTCTTAGGGGGAAGACTTGTGTCATGGCAGTGCAAGAAACAAGCCTGTGTGTCTACGTCTTCGTGTGAAGCTGAATACATTGATGCGGGTAGCTGCTGTTCTCAGATTCTGTGGATCCAACAGTAAATGCGCGATTACGGTTTTAATTTCACTCGCACCCCTATTATGATAAACAATAATGCCACAATTTCCATAACAAATAACCCCGTAAAACACAGTCGCACAAAACATCTTGACGTTCGTCATCATTTTATACGGGCTTGTGCTGAAAAACGAATGATTGAACTGCTTAGAGTCGACACACTAGATAACCTGGCAGATCTTTACACAAAAGCTTTTGACAAGGCTCGATTTGACATCTAGTCGAACTCAACGGGATGAGGAATCCTGAATAACCAGTTTTTATAAGAATTTTATAAATAGTTTACTGCTTTCTTAAAAATCAAAAATTTTAAAAATAGAAAATCATAAAAATAAAAAAATAAAAAATAAAAAATGAGTTATCAGTGTGTTAAAAAAGAAGATGATAGTACATCAGCAAATTAGACTGTCACACTGATTTGAACTTAAAAATTGCTTAAGTGTGATAGCAGCTTCATCATATGATGTACCAGTAGGCAAGAGACATGAAATAATCAACTTACCATGGTCATATAAACATAAAAGAACTGAGTATGAGTGGTTAACATATCAGTGGTGTATGGTTTTATAACCTTAAATCTTGCGTTAATAGATTGCCAAAATCAAAAGTTTTGGGTCTTTATACTGTTAATTCATCCGGGGTATCATGGTTGTCCTTCTGCTGCATCCAGATATATGCTGACCTAGGCACAACCAGGATATCTTAAAAGAGCTAAAACTGCCAAAACCCAGAAATTAAAGAAGCTCTCCTAGAGATTCATTCAAATGTGCAAAACGCATAACTGTACCAGAATCTGTGGTATTTGTCTTAACCCTCGTTGGAGATTGGTCTCTTTGCTGTACGGAAGTACTGACCTGATCACCAATTATCTAACGTTGTAAATCAAAAAGGATGAATTTCGGTATACTCACCTACTATGATGAATCTTTGTGCATACCTTGATCGTGGGGATATGTCCTGAAGTGGGACACACTAGTATAAAAATTACCTTAGCATATCACTGGGTAAAGGTACTTGAAATGTTCATGTATTTTATTTAAGTGGATAAATAATACCGGTAATCGTCTTGAACTGCTTTTCATGAAAATTAAAAGAAAGAATGAACTTAGAATGTGAAACAGTTTGATTTGGCTGATATGATCTTCTTAACCAGTAATTCTTACAAAAATAGAGTGTTTATTTTCTTGTATTTATTTGCTCTCAGAAAAATATAAAAATTCAAAAGATTTTCTTTTTCTTTAAAATTATTAACGTACGGAAAATGGTTGTTCTTGGAGGAATTGTTACCGAAAGGGGGAGATAGTGTTAGAAGATGAGTTCAAAAATTTTAACCTTGCAGGTTCTAGTGGTGTTGAAAATTTTTAAATGTTGGTGTTGAATGGAAAATTGCTTAATCTGTTGCATCTCTTGATTAATAATAATTTGTTAACTTGTGTTGAAAAATTCTTATGGTTTCTTGAGATGTTTTGTTTTGTATACAAATAGTTGCAATTTGTTCCTATGAAGCAAAGTGATGAGTTGTTGTGAAGTTAGTGAAGAGGAGTCTGATTGGATGCATGCTACAATCCTCCTTTCTACATTGCTGACAAAGTTTGAAGATTTTGAAGATTGTTATGCAAATGCTAAACTAGAGTTTACTAAATTGCTAACGATTTTGAAGATTTGGTGATTGGATGCATCAGCTTAGGGGGAGTCTATTGCTAACAGAAGCTATTGAAGCTGAAGCTATCCAAAGACCAATGGCGATGAATGATTACATGAAGAATGCAAGATGACTGAAGCAAAAGTTGTTTTATGAAGCTATTGTCAAGGGGGAGTTTGTTGGAGCATGTTTGTGACAACAGCTTTTAGATTCAGGTCTTTGGATATCTTGTAATTAGTGAGACGATAAACGGTTCGCAGGTTTAGCTTTGTATTAGTGAGTTAATAGTGATTGGGCTAAACCAAACCTACATCGGGGGAATGGTATGCGAATTGGGCCTATCCAATTCGCAGTACATGTGTGTTAACCCAAGCCCAAGTTGCAAACTTGTGTTATATAAACAAGGCTTTGCATTAGGGTTTAGGTTAATCACCATAATCACAAGTTGAGAGAGAGAATTCCTAATTGCAATAGGCTTGGACGAATTTGTTAGTGTGAGAGGTCTTGATTGATTGTAGTCAGTTTGATGGATAATCAATAAAGATAAGTTTGTGGTGATTTCTATTCCTACACGTTTCTGTGACAATCTGATCTAGAGGATTCCGCACTCTAGATTAGATAAACAATTCTGTGAAGATCCATAGGACTAAGGGGACCTACAGCCATGTCCCTGGAGCCTCCACTATCTACATACCATTTAAGGCAAGTAGAAGCTTCCTGCACATTAGTAACAGATTAGTTAAGGTAAGTTTCCAAAGCCAAAATGGCTTTGGATGGGGTCACAGACATTCCAGCCTCAAGTCCAGGAAACGGGTCAGGGTTTTGATCAGACTTTTGTAACATCTGTTGTGACCCATTTCCTGTCAAATGATCATAACCGTGAGGATGCTTGTTGACTCTTGGTTTTGAATGTCTTTTGTATGCTTCATAACCATGGGTACCCTTTGATATGGTGGTTGGGCATATCCTCTTGGAAATTGATTTTTTGGTGGAGCATCTATTACCTGAACCTCTATAGAAGCAGAGGTTATATTCAATTGTTTGGTTACAAATGTTTGGACTTTCCTTCTGAAGTACGTGTCTTTGGACTCTCAAGTTCTTTAGATTTAAACTCATTTTTCTTGATGTCAGAATTTTCGAGATAAATGCACTCTTGAGTTTTGTGGTTCTTTTTCTCACATATGGTGCAATGTGGTGCATTAATGATCACATTTGTTTTGTTAATATCATATTCTTTAAAAGAAAACAGTTTTTAGTAACATGATTCTTTTTTTCACAAAAATCACAAAACAAGTTTGATATTTTTATCTTTTCTTCCCTTTTTCAGATTTTTGGCAACTGGTGTTTAACATCTGTTGGAAGATCTTTCAAGGGAATGATCGTGACTTGAGGTACTTTTGTACCTTCAATGGTTGAGAAATTCATTAGCTTGAAATTATCAAGAATATTACATTCATCTGACCAGGTGGGTTTGAATTGATATTTTTCAATTTCCTCAAAAATTGAAGATCCTTCTAGTTTTTCTAAAATGATTTTCTTTCCATTTGGTTTAGTGATTTTAATTTCCTGACCAGCCAAATTTGTTGGAATAACTTCAACCATACCAGAATTATTTACAACAGTGTTTTGAGAAGTTTGATCATGTTTTCTAAAACATGTGCCAAACTTCACATTGCTTTTGATCTAGTTCTCCATTACCTCATATCCTTTATAGGATTCTACCCATTATTCAAAATTGATTTCGGTAGATTCAACCTCCTTTTTACAACTTTGATATTTTCTATCATAGTTTAGAGTTGATCCTTGGTTATGCTTGATTCATGTTTGAGACTACTTATTTCACTTTCCTTTTCTATCAGTTTTGATATAAATCTTTAACAAGTTTTACAAACTGAATTTCATCTTTTAGAATCTTCTTTCTAAGGTTTTCATTCACTTCTTTAATGTTAGCAAAAGATATGATGCATTTGTCTTAACATAAGTCCTTAAGGACTTAAGGTGATACCTTAGCAGCAACCATCATGGCACAATCACATTATCCTTCACAAACACAGCAATCCCATGGGTTTGACACGGGCTCTATTTCTTCACCAATTTTCTCTTCTGAAAAATTTGTTGTAATATTTTCACAAATCTCATCAATATTGGATACCACTTCCTCAGACTCAACCTCTTCCAAAATAGTGTCTAGTGCCACAAAACAAAATTCATTAGTGAACTTTTCAGAATTAGCAACTAAGGAAAATTTTTTATTAGTTAGGTCTTTAGGTAAGCTACTCCAATCAATAAAGCCTTGTGTAAAGAAGCTCTGTTGACTGGTCTCTGCAGGAGCAGTAGTTTGTGTAGCTAGAGGTGTAGGTTGCATTTGAACCTAAGAAACTGGGGCATGAACATATTATATCTTAGGAACAGTGGTTTGGACATACTATACTGGAACAATTTTTACAGGGTGTGCAAAATGTACAGTTTTTTGCATATGTGGAGTATGGGTATATTGGGAATAATGGACATTGTTTTGAGTGTTTTGAGGTCTAGGGCATAGATGTGTCACAATAGGACAAATGGTTTGACTCCTGTATTCTCTAGCAAAAGGCCCTAACCTATTACACTTGTCGCATTTGTTTTTAGATTTATTAACCCAATTTTTAAACCCCCATGCAACCCTGGAAACTTTCTACTAGTTTTCTTGTAAAACCTCCTAATCCTAACACTTAGCAAGGCCAGTTGGTGCAAGATATCCATTTCTTCCAAATTCATAGGATCAAAATGTTGTAGATCATTTAACTCAAAAGATAAGTTATCAGAAACTTAGTTTTCCCCACTTGCTGCAAAAGTATAATTGAGTGAGCTAAAACCTCCACCAGATGTTATGTCAATAAAATGATCATAACTCTGATCCTTACTTCCACCTGAGGTTTCTTCTTGACTAAAAAGTGTTATACTACCAAAGGCATAGTCATCAGCAACTTTTCCTAACTCTTGTAGCTTCTTTTTCTGGTTAAGCTCTCTCTCATAAGTGAGAAGCCTACCATGAAGCTGAGTCAAACTCATCTCCTTAAAACCAACAGAGGTTCTAGTTACAAACGCAATAGTGTCCCATTTTTCTGGTAATGATCTTAGAATTAGGTTATTCAAAGTTGAATAAGGCAAATTAACATCTACCAGTTTTAACTCACTTATAAGACAACTAAATCTTTCAAATTGTTGAGTTAATGATTCTCCTTTAACATGAAAAAATGTTTCATATTGTTGATTTAAAACTTCATGATTGTTTTCAATAACCTCCTTTGTCCCACCGAATTTCTCTTTCAAAGCATCCCACAACTCTTTTGCACTGTTGCAATGCAATAGGTCAGCATAGATATCATTTGGAAAAGCCGTAACAACGATACTAAATGCCTTTGCATGTAGCTTGATTTTCTAAAAATCTTGATCAGAATAGTTTTCAGGATTCTTTGGAACTTGAACTTTTGGATCTTCTGGACTCGGTACCATCGGAACATGAGGTCCAAAGATAACCTATTTCTAGCAAATCGTATTTTGTTGTGCAACTATGTTACCCATCCGACGTTGCCAAATATTATACTCAGATCTGACAAGTATCAGAGGTTTACACATGGTGCCAGTGTTGTGTGGATCTTGTGAATTTTGAGTCATTCAGATTGTTTACAAACAAGTTTTGTTGAAAAACTTTGAACGTAAATAAACTTTAACTATGTTTTCATTACAAATGAACAAATGAATTAGTAGTGAGAGCTGACCAGTTTATATCAAATTGATTGTTAAATCAAATTTGAACGACCAAACTCTAATACAATTGTTAGGATCTGAGTTTGATATTGTTGTGACCGTTTAGATGAAATCAATGAAAGATGATAGCAACAATGAAATAATGCAGCGGAATTAAGTAAACTTTGAATCACAACAATTGAGAGAATGTTTTCATAAACATACTTTTGTAATTATAATCACGTAAGCATGCAATTTACAACTCCCCTCAACCTAAGATCACTCACTTTGCTCGTACAAAATGTTAGAGGAAAGTGATGAATAGAACAGTAGATGCATTGTTCTATTATAGTACATTTCAAACCACTGAGCATCTTAGGTTGACGTCACATTGATAGTGACATATAACAAGTAACAAACTCTAACCTCTGCTAGATCTAAATACTGTTACATCAATTACATAATAGACTCTATTGATAACAACTGCTTTGATATCCTCTGTTGGTCTTCAGCAGACCTTTGCTTGGTCTTTTATACTTCATCAGAGTTTCTCTCTAGCAGACCTTGGCTTCTAGCAGAGCTTTGCCTTTAACAGATCTTGTGAACAGTCTTTAAGTATGAGCAGAGTTTAGAGCAACATACCGTCTAAGTATGAAAATTTAGGATCAGATGTTAGAGATTATTCTGGCTTTCTGATCATCGGTTTTTTTGTTGGGTTCAATAGATCCAAGACACACAAAAAATCAGTTTTACTAGAAAACAGTTTTATTCCATTTTAGAAGATTGATTGACGCTAATGGCTTAATTATAAGAGATAGGATCAATAAACTTTTCCAAAATCCATTACAACTTAAGTTAAGGAGGTTAGGTAATCATAAACTATTCCATTTTAGAAGATTGATTGACGCTAATGGCTTAGTTATAAGAGATAGGTTCAATAAACTTTTCCAAAATCCATTTCAACTTTAGTTTAGGAGGTTATGTAATCATCACAGTTTGTAGGTTTTTAAACCTAGAAGACCTCTTGAGTTGATTATTGGGTTTATTAGAAGTTTTAGTTTTATGGATTAGCTCTTGGTTAGGTTGCTATCACTTTAAGGATTCTAAGTTTGTAAGAGTTGGTGCAGTATGGTGGACAAGAGGTGTAATCGGATTTAAACTCGAAGTAAAATTTAATGACTCTCTTCCCCCCGCCTCTTGTATTCCTTGCAATTCATGATAAAGATTTTTATTGCTCCCACTGACCTTAGAAATCTTTAGGAACTCAACATGCTTAGCGTCAATATTTAATGACCAAAAACTTTTAATAGAGAAAACATATTAATGACGTTAGTTGTTGTAATTTCTCTTTTTGAGGATTATATTAGTTTACGTAATAAATCTAAGTGTACGCACAATTAAGCCACAATGCAACTTTTGTAAGAGTACTATTAGATTTAAGGAGACAAGTTTTGATGGAACTGTATCGAGATGGAGCAGTGTCTTGTACAAGAGGTGTAAATAGAAGTAATATGTAATTTTCACTCCCCCACCTCTTGCAACTATTTCAAGTTATTATTAAGACCCTAAATTCTTCCACTGATCTTTGATGTCTCTAGAAATGCTACAAGATAAGTTTCAATGAGATATGTGACGTGGGAACCTATCATATATATATGTTAGACTTTGTTCGATTTCCTTAATGTCCAGATGTCATAAGAAACTTAGGAACATATTTAATAAAAACTTATTAAGTATATATATGAATAGATTTCTTTAAGACCGCAGACCATATGAGACAAATTTAGATACAAGTGGATAGTCTTTAAATGATAAATGATTTGTATCTGTATATTCCATTTTGAATAAGTTCCACAAATGTCAGTGAATAACTTATGGTGGACCCATACTTAAACCAAGTAATATTTTAGGGATTCTAACATCATGATTTAAAATCACTTAGAATGAGATTAGATGAGAAAATCATCCACATTAACCATGTCGTGATTTCTCATGAATTTCCGATACAATGGATGAAATTTATAGGTCTCGTTTTTCTTTTGGCAAATTCTCATTAGCATGATAACAAACTTGTGAAAGTGTAAGGTATCATCTAGTTTCATCTTATTAATGTTTCTATCCAGATATTGAGAACAAATAATATGAGAGTTAAAGGAAAGTGTGACTAGCTTTATGTTGGTTATGAAAACCTCACAACCTTCATGACATAGCTTAAGTATTGATACTATATTCTGATTAATCTTTAGAATATGTAAGGTATCAAAAAACGTTGTTAGAAGACTGTTTATTATAATTCTTATAGCCTTAACATTTAATTTGTCACTAACTCTCATGTTAGTTATTTGTTGACTTCTGGTAAGGAGACATTTAGAACTAGAGTCAACTTATCATATGTTAATTGGAATATTAAGATTAGCAGACTTAAATATCATTAGTCGGTGACTACCTTATTAATTCATCGAACTATTATTTTGAATTATGGATAGAGTGTCGTTGCTTATTTCTGGTCTAATGACATACTTATGCAATGAGATTCTCCCTTTAAGAACCTTAGAGTTGGAATTTTGTACTTACATTTTGTCTATGGATCTTAGAAGTATCCTCTTCAAGGTTTTAGTGTTAGTGAGGTGAATTACATCTTATTTTCCAATTTTAGGCATTTCCTTTCCTGTACGTATGTTCTGATCAACACACTCATTTTCCTTTGTTACTTTTGAGTGTTATAGTTATTTTATAAGGCATCGAACTATTATTTTGAATTATGGATAGAGTCTTGTTTCTTATTTCTGGTCTAATGACATACTTATGCAATGAGATTCTCCCTTTAAGAACCTTAGAGTTGGAATTTTGTACTTACATTTTGTCTATGGATCTTAGAAGTATCCTCTTCAAGGTTTTAGTAGTAGTGAGGTGGTATCACATCTTATTTTCCAATTTTAGGCATTTCCTTTCCTGTACGTATGTTCTGATCAACACACTCATTTTCCTTTGTTACTTTTGAGTGTTATAGTTGTTTTATAAGGCATCGAACTATTATTTTGAATTATGGATAGAGTCTCATTGCTTATTTCTGGTCTAATGACATACTTATGCAATGAGATTCTCCCATAAAATTAGATTAGTCTTAATAAAACTTAATCTGGAATAACTCTAGTGATAGCGTATATTTTATATGAGTTCTTGATTATCATAAGAGACATCATGTTCGACTTCTACTTTGCTTCTACAGTATCTTAAGAGAGCAGTAGGATTATCGTGTCTTAAGAGATAATCAAGGATTTAATTTAAGAACTAGTCTTATAGAAACTTTAAGTAAAGCAAAACATATTAGGGTTAGAAATTATAGTCGATGAGATACTAATTTATAGAAGAAAAGTTATAGTGAGTAATGTTACGGGGTGTTAAAATAAGGTAGACAGAACAAGATCATAAGATTAATGAATGATCATTAATGTGAGGATCATTATTTGAAGAAGTTGTGATATGTTTATTACTAACATCAAAATAATAGACCTTAAAATTCTTCTTAAATGAAGACAAATCACCTTTGGGCAGAAGTGTAATCATCTAAGCATGTATGTAAAGTAATTGTGACATTTCATTTTTGGCCAGAAATGAGACAATCACCTTAGTTATGCACTTTTTAAGTATGCTAGACATGAATGAATTAAATCAGCTTTTGCCAGAAACAAGACATTCACGTTTTTAATGCACAATTAACATAACTTTTGTACTACTTGGACAATAAATAGATGTATCAAATCACCTTTGGGCAGAAGTGACACATCAGAAGCTCATTCAAGTTAAGCTATTTGGTTTTGTGGAAAGTTATCTGATTCTGATTAATTAAGTGTTTACAAAACCAATTATTTAATAGCAAACCCCCTATTAGCGTTTCGATGGGGGTGCAGGGGGACATCGTGCCTTTTGTTATTTCGAATAAGTTAGATTTCAGATTCATCCGAAATGGTAACTTCGAATAGGATTTTGAATGAGTTTCGGATCTATCCGAAATATGTTATTTCGAATGGGTTTCGGATCTGATTTCGAATGATTTCGGATGAGATTTCGAATTAGTCCGAAATGGTTGTTTCGAATGAGTTTCGGATTCATCCGAAATGTATGATTTCGGATTAGTCCAAAACTTGTACTCCAAGATTTGAATTCTCTAAATTATGGCAGTTAATTGGGATAAGTTTGAAAATCCGAAAATTAACGGATCATGGGATTCAGTTACCTGCTTTAATGCTAATTATGTTTGTCTAATTATTTCGAAAATTATATCCATTAATAATAACAACAGATTTTGAAAACCTTCTAGTAGATAAAATAGATCAAAACCAAGAAAAAACGCCCAATAATCCGAAATTCATTCCAAAATAAGGGAATTCTTCAATTTTCATAAGAACATATGATGAACCCTAAAAAACATAAAATAATTCTGGAATCCGAAATTTGAAATTTCAAGTTCTTTATGTAGATTTTGGAACAGTGACTTTACACATTAGAAATTAGATCCGAATTTTAATTCACAAGTTATGTGATTTCGGAACAGTGATTTCGAAAAAGGGTATCGAATTTTATTAGTTTTTCAAAATTCTATTTTCTAGATTCTTATTCCAGATTCATGGATACAAAACATAACTGATTTATCAACATATACTCTACTCTGATACCACATGTTGATCAATTCTGTTTAGACATAATGGAAAACATGAAATAATACCTGTGACAACAGGCATGCCAGCAGAGAATCCAGTCAGAGACGCAGCCATGGAGTTCGACATACTTGTCAGGATGATCTGGTTCCTCCTTAGGGTGTAAAGTGATGATGGTGAGATCCAATTCTAGGGTTGGAAGAGAGAGGTCTAGAGGGGGACGAAAATAATGATGTTATGGTTATGATAATTGTCTAACCTTTACCTCTCTAGTTATCTACTTATATATACACCCAAGAGGAAACCTAATTAGTTAACAAGGATAATATGGTCCATCAATAAGTAC
Organism: Scalesia atractyloides; assembly: GCA_947069175.1. Classification (NCBI taxonomy): domain Eukaryota; kingdom Viridiplantae; phylum Streptophyta; class Magnoliopsida; order Asterales; family Asteraceae; genus Scalesia; species Scalesia atractyloides. Next base: position 62,146,556 of record CAMTDV010000005.1, on the reverse strand, counting down.
CAACTAATTATTAATAGGTTTAATATATTTTAATCTTATATAATATAAATGATTATAATGGCTACATGATTAAATATTACAATAATAATATATTTAATCTTACATTTTATCTACAATGTTATGTTTTTTTTTATTTCTACAAAATGTTAAATTTAAAACTACTATTTGCATTTAAAAAATAAAAATAGCGTGCCAGTTATCATCCCAGTGGAATGTGGAATCATGCCTCTGACATGATGGAGTGTGTGTGACATCCCGGTTTTTCGGATAACTTAAACGCACTACTTCACGGTTACTAATTCGGAGACTTGAATTTGTACGCTCGAAATAGTTACGATAATTTAGCGAACTTGTCAAATGAAGTATGTGCTATGTGTATTGAACATTTATGAGTTGGTGAATATGTGATGTTCGATTACGTGGTTGTTTTAGTTATAAAATATTTATAGTAAATATGTACACGAACCAAACCTAACCGCGACACGAACCAACCTCGATTCCTTGTGACTCTAGGAGTGAACCAAGTTTTAAACCCAAACCAACCAACCCAAACCCTTCGGCCACGTGCAACCCAAACCGCAAACCCATTCCCTCTTCTCCTTACTCTTGCGCCTATATATACAAACACACATGCATGCTTTGCTTCACAAAAACAAAACACACAAAACCCTAATAGCAAACAGCCGACGGTAGCTTTCCTTCATCATCTCGATCTGATCAGCCTTGTTCACCTTCTCGGTCGCGCAACAGCCTTCCCCTTCCTTTTCTCCCGGTCGCAGCAGCCCTTGCCATCTTCATCCTCGGTCGCGATTCTATTTGATCATCGGTTCCTCATCTCACTCACGGCTCATTGATCCCATTATTAAAGGTTAGGATTTATAATTGTTTGCAAGATCATATTCGGATTATATGTGTTTGAATGTAGTGATTATGTTGTTAATCGGCTGATTTATCATAGTTTGCATGTATGATTGTTTTCGGAACTCATAGTTTGCAAGTGTGTTTTGTTTATAAAGACTAGAGATATTGATTAGGGTTTGCATGGATATGTTATATGTATTGATCTATGATTGGAAAAATCAGTTCTTGATCGCCTAGGTTCATTGTATCGACAGTTCTTGCGAATTAGTGGTAATAAAATGCTGAAACAGGTTGCTGAGTGATAGTTGCAGCCGACTTCATCTGGCTGTAACTCGGTCATTAGTTGTCGAAAAACGGATTTTCTAAAGTCTAAAACGTAGAGATTTGAATAACCAATCTAATGGCGCTGGATTCTTATTTTTCTGAAGTCGTTTGATATTTTTAAGTAGCCAATTAAGTTCAGTAACTAAAGCTGTGAAAATCCTGAAATTTTGTTAGTTGTTTATCGAGTTGGATTTTATAATCTGTAGGGAGTCGAATCATGAAATTTGTACAGAAACTAGGTATGGAAATTTCCGGGCAACTCCCACTGGAATTTTGTTAATTGGATGATCGGTGATTTTTAAATAAATTCTTCCGTGGACTGCAGTCAGAAAGCGACAAATCTGACTGCAGCCTAGTATATTAATATTTATGATTAATTGGTAAAGTATTAGGACTTGAAAAATTTATATAAATTTCTACATTATAATTGTCACCTGCTGGAAAATAATTGGAATTTTTGGAACGTTGGAACTATTTTATAAAAATCCTAGAAAACAGCCGAATTATGAGTATGTAAGCTGAAACTTGATAACTTGTGAATGTGTGCACCAAAGTGTTGTATGGATTGGATTATGTTCATGATAAATTGTTTTGATTACTATGTTCACATGAGGATACTTGCATGCATGTTTGAGTGTTAGGAATTTTGATTGTGTGTATAACTTTGTGCGTAAATTATGTGTAGAACTTTGTATTGGTGTGTTCACACACTGACTTGAAATCAGTTGGTTTGTTAGGACGCAATTAGCAGTCCCATCCTTTACGACTTCTTTGCTACACTAACCGAGCAACTAAAGGTGAGTTCACGGCCCCTAATTTTATCCGGTTTTAAACAACAGGGGGAGAAACATGTATACACTCTTCAAACTCAATCTCTTTACGTTATACGAATTTAACGTCACATAACTATTCGGTAACTAAGTTAATGTTAATGTAACGTTATGGTCACTAAGCAGCTATATCACATAAGTCCTCGACAATCTCTCGGATCGTTAGTATTGGGTTTTAATAGCGGGGAAATTATAAGTAGTACTACTGGGCCCGACAAGCCCCATCTGAGCTAGTCGCGCTAGCCGACCGGGTATGGTCAACGGGTGAATAATTTGGCCTAACTTCGCCATGGTCAGTGATAGGCCTGGAAACACGGAGGCACAACAGTCAGCTTCGATCGCGAACACTTACGTGACATAACTTTAGGCTAGCTACCTATATATGTTAACATTGAACTTAATTACGAATCAACTATATTATCCCGGGTTGAGGATAATGGAAACAACAACTATATTTTCCCGGGTTAGGGATAATGGAAACAACAACTTTATTATTCCGGGTTTGGAATAAGGGAACCAACATCATTATTATTCCAGTTAAGGAATAATGGAACTATCGGTATTATTCCGGGTTGGGAATAATGGAACTAAATCGTTATCCCGGGTTAGGGATAACGGGGGAAACAAACTCATAACCGAACAAACGAATTTATGAAAACCTGTGAACTCACTCATCTTTAATGTTGACACTTGTTTCTTTACATGTTTCTCAGGACGCTAGGAGCTCTAGGTGCACTCACTTGCATTGATCAAGATATCTTTTATCGAGTCTCATTTACAAACATTGTTTTGGGTTTTTCATTGGTTTTGGCATTTGTGTTGGCGCCCGTTTCCCTACTTATTTTATGCTTCCGCTCAACCATAAAAACTAATACTTCTGCTAAACATTGGTAACTAACTAAGACAATATAAAATCTACGATGCATGGTTAAACAAATGATTTTTGGAAAACGTATTATCAAATCATATAGAGTCGTTCGACGTACTAGTGTTTCAGATTCTGGTTTGTTCACACGCCTCGCGGTAAAACTCCGCAAGTGGAAATTGAGGGTGTGACAGATTGGTATCAGAGCCACTAGCTATAGAGAACCAGGTTTGCATTAGAAGTAGACCTAAACTATAGCTGAATACACGACACTAGACGTAGTTTGGCACCGAACTGTTATATCATGTTATGCGATGTACCACAACTGTTATGTAGATTATGACTTCATAATAAGAAATGAAAACAACTCGTAACTAACTACACAACCTAACAGGCAATGTCATCATCATCCGACAAACTTACGCCACCAAGAGCGCCAGGAAAGGCACCTATGGTGGAACCCTTACCATCTTATGGCGTGGAGACACGCTCAGCTGCGAGGAAAAGGTTCGCTCTGGGGGAGGAGTCGTCATCACGCCCAATCATCGCTGTGCCGGTCAAACCGGTTAACTCTGTAGAAGTAGGAAATGACCTACTTAGAAACATGATACAGAAACAACAAGAACAATTAGAAAGAATGCAGTAAACCATCCTAGCACAGGGATGGATGATCCGATAACTGACAGGTAAAACCGACTCGCTCGAGGAAGAGCAACATACGAGTAAGATAGCTCGTAACACCTTAGCCAGAGATCTGCGTGCTGAACAGATAAGAGCCGACTGGCTCGAAGACAGAGTCCTGGAAAATAGTTGGAGAATTCAGGAGCTAGAGCAAAATCAAGCACCTGCACCAGCACCGGCCCCTCTAGTGCCGGTAGAGGAGGATCCGGAAGAGGATCCAGAAGAGGATCCAGAAGAGGATCCGGAAGAGGATCCGGAAGAGGATCCAGAAGAGGACCCAGAGGAGGATCCAGAGGAGGATCCGGAGGAGGACCCAGCTGCAGAAGCCGGGAATGCCGCGCAGGATGACGGCAACGACAGTGATTTGGGGGATGGAGACGTAGACGACTAACACGTCTCGCTTATTTTATTTACTTTCCTTCAGTCTATTTATTTTCCCACTTGTGTTTAAACTTGAGACTTTATAGTGAATTCATATGTTTGGTTGGCACTTTGTAAGACGCTGAAACTTCATTTAATCAAGTATTTCTTTTGACAATTTAATATATTTGAGTTGACATAACTTGATAATTATTTAAGTACGAAGTAGGATAACTATATTGGATATATAGACTCATCGGGGTGTGTTTATGTTGTTTTTCGAAGATCTAAATGGCAACTGGACGACGTGGAAACCTTAACATGACGCCCGAAGAACTAGCTGCCATGATTCAAGAGCACGTGAACGCAGCTCTAGCGGGTGTTCAGAACCAACCGGCAGGTAACCATTATTAAATTTTCATGTGAAAATCTAATAGTTGGGCTAGTAGAATTCCTCGCTGACTACCTATCCTCTGTCAGCAGGAGGGGGTTTTAACCCCTACAAGATGTTCCTCGACGCGAAACCAAGCAAATTCTCGGGGGCAGAAGGACCCATAGGACTGGTCCGCTGGATCGAAAAATCTGAATCAGTATTTGAAATGTGCAACTGTCTAGAGGCCAACAAGGTCAAGTACGCAGCCTCAACACTGGAAGATGGGGCACTAACTTGGTGGAATGCACAAGTCCAAACGCATGGACTTATTGCTGCAAATGCAATGGCCTGGGCCGAGTTTAAGGCCCTAATCAAAGAAGAGTACTGCCCGCGAGACAGAGTCCAACAGTTGGAGCAAACATTATGGAACCACAAGATGGTGGGATCTGAAATCGAAGCATACACAGCGAAACATCACGACCTGGTATTTCTGTGTCCCGATCTGGCCAACACTGTGGAGAAAAGACTCGAGTTCTATCTTGGAGGTCTGGTCCCGGAGATTCAGGGTATGGTGATGGCTAGCAACCCTGCAACTGACATCAAGCAATCAGGTTGGCGCACAAACTCACCGATAAGGCGGTGGAACAAAAGAAGTTGCCAGCTCGGGGTACAACTGAAGTTGCCCCTGATAATAAAAGAAAGTTTGAAGACTCGTCTGTTCGACAGTCTTCGTCATCCCAGCCACAACAGGGGAACCAGAAATGGTTTAATAATTACAACAGCCACCGGGGTCACCAAAATCAACCCGCTAACAACAACCAGAACGCAGGCGGCTATGTAGGTCGAAAGCCGCAGTGCAATCGCTGTAATCTTCATCATCACGGCCCTTATGCCGGGAATCGCTGCCAACGATGTGGCAAGGTGGGACATGCGGCAAAGGATTGTCGTGGGGAAATCATGTCCCGACAGAACCAAAATCAACCCCAAGGCCCACAACAGGGTGTTAACCTGGGATGCTATCAGTGTGGTAGCACTGCCCACTTCAAAAGAGACTGCCCACAGCTGCGTAACAACAACAACAATGGTGGGAACAACCACAACCACAATAACCACAACAACAACAATAACAACAACAATAATGGAAATGGTGGCACAGGAGGTGCCAAAGGTCGCGCATTTACATTGGGCCGCGGAGAGGCCAGAAACGACTCGAACGTGGTCACCGGTAAGTTTCCCCTTAATGAACATTTTGCTACTGTGCTTTTTGATACGGGTGCGGATAGGAGCTTTATATCTGAATCTTTTAGGAAGAACCTAAATCTCACGCCTAAACCCTTAGATACCCCTTATATCATAGAACTAGCCGATGGTAAATCGGTGGACGTGACCCATATAGTATCTGGCTGTCAACTCAAACTCACAGGTCACACCTTTACCATTGATCTGATGACAACTACCCTGGGTAGTTTTGACGTGGTAGTCGGAATGGACTGGCTATCCGACGTCCGAGCTGAAGTTCTCTGCTTCGAAAAATCTATCCGTATTCCGCTCTCTAACGACGAAATCTTGACGGTGCAAGGCGAGAAGGCAGGCGCCGTCACAAACATCATCTCTTACATGCAAGCGCAGAAGTATCTTCGGAGGAAGAACTCCTTCGCTTTACTCGCACTGGTTACCGAACAGCCTAAGGACGAGAAACGTATAGAAGATATCCCTGTCGTCCGTGATTTTTCCGATGTATTCCCAGAGGAATTACCTGGTCTTCCACCCCATCGACAATTGGAGTTTGAAATCGAATTGGCGAACCATGCAACTCCTATCGCCAAGGCTCCATACCGCCTAGCTCCAGCCGAGCTGCAGGAGCTGTCTACCCAACTTCAGGAGCTGTTAGAAAAGGGATTTATCCGACCAAGCGCTTCGCCATGGGGAGCTCCAGTCCTTTTTGTCAAGAAGAAGGACGGGACCTTCCGCATGTGCATCGACTATAGGGAACTCAACAAGGTTACTGTCAAGAACCGATACCCGTTACCTCGCATCGACGATCTCTTCGACCAACTTCAAGGATCAAGCTACTACTCCAAGATTGACCTACGGTCCGGTTACCATCAGTTACGCGTCAGGGAGGAGGATATCGCTAAGACGGCATTTCGTACTCGGTATGGCCATTATGAGTTCTTGGTCATGCCCTTCGGTCTCACCAACGCACCCGTGGTGTTCATGGACCTCATGAACCGTGTGTGTAAACCATACCTCGACAAATTTGTCATTGTGTTCATCGATGACATACTCATCTACTCTAAAAGTGAAGAAGAACATGCTGAACATCTACGATTACTGCTAGGATTACTTCAACAAGAGAAGCTATATGCCAAGCTTTCAAAGTGTGATTTCTGGATTCGGGAAGTTCAGTTTCTTGGGCATATCGTAAATGAAAAGGGTATCCACGTAGACCCTGCCAAGATTGAAGCCATCAAAAACTGGGAAGCACCCAGGACACCGACGGAGATCCGCCAATTTTTGGGTTTGGCTGGTTACTACAGACGCTTCATCGAGGGATTTTCAAAGATCGCACAACCGCTTACTACCCTCACCCAGAAAGGCATCAAGTATGCTTGGGGTGACAAGCAGGAAGCGGCATTTCAATTGCTGAAACAGAAACTTTGCAGTGCACCCATTCTGTCCTTGCCGGAAGGGACAGATGACTTTGTAGTATATTGTGATGCTTCCATTCAGGGGTTGGGATGCGTACTCATGCAACGCGATAAGGTCATCGCGTATGCGTCGCGAAAATTGAAGGTTCACGAGAAAAACTACACGACGCATGACCTGGAATTGGGAGCAGTAGTGTTTGCACTTAAGATTTGGAGACACTACCTCTATGGAACGAAGTGCACAATCTTCACAGACCACAAGAGCCTTCAACACATCTTTGATCAGAAGGAGTTGAACATGCGACAGCGTCGCTGGGTCGAACTCTTGAACGATTATGAGTGTGCCATTCGGTATCACCCGGGTAAAGCTAACGTGGTAGCTGATGCCCTCAGTAGGAAGGAACACTTGAAACCTCGTCGTGTACGAGCATTACAGCTCACTATTCATTCGGGGTTACCCGAAAAATACGCGACGCCCAGTTAGAAGCAGTTAAGGAGGAAAACATCAAGGCCGAATCGGTGGGAAAAATGGAACGTGATTGGGAAGTAAAACCCAATGGAGCCCGGTATTTCATGAATCGCATATGGGTACCTCTCTACGGAAACCTCAGAGAGCTAGTCATGGACGAAGCTCACAAATCTCGATACTCTGTCCATCCTGGTTCGGATAAGATGTATCAAGACCTTAAAGCTGCGTATTGGTGGCCCAACATGAAAGCTGATATAGCCACCTACATGAGTAAGTGTTTGACTTGTGCAAAAGTCAAGGTAGAGTATCAAAAGCCATCGGGGCTACTTCAACAACCTGAGATCCCAGTGTGGAAATGGGATCAGATCTCGATGGATTTCATCACTAAACTCCCGTGCACTTTGGGTGGTTGCGATACCATCTGGGTGATTGTGGATCGTTTAACTAAGTCAGCACACTTCCTAGCTATTAAAGAAACAGATAAGATGGAGAAGTTGACTCGCATCTACATTAAGGAAGTAGTTTCTCGGCACGGAGTGCCAACATCCATCATCTCAGACAGAGATGCTCGCTTCACGTCCAACTTCTGGCAGTCACTCCAGAAAGCGTTGGGCACACGCTTAGATATGAGCACAGCCTATCACCCTCAGACTGATGGTCAAAGCGAAAGGACCATACAGACCTTGGAAGACATGCTTAGGGCATGCGTAGTAGACTTTGGAAATAGTTGGGAAATCTACCTGCCTTTAGTGGAATTCTCATATAACAACAGTTATCATGCGAGTATTTCGGCAGCACCGTTTGAGGCATTATACGGTCATAAATGTAGATCACCGGTCTGTTGGGCAGAAGTCGGTGACAGTCAACTCACAGGCCCTGAGTTAATACTTGAGGCTACTGAAAAGATTGTACAAATCAGAAACCGCATGGCGGCGGCACGGATCGACAGAAAAGCTACGCTGATCAACGACGCAAACCGCTCGAATTTCAAATAGGCGACCGCGTCCTACTAAAGGTGTCACCCTGGAAGGGTGTAATCCGCTTTGGAAAACGGGGCAAACTAAACCCACGGTACGTAGGCGCGTTTGTAATCTTGAAACGTATTGGACCCGTAGCTTATCAATTAGACCTTCCTACCGAACTCAGTGGAGTTCACAACGTGTTTCACGTGTCAAATCTGAAGAAGTGTCTATCAGATGAAACTCTAGTTATTCCATTGGATGAGATTCAAGTGGATGAACAACTGCACTTTGTGGAACAGCCTATCGAGATCATGGATCGTGAGATCAAGACTCGAAGGCACAGCAAGATTCCGATCGTTAAGGTTCGTTGTGGGAAAGAGAGGACCAAATGAAAAGCAAATACCCACACCTCTTTGCAGCTGAGCAGCAAACTAACGATACCAACAACTAAATTTTTGGGACGAAAATTCTTTCAACATGGGGATGATGTGACAACCTGGAAATTTCTCATACTTTCGCGTACCATTGTTAACTAAATTCTTGTGCATGGCACTTGGGAATCTTTGTGCGTGGCACTCTAAACATGTACGCTGCATTCTAAACCGCGTTTACTCAATTTTCGGGACGGAAATTCTTTCAACATGGGGAGAATGTGACATCCCGGTTTTTCGGATAACTTAAACGCACTACTTCACGGTTATTAATTCGGAGACTTGAATTTGTACGCTCGAAATAGTTACGATAATTTAGCGAACTTGTCAAATGAAGTATGTGCTATGTGTATTGAACATTTATGAGTTGGTGAATATGTGATGTTCGATTACGTGGTTGTTTTAGTTATAAAATATTTATAGTAAATATGTACCCGAACCAAACCGAACCGCGACACGAACCAACCTCGATTCCTTGTGACTCTAGGAGTGAACCAAGTTTTAAACCCAAACCAACCAACCCAAACCCTTCGGCCGCGTGCAACCCAAACCGCAAACCCATTCCCTCTTCTCCTTACTCTTGCGCCTATATATACAAACACAAATGCATGCTTTGCTTCACAAAAACAAAACACACAAAACCCTAATAGCAAACAGCCGACGGCAGCTTTCCTTCATCATCTCGATCTGATCAGCCTTGTTCACCTTCTCGGTCGCGCAACAGCCTTCCCCTTCCTTTTCTCCCGGTCGCAGCAGCCCTCGCCATCTTCATCCTCGGTCGCGATTCTATTTGATCATCGGTTCCTCATCTCACTCACGGCTCATTGATCCCATTATTAAAGGTTAGGATTTATAATTGTTTGCAAGATCATATTCGGATTATATGTGTTTGAATGTAGTGATTATGTTGTTAATCGGCTGATTTATCATAGTTTGCATGTATGATTGTTTTCGGAACTCATAGTTTGCAAGTGTGTTTTGTTTATAAAGACTAGAGATATTGATTAGGGTTTGCATGGATATGTTATATGTATTGATCTATGATTGGAAAAATCAGTTCTTGATCGCCTAGGTTCATTGTATCGACGGTTCTTGCGAATTAGTGGTGATAAAATGCTGAAACAGGTTGCTGAGTGATAGTTACAGCCGACTTCATCTGGCTGTAACTCGGTCATTAGTTGTCGAAAAACCGATTTTATGAAGTCTAAAACGTAGAGATTTGAATAACGAATCTAATTGCGCTGGATTCATATTTTTCTGAAGTCGTTTGATACTTTTAAGTGGCCAATTAAGTTCAGTAACTAAAGCTGTTAAAATCCTGAAATTTTGTTAGTTGTTTATCGAGTTGGATTTTATAATCTGTAGGGAGTCGAATCATGAAATTTGTACAGCAACTAGGTATGGAAATTTCCGGGCAACTCCCTCTGGAATTTTGTTAATTGGACGATCGGTGATTTTTAAATAAATTCTTCCGTGGACTGCAGTCAGAAAGCGACAAATCTGACTACAGCCTAGTATATTAATATTTATGATTAATTGGTAAAGTATTAGGACTTGAAAATTTTATATAAATTTCTACAGTATAATTGTCACCTACTGTAAAATAATTGGAATTTTTGGAACGTTGGAACTATTTTATAAAAATCCTAGAAAACAGCCGAATTATGAGTATGTAAGCTGAAACTTGATAACTTGTGAATGTGTGCACAAAAGTGTTGTATGGATTGGATTATGTTCATGATAAATTGTTTTGATTACTATGTTCACATGAGGATACTTGCATGCATGTTTGAGTGTTAGGAATTTTGATTGTGTGTATCACTTTGTGCGTAAATTATGTGTAGAACTTTGTATTGGTGTGTTCACACACTGACTTGAAATCAGTTGGTTTGTTAGGACGCAATTAGCAGTCCCATCCTTTACGACTTCTTTGCTACACTAACCGAGCAACTAAAGGTGAGTTCACGGCCCCTAATTTTATCCGGTTTTAAACAACAGGGGAGAAACATGTATACACTCTTCAAACTCAATCTCTTTACGTTATACGAATTAAACGTCACATAACTATTCGGTAACTAAGTTAATGTTAATGTAACGTTATGGTCACTAAGCAGCTATATCACATAAGTGCTCGACAATCTCTCGGATCATTAGTATTGGGTTTTAATAGCGGGGAAATTATAAGTAGTACTACTGGGCCCGACAAGCCCCATCCGAGCTAGTCGCGCTAGCCGACCGGGTATGGTCAACGGGTGAATAATTTGGCCTAACTTCGCCATGGTCAGTGATAGGCCTGGCAACACGGAGGCACAACAGTCAGCTTCGATCGCGAACACTTACGTGACATCACTTTAGGCTAGCTACCTATATATGTTAACATTGAACTTAATTACGAATCAACTATATTATCCCGGGTTGGGGATAATGGAAACAACAACTATATTATCCCGGGTTAGGGATAATGGAAACAACAACTTTATTATTCCGGGTTTGGAATAAGGGAACCAACATCATTATTATTCCGGTTAAGGAATAATGGAACTATCGGTATTATTCCGGGTTGGGAATAATGGAACTAAATCGTTATCCCAGGTTAGGGATAACGGGGGAAACAAACTCATAACCGAACAAACGAATTTATGAAAACCTGTGAACTCACTCATCTTTAATGTTGACACTTGTTTCTTTACATGTTTCTCAGGACGCTAGGAGCTCTAGGTGCACTCACTTGCATTGATCAAGACATCTTTTATCGAGTCTCATTTACAAACATTGTTTTGGGTTTTTCATTGGTTTTGGCGTTTGTGTTGGCGCCCGTTTCCCTACTTATTTTATGCTTCCGCTCAACCATAAAAACTAATACTTCTGCTAAACATTGGTAACTAACTAAGACAATATAAAATCTACGATGAATGGTTAAACAAATGATTTTTGGAAAACGTATTATCAAATCATATAGAGTCGTTCGACGTACTAGTGTTTCAGATTCTGGTTTGTTCACACGCCTCGCGGTAAAACTCCGCATGTGGAAATTGAGGGTGTGACAGTGTGAGTATGATTTTTACATATATTTTAAGTACTTTTCACTCGTTTATTCAAACATTAAATTTATAAAAACACGATATGCAACTATCACTCTCTACAACACGCTAGGGCAAGTGCACCCATAGTGATGGTAAGATAGCGAGGTCGTCCAAGGACACAAGAGCTTTTAATACTAGAATATAGTCGACGTCTAATCTAATAAAAATTTTTAGGAAAGGTTTTTCAGATAAGTAGATAATAATAAAAGTAAATAAAATAACTAAAGCAATAAAAGAAATAAATAGACAAGATAAAATCACTTGGTTCTGACTTATTATCTCCGTAACCTTTGATGATTTCCATGCTTTGGGTTTTTTAAGAGATTATCTTAGTTAAAGTGTCATGTCCCTCTTTTGGAGGCAACGCTACCCTGAGCCATATTGGTCTGGGTCAATAGGGATACAGTCCCGCAAGGCCTGAATATTGAAAGATAATTAACTAAGTTATTAATGCGAAATGTGGCATGTCCCTCTTTTGGAGGCAACGCTACCTTCGGCCATATTGGTCTGAGTTAGCAAGGATACAGTCCCGCAAGGCCGGTTATAGTTTTAATAGTAGTTTGTTTATAAGGGACTCAAGTTGTTCTTACTTCCCCCGATTTGATGTTATCTGCCTCAAGGGAAGTCCTAATAAGCTTGACCCAAGTCCTCGTAGGATCTATACACTCAATGAGGCAAAAACTTTACCCATACCACTCTTCTTACCCCCTTCCAGGCAGTTAACGTGCTTTATATATAACGTAAAGACACGAATGAGTGAATGAATGAAACATGAAGGATGATAGAATAAAATTCACTTTCAATATAAAAACCTATTTACTAAAGTCATTAATACATACCCAATTAAAAATTTAACAAAAGTTAAGAAATCAAAAGTAATACATAAATAACTTGTCTTCACCAAGCGATGTAAGAGATTAGCCAAGCAATGCCTTTGTTTGACAAAAAACTCTTACGATCAATCTTGGATCCCGAGACTACACACTCTAGGATGGATGATGGATGAAAGATGGTGGTATTGTGGTGGTGGAGTGGTGGCATGTGTAGGAGAAGTGGTTTGCCAAGGATAAGTTGGAATGAAACCAAGCACCCCTATTTATAGCTGGAAACAAATCCTTCACACAATTCCGTGCCCGTAGGGCATGGCCCCGTGCCTTCCTTCTTCTCTGTCTTCATTTAATTTGTATCTCAGATCAGCCTGCTGCACGGCTCTGTGTGTCAACGGCACAGGCCCATGGCCGTTGTACTTGTTATACTATCCCAGATATGCAAATCTGGAAGTTGACCACGGCTCGTGCCCAAGTGCACACGGCCTCGTGTCTCTTGTCTGCTTCTGTTTGTCTTTTTCTGAATTAAAATCTTAAAGGGGCACGACTCCATGCCGACGAGGCACGACCCCGTGCCAAACTTCTGATTTGTTGTTTTTGCTCTTGGGGTGAAGCTTGGAGGGTTGGTATAGTGTGTTGTCTTCCCGACTTTCATACTTATGTTGGATTTTGTCGTTAATTTGTTCCTTTTGTACACTTAAGCTCTTTTGTCCTGAAAATAAAAAGTAAAACAAAGAAACACACTTTTTCCAACATTAGTCTAAAAAGGGTTGACATTCTACTGTATTTGATACAATTTATATGTTGCATTTGACGCATATCACCTCCTTTAAGTGATAAAAAATGGCAATGGTGAAATACGTTGTAAAAATGGCTAGGCGTTAGTCGGCGGCAGGGTACCAACTAGCGATTTATCATGCTTAATTGGATTAGAATTTTATATGTTGTTTACATAACTTATATATATATACAAAAAACTTCATTTTTTTTATAAATTGTTTCTTGCATATTAATCTGACTTGGATTATGAATTACATATACTTGATAGACTTTGAACAATTTCAACCCGAATTTTACGGATTTAAATGTCTTTGACCGCCTACCGAGTTTTGGTACGATTAGATGAAATTTAATAAGTAAACCACATACCACCGATTAATCGATGATTAATCTTGATTTTTACAACATTGAATATACCATGTGACACTTTACAGTCCCAAGAAAAATGGAACGATACTCCCATTATCTTATATCTAGGGATGCGAATTTCTAACATAACATGAACCTAACACGAAATTTACGGTTTTGGGTTTAGGTCAGTTTCAGGTTGAACTCGCGAACCCGTTTAGCTAAACAGGTCAGGTTGACGAGTTGACCCGTTTAATCTATTTATATTATATTTTATTTTTTAATGGTATGTTTTATACCAAAAATTAAATTGGGTGTGTATGTCAAAATTATAACTTCAAAAAAAGAGAAATTGATATAGGATTTTGTAAATAAAATGTAACTGTATTATACACATTTATATTCTTTTAGTAAAATTTTTATCTAATTTGCGAAAATAAAATAAAAAAAGTTCGGTTGAACGGGTTGTGTTTTGGGATAACCTGCGAATATTTGGGTCGTGTTCGGGTCATATGTATGACATGATTTTCAGGTGTGGGACAGGTTGAATCCGCTAACCCACAAACACAACCTATTTAGCACCCTCGCTTATACCAAATTTTAGAATTTAATCATGAAAAATGGAACATACCTTATTTTAGAACTTAATGCTCTCACACTTTGGAGACATATATAATGGGGAAAACGTGTAACCTGTTCAAAAACGGTAAACAAAATCGCGGAATCAAACTTTGTTATACCAAAAATTTCCTAACTCGAATTCAAATGAACCTGTTATAATGCAAACAAATAGGTATAAAAGTAACAATAAAAAAAGTCAAAAATTAGTGTTAAAAACCTTTCAAAAAAAGAAGAGTAAAACCACAGTACTACTACTAGAGCTTCAAATCAATCATCACCAAAATCTAAATCTAATAAAAGAATCCATAAAACTCCACATGTCAACATCTCTTTTTTCAGCTATTGAAATGACAACTTTTTTTTTGTTCAGCTATTGAAATGCCATGTGGCATTCTACTGCTCTGGTTCTATACCCAATATTAATGTTCTACACCCACTCACCCATACACCTCAATATCAATTTCAGTTTCCAAACCCTAATCAGTATCATCACAATATATTTCCCCTTGAAACCCTAATCTCATTCTCCTCCCACCATGACGCCCATTTCCTTCCCCACCATTTCCCCTCTCTATCACCCTTAAACCCTATCTACCACAAACCCTTTGAATTGTATTCTGTGAAATTGCAACGACACCAACGTGTTCATCCCAATTAGACTTTTTTTCAATTCAAGGATCTCAGATGTATAGTCGGTCAACAACAATGTTTTCCAATTTGATGTTTTCACGATTCAAGGATCTAAGATGTATCAGTTGGTTGTTTCATCCCAATCCAGTGGTTTTATTTTCTCAGGTATGTCTTTGACTATGTTTTTGAAAAACTTAAAAGTTCACATATTTGAATCTAGGTTCAAATCATAATGGTCAATCAGAAGGCGTTTATAGAATTTTAGGTTTGATTGTTTTGATGTCGTAGGTAAATGTTATCATAATGTTTGAAATAAATCACCACTCCATTCCATAAAAATATTCTTTCATTTCTGCAAATTTTAACCCGTTGACTCATGATCACAAGGAAGCATGTATAATTAGTTAATTTTGTAGACCTGCTTCCATACCTACTATTTGTGTTCACATTTTCTTAACCATATCTTATTATATTTACATTATCTTCTATTTAGGTTTTGCCAAGGATTGAGCTTATGGACTATTGATTAACTAATGGTCAGGCACAAACTATGGCAACAATTTATCTAACGCAGGGAGGCCACATGTTCTTCCTTCTAGCAATAAAGTGACAAGAAAATGGAGAAAGAATGATATTTTTTACACTTCTACTTTATTTCATCGATTCCCTACATAGCGCACTAGAGCAATCACTATAGCCGCTATTGACAATTATGGTCTGGTGTACAAACAAGTATGTAGAGATTTATGAGTTGTAATTGTAATGTCATTTATTATTGTTATACGTCAAAAAAATAGTCCCGATATATAAAGTTTTGAACAGATTATAGAATTATAATCTTTAGATTATACCGTCTCCCTCCCAACTACTACTGATTAGCATCTCCATTTGACCGCCACCCTAAAAGTCAAACTTCAGTCTAAGGATTTGCAAATCAGGTAATCATCTTTTTTTATTAACTTTATATTCTTTTTTTGGCTACTTCATCTCTGGAAGCCTTACTCCGCCGTCGTCTCGGACGCCGCCGGTGCTGAACCGCCATAGTTTTTGGACGTTGAGGTTTTGACCCGATTCGCATATCAACACCTAATTTTGAGCTGGTCAGATTCTATAACATCTTTTTTATTAACTTTATATTGATTTGTTGACTCTGGTTATGAGCATTAACTTGTGATAGATTGATAGTTTCTTTATTTCGTCTATGGTGATAAGTGTTTGAAATAAGCGTACGCCTTTTCAACTTCACCTGAATTTTTATAGGAGTCGGGCCAATAAATGATTCAGTTGTGGTTATTATATATTCTTAGGTATGTCTTTGAATTCATGATAGTTTGCAGATTCTATTTGATTTTATTTTTGGATTTTAACATTTTACATTATCTATACAAACATCTAATGGTGACTTATGAAGTTGAAGAGCCTCAATAATTATGTACTAATTATTCTATACTTATGAGATAATAAAGACTATTAGTTACAAAATTTATAAACCTTTGAGAGAATGATGAGTCCCAATCAACACCCATTATCTCTAATCCATCAATCTATATATAGAGCTATTTACTCCCCTTTCAATCCTCACAAAAAACCCTCGGAGAATTCGACCCCTCTATGCACACAAGTAAGACTTCTAATCTCCATCCTCTACGTAGAAATTATGGTCAGTTATGTTATTATAGGTATGATTTCAGAATTCTTACTCTTCCTTAAACTTAAAAGAGTTGATGGCTGCAACAAACATATCATTGCTAACTGAACTTTATGTTCATAATGATGATTGTACTATAAAGTCTGTATCATCAGACTGTGGAGGCACCCAGCCTACAAAAACCCGACTGCAACACTATTTTATGGGGTGGTCTTCGTTGATGAGCAGGTAATAATTTAAAAGTTTAGATTTCCACTGAATTTGTTAATTATTGTTGTCAATTTATAATATATATGTACATATATATTTATTTTCAAGGAAACAAAATGCAAGCAAGTGTAGTTGAAAAATGGTATAAATGGTTTGCAAAGTTTCTTGTGGAGGACTGTTTGATTCTTAGGTCGGTGTTCCAGTAATGTTATTAAGAAATATTAACCAAAAAATGGCTTATGCAATGGAACTCGACCACAGGTCTTATCATTGCGCGATCGCGTTGTTGAAGCACAAATCTTATCTGGAAGTAATATTGGCGCTCGAACGTTTATCCCTTGATTTCGATTAGTACCGTCAGACAAAAGGATTCCCTTTAAGTTTCAAAGAAGACAGTTTCCTCTTGCTGTTTGTTTTGCAATGACTATTAATAAAAGTCAAGGACAGTCGTTGTGTAAGGTTGGATTGTTTCCAAAACAACCAATTTTTACACATGGCCAGCTATACTTGATGAGGAGGGTCAAATTGCAAACAAAACTACAAATGTCGTGTATAAAGAAGTTTTTTGAGATTTGTAGAATGTAAGGTGTGCCTTTATATTATATTGTTCGAGACAGATTGTTGAATACCTTATTCCTGAACATCAAGAAGATGATTTTGGGAAACAATATCTGGTTTTTACCATATTCAAACAATATGTCACTCTCTTTATAATGGAAATATTATTATATCATCATTTGGTTATATTCGTCAAACCGTGTAACACACGGGGCTATAAACTAGAAGAGTAATATAAAGTCTTCTCTAGGTATACTAGGGGCATACAATAATCATCATATACTTGGCATAAATCACTTCCGGAATATACAATTAAACAATACGAGTAAACGAGTAAGTGGTATCACCAACGAGGAGTTAACGGTCTCTAAAGCATCTCTTATCCCAACCCAAAGCAATCAAGAACGGAGCAAACAGTTTCTTCGTCTCTTGCGTTTTTAGTTCTGACAGCGGAACCACCAAAAAGAAATAAACCCTATTTTTTCTATTGTCTTGGGTTGCCAAACACAAAATCACCATATATATTTTTATATGCATCTTGCGTTGAGTCAAGCCAACAATATAAAGCATTTCATATGTATAAAATGGTAATTTCCAATAGATTTTTAAGATGACAACATATATATATATATATATATATATATATATATATATATATATATATATATATATATATATATATATATATTGCAATAATAAATAAATTATTTAATTAAACGAATAAATAAATAATTAAATCAATAAATGAATTAAACTAAAGAATAAATCACTTCAACGGTAATTTATTTCGCGAAATTTTTGAGGTTCAAGGGTTAGGATCCGGATTTCAAAATGGGTCACATCTAAATGATCCATTTAGGACAGATGTTACAGTTTTCCTACTTTTAGGAATTTCGTCTCGAAATTAGGAGAGAAACCGTTCTTGAGGATTAGTTAATAGGGTTTCTTATAGATTGGATCTTGAGTACGCCAGGTAATAAAAATCTCGATGATGCTAAGGATATACATAACCAGATGTGCGTGAAGTTTGAATTTTGATTAAGGCGGTAATGTTCCTAGCAAGGGCTGAATACCCTTTACAAGAATCGCTCTTTGATGCCCGAAGTGTGGAAATGGAAAAATGTTATGACACGTAGATGACTTGTAGCATGATAGAGGGTTTACTACTAGGTTTTAATCAATGATGTCTAATTGTAATTTGCATCATGGTAAGGGATTTTGAAAAAATTTAAGCGTCATAATGATAGAGTTACATATGGAATCACAAAACAAAATCACCATCCACGTTGTTATCCAAATTGAGATTGACACTACTTACACAGAACCTCTCATGACAATCTAACAGTGCTTTTGATCCTTTGACAAGAACACTTATATATAGGAAGCACCAGCGGCATATCCACCATGTCCTTGTCAAAGTTTCATTGGCTTTGTTATCAAGTCATGATTAGTTCTGTGTAACTCGTCCTAAAATCTACCAAACATAAACAATTACAACAACCAATGCTTAAGTCTCGAATCCAAAGAAAGCAAGACTAAATGATGGCGGTACCTCTATCTTGTGTTATAAGGAAGTGGTCATCCTACGAAAAAGTGAGACGTGACCCACTTTCCATAAGTTATGAGATGAGGTCCACCATGATGTATGATGAAATTACATGAAACTTAATCGATGTATGGTGACATGATATGAAATGTAATGAAAAAAACAATTGGCGTAGCATAATATGAATGCAACGATGGAAATAATACGAAATAATGTTAACTTGAAACGTTAAAACCCAAATTGAAAACAATGGTAACTTAAGTAGTCAAGACAAGAAATGGAATTGATAAAAACTTGGAATGAAAATATAAATTAAATAAACAACTGGAGCGGAGCCTTTAATCTTTATAGTGGAAAAAGGCTAGTTGGGTTGCTCGTTCGTACCGTTGTCGTTGACCCCATCTAGGTTTACGTTGATGTTGTAGGTTCTACCTCTTGCTGGTAGAGGTGCTAGGTTTGTAAGATCCGCTTGGTGAATTGGGTTTGCTTGGGCTTGAGCGTTGATGATGTTAAGTAGCATAGGGCACATGTTTCTGAAATGGGTAGGATCTCCATAATTAAACAAGCTCTAACATAGGGTACCATGGGGTAGCTATGATACTGGTTGGGTTTGTCATGTTTTGGATAGAAGGTGGAGCTTGGTTTTGAGGGGTACGGCAAGTGTTACTCAAATGACCATAATGCCCATTATTGGCACACAGTCATTAAGGAACGATAGGTTGATGGTGATAGAGGCAGGTGTTGCATTGAGGGTAAGGACCAATGCAGGGTTTCTTATTTGAGTAAGTAGTGGGTGCGACTTGGGTTATTTGATTGACTGGTATATAAGGATTGGTGGCGGTCATGGCATATGAATCAACGTAAACAAAGTCATAACTTTTTGATGAAATTGATAGATAAAATACGAAAAGTAAAAACGTATGCTAAAATGAAACTTTTGGGGTGTATTAGAAAATAATAACTCATGATAATACAACACTTTTAAAGTGTTCTTGGGCTTTGCTCGTAATTGGGCCTTGCATGCCGTCATACTTCACCTTCGTAATCATGTGGGCCCCCATGATTACCGGGCTTTCATATGATTCACATGTGTTAGCCTAGTAACGTACACTAAAACCCGGAGAAAATCGAGAAATATGAATGTAACGTATGAAAGTCGGAGGGTATCCTGGAGTGGACACGGTGACAACTCAGTGGGTTTAGTTCACATGACGTTTGGTGAGGCATGCTTTGGCCTAATAGGTCCTTCGTACTCTCATCGGTAGTCCCCAAGTAGGCAAACTAGTCCGTTAATTCGGATTTATACTAATGCCAATCCTAGACAGGACGTCCTGACTACCGATACTCGAACCCTTCCAGTTACTACATGCCCGTCACATGAACTCACTTTGATGAGATTTGAAAAACAAAAACATCGCAAAAGTTTGAATAACATAAAATAAGTATTTGGAAAATGGGAGGAAATACTTTGAAAATTTAGAGGAAATCGAGAACTTATAAATAAGGGTTTTATAAGTTTCGTATGGTACATTTCAAGTGGAGTGATAGATATATATATGTAACATATATGTAGACTTCATGACATAATTATAACACATTGCATGTATCACGTAGCAAGTAACAAATAGAGTGCTTGCATACGTTTGTGTGTATTGTGTGAGCAATAGCAAATCATAAGTTAATCCAAACATAAAATCACATAAGCACATAGGTCCTAGTTGACTAAAGTATAGGTTCTAAGGGTCTAATAACCTATCCTATATCCCAAAGTCAATGACTCTGATACCAATCTGTCACAACCCGACACGCAATGGAATAGGTGAACGGGGCATGATTGGGTTAATCCAAAGAGCTTATGACTTGCTATTACGAGTTCTAATTAATCATTAACCCAAACTATATGTTTCACATAACAAACAATCCAAATAATCAATTACATAAGAGACATATAACAATTAAATTCTACTAATCTGTTTCTTTTTAACTAAGGCCTATCTTATGTCCAATCTTCTCTTCGTACATGTTCACCCGTATCATGTGTACAAATGGTTTTTGGGTCAAAAAAAGGTTGGTGAGTGAACCTTATCGTTATTTGAAAAAAAAATATTATGTTTAAATTTGATTTATTGAGAAAACGTCGTTAACCAATGTAAGTAAATATGTTGCATGTCATAAGTCAAACCTCATAAAACAACCTCGAACAATAAACCAATCAAATGTAAGGAATCCAATGGATGTATGCATGTTGCACGGTATTATGGTGTGCTGCAAGGTCTAAGCTCAATCAAATGGAGTTGACCTTGTATGTGTGGCAACATCAAGTTCCGCTCATAGGTAATGGGGAGCAGACGAGCCTATGATGATGTAATGACTGAAATGAATGTAATGCACCAAGTAACAACCACACAATTAACACATAACACAACCTCAAACAATATACAAATCAACAGGAACGATTCAAATGAATGTATGCATGTTGCACGGCATTATGGCGTGCTGCGAGGTCTAAGCTCAATCAAATGGAGTTGACCTCGTATGGTTGACAACATCAAGTTCCGCTCATAAGTAATGGAGAACAGATGAGCCTATGATGATGTGATGTCCAACGTGAATGAAAATGCACCAAATGTTAAACAACCAAACAACACATAACATAGATACTTCACATAATGGTAGTTGCACATAATTGAACTTGTAAAATACAATAAAAAATATGCGACACATGATACACCCAAAAAACGTATAAATACAATAAAAAGGGGAGTTGTAAGATTCACTCACAGTGGTTGCGTATAAGGATTCCTTGAAGATAACGCAAGAGGGAAGATAGGGAATTCCTAAGAACGAAAGCGATTACCCTAATTGTTAAAATATCACATAACGATCTAGTTATTATTTATATGCTAAATAAATTTCTAATATTTATAGTTTACAAATTAATTATTTGAGTATTATAAATTATCTCATTATTAACATTTAATGTTATAAAAAGAAACAAAATTAATTGTTAATTAGTTATGTTCTTATTTGATCTAATGATTTTATTATAAGAGAAAAAGAAATAAAAATAAAACTGTTTATTATGGATGCTAGTATTGGATTTAAGGGTTTTAGTAAAAAGTAAAATGAATTTTAAAATAAAAACCCTAAAAACCGGTTCTGCCTGGATTCAAACCGGCGACCTCGGTGTCGTTTGCACACAGCCCTACCACTAGGCTATGTGTCTAACTCATTGATGTTGTGTTCCTTAATTATACTTATGTTGTAACTGGGTGTTTCATATAATGTTCTGATTAAAAAGAAAGAATATGCAGCGAGCATGTCCGGCCGGGTTTTGAACCCGCGACCCCTTGTATAACCAAACAAGTATTACCCGCTCTTCTACAACATAATTATTGAAATGTTTTGGGTTACTATTTTATTGGTAGATTTTGGTTAGTATAATGGAAAGATTAATTGTATGTATGGGTGATAATGGAAGTTTTAATATATATATATGGATCGGTTTAAGAGAGAACCATCCAAAATTGCGAAAACCGTAAGAACCATTCTCCACCAATTAGATTATGCCATGTATGTTCTATTAATTTAAATCTGAAAGAGTAGCTTGGTAATTTACTCCAAATGTCTAATCCCCCCTCTATCTCCTCTTTAAAGCCACAGACTTTTAAGTCTGTCATTCACATACATCCTTTAACTCTCACTCTCTTCTCCTTCTCTCACCACCAACCGCCGACCAGCACCACCTTCTCTACCACCCGTCCACACCTGACCTCCACAACCAGCACTACCAATCGACCCCCACTACACATACATACTGCTGCAAACCACCAACAGTTGATTCGTGCATCGAAACCCTAGATCTAGGCATATCACCACCTACGGCGGCGGTGGTTTATGGCGATGAGAACGACGGCGATGAGGTGTACGGTCTCTCTCTCTCCCTCCGCCTCTATAGGTTTGTGTTTGTGGTGGTGGGTGAAGGTAGGGAACGGTTGTTTTTTTACGGTGGTGAACAGTGGTTGTGTCGTTGGGGTTGGACCACTAGGCGGTGGTGGTGGGTTTTGAGGGGGGGGGACTGTGGTGAAGGGTGTTTTGTGGTGGTGGGTAGAGGAGGAGTAGAGGTGGGTGGGTGTGCTGGTGGTCCCGACGGTGTTTTGCGGTGGTGAGAATGATGGTGTTGAGGTGCACATTTTGATGGGTGTGAAGGCTGTGAAAGCGTGAATTTTGTGGTCTTTGATTATGTTCTTTGATTATGTTAGGCTGAAGGCTGTTTTTGGGGATTATCCGGCATCAAAACCCTAGAACTGATTCTGTTTTGGGATTACCCGGTGATTTGATTTGTATTATTTGATGTTGGGGGTTGTTTTGTGTTATTTAATTTCTGCGGGTTTTTTGTGTGTTTTGCACACAGTGATTCTGGTTTTTCAAATGTGATTCTGGGGGCGCAAAAGTGGTTTAAGTTTTTGGCGATTCTCCGGTGATTTGATTTGTGTTTTTGATATGGGGGGTTGAGTTGGTTGTGATGACTCAAAACAAATTGCCGACAACCGATGACGATGGCTCGGCGAGGATGGCGGAGGGTAGGTTTTGGAACCTGCAACCCCACTTTTGCAACCATTTTTTTTTCATTGAAAACTCTGAGCCAAACTCCGTTTTTTTTTCAAGTGTTTGAGTCGCGTTTTTGGGGGTGAGTTCGTTTGTTAAAACACTGGCGAGTCGTGATTTTTGGGTGAGTTTGTTTTGTTTAACATGGACAAGTTCATTAGGTTTGAACAATAAAAAATGACATGTTTTGGGTTTTTTAGTTTTACGTTAGGGGTTTGGTTGGTTTACTTAGGGTTTTTTTATATTTGTGTCGGGATATTGGTTTGTTTACATGGGGGGTTTGGTTGGGTTTACTTTGGGTTTTTTATATTTGAGTCGGGATATTGGTTTGTTCACATGGAGGGTTTTCTCAGATGGTTTCACGTTTGTGTCGAGTTTATTTGGATTAAAACCGAGACGTAAAAAAAGTTAAAACCCAGGTCGTAAAATAAGTTTAAAACAGGGCGTAAAAAATGTTTGGCGTAAAAAAAACATAAACCCGTAAAAAACATTTATGTGTGGGTTTACATTCAACTTTTTAAAATATACCGTTTACATTCGACATATGCGCCAAAAAAAACCGTTTAAATCTGGGCGTAAAAAAGTTTCAAACCGGGGTGTAAATTATTTTTTAAACGGGGCGTATAAAAACGTTGCGTAAAAAAACAACGCGTAAATTTTTTTAAACGTGGCGCAATTTTTTTTAAACGGGGCGTATAAAAATTACACGTAAAAAGCGCCGGGCGTAAAAAAACTGGATGTATAAAACGGCACGTAAGTAAAATGGGGGGCGTAAAAACAGTTTAAACCCCGGGGGCGTAAAAAAAGTTCAAAACCGCGGCGAAAAAAATTAAAACCGAGGCGTAATTTTTTTTAATAGGGGCGTAAAAAAAGTTTCAAACCGGGATATAATTTTTTTTTAAGCGGGGCGTAATTTTTTTTTAAACGGGTCGTGTAAAAACGTCGCATAAAAAAACCGGCGAAAAAACGGACGTAAAAAACGGCGCGTAAATACAGTTTAAACCCGGGGGACGTAGAAAAAGTGTAAACCCAGGGTGTAAAAAAAGTTTAAACCCGGAGCGTAAAAAAAGTTTAAAGCCGCGACGTAAAAAATTAAAACCGAGGCGTAAATTTTTTTTAAATCAAGGCGTAAAAAAACTTCAAATCGGGGTGTAAATTTTTTTCTAAACGGGGCGTAATTTTTTTTAAACGGGGCGTATAAAAACGCCGCGTAAAAAACCGGGCGAAAAAACAGGCAATAAAACGGCGCGTAAAAAACTGGATGTATAAAACGACATGTAAAAAATGTTTTTTTTGTAAAAAAATCTTGAATTTTTTTTTTTTTGTTAAAAAATCTGATTTTAAAATGTTTTTAATAAAAAATCTGATTTTAATAAAAAAACATTTAATATAATAAGACAAAAAAATAATAAAAAACAATAAAAACAAAAAGACAAAAAATCAAATTTACTAAAATACCTTTTTAACGTTAAAATATTAAAAAACATAATAAAATAAAAAAATTTAATATTAGTTTTAATTACTTTTAATCTCATCCATTCATCTTAAAACATCAAATAATTAGAAAGTGGTTTTTACGGTTCTCGCAACTGAAGGTGATTCTCATTATATATATATATATATAAAACTCAAAATGTAAACTACATAACTGTGGTCAGGATTGCGTAGATCATTCCAAGGAAATTTGTTATTTATTTATATTCATACAGAAGGTCGGCCTAGAAGATGCCAAGAAAAAATGTACGGAACAAGAAAAACCCGAAAATAATACCCGCCCACTGTTTAGTTTATTCAATTTAATCACTGTTGATCATGAAATAAACACAAAGGCGAATCGATTTGAAATAATAAGAATTATACCGAAGCGTGGAACGTGAACACTTGACGTTTTCCAGCAAGCTTGATTATTCCGGCTGCGTCTGGATTCTCCGGCGAGAGTGTAGGTTCATTTGAGGGTAGAGAGAGAGAGGTGGTAACCGAGATGGTGGGTTCTTGATGCCGTTAATATAAGAATAGGGGTGGCCGTGGATGGTAAGATGGTGGGTTAAGGAAAGAATTTTTGATCGCGATGCATCCGGATGTGATCATGGCCATGTTCGTGATTTAGTTATAAACAGAAACGCGGAAACGAAAATTAATTCGACCAGCTAGTAATGTTTCCAAGTTTACCCATTTGAAGCTTAGGCGGCAAATTCTAAGTTTCAAAAGGATCTGCGCCATAATGTGCGTATATAATACGCGGTCCACAACTCTTTTTTATTTTGTTTCTTTTTTTAACATCTTTCCTAAATTACAGAAAAGCCCCTGAACTTTGTGGTTTAATTTAAATATTTAACTAACTCCAATAACCTCGTTACGAACATATTTGAAATATTTAACGAATTTAACTAAGGTTAAGTAGATATTTAATATCGTTATATTTTATTATATATATATATATATTGCAATAATTACTTAATTAATTAAACGAATAAATAAATAATTAAATCAGTAAATGAATTAAATTAAAGAATAAATCACTTCAACAGTTATTTATTTCGCGAAATTTTTAAGGTTCAAGGGTTAGGATCTGGATTTCCAAAACGGACGGCATCTAAATGATCCGTTTAGGGCGGATGTTACAATTTGGCCACCTATGCTCAATTTATGCCACATAGCCCCAAATTTGTCACCATACCTCCTCCTTATGACACCTTAGGAGACACTAATCAGCTTGTAATGATCCTTAGCAACACGTGTCATGATTTGGGAGCATTTTGATTAGTATAAATAGGTAATCAAGGTGCTCCTTAAACTCACACCGTCAAAAGTCACTCTAATTCTATTCTTGGAGCAATCCCTGGAGCTTAGGAGGTTTTTCCCTAGTATTCTTAGTAGTCTTCAAGTCAAGTAAACTTTCCTCCTTTACTCAGTTTCAGTTATTTAGCTAGTTTCCAACTAAGAGTCAAACAGTTTGACCTTTCGTTTGACTTTCAGTTCTAACCACTATGGTCAAGTCAAAGTTCAATCTGAACTTTCCCACGTGATCGTAATAATGTTGGTATGATTCCCCTACGATCATGCCTTCTAGTAATCACGTTCAATGGGCGAAATGATGAGTCAAGCATGTTATGTTTAAAAAGTCAAAACTAGTAAAAATGCATTTTACACTAATTGAACTTTAAACTATTGAAACCCAATATTTTGATAACACATTAGTTTGTATGAACTAATATAACATATTTTGACATGTTCAACTCATCGTATTCAGTTTAGACCTCACTTCTATATCGAAAGTCAAGTAGTTTGACTTTTGTTTTGACTTTCGATTACGACCCAATTGGTCAGCCTTAGGATTCGACCAAGCCCTGACTATAGCAATATGGGGAATAACTGTCACACCCCGACCCGCAGCGGAATAAGAGTCGGGGCATAATTGGGTTATCACCAAAGCTCATGATGTTTACTAAAATGTTTCATATTTATTAAATTCAAATTACAACTTAAATATTCAAATCAAATCCATACAATTACAAGGAAATGAAACTAAGTAAAGCAATCTCAAGCTTAAACTGATTCATTCTTCTAGGCCTTCCTATGTGTTTCTTACCTCAACTGGATCACCTGTATCATGTGTAAAACGGGGGATATTTTGGGTCAACAAAAGTTGGCGAGTGAACCTTGAGAAAACATTGTTATTAATTTCTTGTTGTATTTAATGTTGAAAACTTGTGCAATAATCACATGTGAGCAAACATATATATATATATATATATAACATAAACACAAACCACATTGGATGAGTAAATGATATGAATGATGATGTATATGAGATCAAGGCTCAATCAAATGGAGCCGATCGAATGAGGCACCTGATACTCAACCCGTATCCCACGGGGAGCTGATGGGCCTAATGAAATGCATGCACTGAAAATGATAATTTCAATCTAAACATAATTCACACAACAATTGATACATATTGGATACACATTTGATCACGGATATGATGGATGCACAAGTGTTTAAATATAATAAGGAATTAAACGACACATGATACACCCCAAAATGTGATTAAAACGGGGAATTGGTAGAGATTCACTCACCTTGGGTGCGTTCTTTGGTGACGTTGGACGCGCACGAGTTTTGGGATTTGATCGACGAGGAAAACTAACCTAAAATAATAACGAAATGGTTCGGTAAATAAATGGATTTTATTTGAGATTAATACTTTTAATTCATAATCTTTTTTGTGAGTTTAAGGACATTTTCTAACTTTAAAAATATTATTTTTAAGTATTTTTAAATAATTTTCTGATTAAATAAATAAAAAAAATAAATAAAAAATGTTGACTTTTTGACTCTGACCGTTGACCGTTGACCGGTCGGATTGTGTTAATTATATGCGCTGAGTGAGGTTCGAACTCGGGACCTCTCGTATACGTGCACGCAGCTCTACTAACTGAGCTACGTGTCTAACCCGAAATATTCTCTGTTTTAATTATATATATACTAATTATCTGTTATTTTATTTGGTTTATTTCAAAACGGATTTAATATGGCCGAACCGACTTCAGTGACCCGAAGTCGAACTCGGGACGTTCGGTTCGAGTGCGCACAGCCCAACCAGTTGGGCTGTGTGTCATATCTGTTTAACTTATGATTTATATTATTCTTATAAACATTCTGTGACTTAATCTGATTAAGTTTTAAAAATGTTGGTTTTAATTCTGAAATTCGGTAACGTGTGCGATTCGAACCCGGGATGTGTGCATTGTTTGTGCACACAGTCCACCGCTGAACTGTGTGTCTAACCCGTTCGAATATCCGTTTTTAATTATACTTATACACATGTTTTAACTTCATCTTCTTCGTTTATCGAATTACCGAACAGTGAATTGACTGTTTGTTTAATTGACCAACTACGCTTATGATTGATTGAATTGAAGTAAAAGAAAGGAATTTAGGAATAAGATGTACCAATCACAGAGTGTCTTCTTCAGATTTTCCGGCAAAATTCGTCGGCTCCGATTTGTGACTTCTCGACTGAATATGATGATTAACAGTTTAGAACCTTTGTTTGAACAATTAAAGTATGAACTAAGAGATAGCAGAGAAGTTTAGACAGATATACCGGTCGAGGAATGAATACGGTTTTCTGATGACCGATTCCGGCGAGGTTCCGGCGAAATTGGCAATCTCCGGCGACGAGCTTCTGCGAAATTTCAACTACGAAAAGTGTGTGGTTCTGAGCGAAAGGATTCCCGAAAGGTTGAGTGGGTATTTATAGGAAGAGAACTGAGTGAATTGGGTCCGATTTTGGGTCTTCATTCACGGTCAAAGTTTCTCCGGCGGTTATGTCCGCAATTGACTGTTAGACGTTGGTTATAACCGATGTCGAAGTCGGTTATAGTGTTTTAGTCAAAAGGAAAATGGCTAAACTCGCGGATTGCCGGATTTTCCGGTGATTGCGAGTTCTGCCGCGCTGAGGTCCGGATTTTGATTTCGAGTTTTAATTTAAGTATTATTTGTTTCAGTAATTTCACAAAGGAGTCATGTGGCGGAGCGGTGTGTTGTGTGATTGAGTTTGTGGGCGACCCGGGTTCGAGACCCGGCGTCCCCATTTAATTTTTTTCTCACAATTTACGATTATTTATCAAATATGGTTTTTAAATTCTAATATAGTTATTAATTATGTATCGTTTAAAAATTAATTTGAGCAATAAATGTGCAACGGAAAATTATAACTGGATATTCGATTAATGAACGAAGCGGGTTTTGGAAACCCGTTTTTCGACGGATGTTACAGTATCCCCTACTTTTAGAAAATTCGTCCCAAAATTTAAGTAGTAGTGGTAATAGGAAAAAGATGCGGGTATTTCTCGCGCATTGAGTCTTCACGTTCCCAAGTAAACTCAGGTCCTCGTTTCGACTCCCAACGTACCCTGACAATTGGAATACGACTTCGTCTTAAACGCTTCTCTCCGAAGTCCATGATTTCTACTGGTCTTTCAATGAAGTGCATAGATTCATCGATCTGAATGTATTCTAGCGGAATATGGAGGTTTTCATCGGCGAGGCACTTCTTCAAGTTTGATACATGGAATGTGGGATGAATTCTGTTGAGCTCTTCTGGTAGGTCAAGCTTGTATGCTACAGGACCTACCCTTTCGTGTATCTTGAAAGGTCCTACGTAGCGTGGTGCTAGCTTGCCCTTCTGGCCAAAACAAATCACTCCCTTCCACGGTGATACTTTTAAAAGTACTTGATCCCCAGTGTCAAACTCCAAGGGCTTTCGTCGTTTGTCTGCATAACTCTTTTGAAGACTTTGAGACGCTAGAAGATTGTTTCGAATTTGAATGACCTTGTCGGTTGTTTCTTGAATTAACTCTGGACCGGTGATTTGTGATTCCCCAATTTCATGCCAACATACTGGAGATCGGCACTTACGACCATATAAAGCTTCGAAAGGAGCCATGCCGATACTTGAATGGTAGCTATTGTTGTACGAAAATTCAACTACTGGTAGATGAGCGTCCAAATTCCCTTTGAAGTCTATGACACATGCTCGAAGCATGTCTTCAAGAGTTTGGATGGTGCGTTCAGATTGTCCATCAGTTTGAGGATGAAAAGCGGTACTGAGGTCTAATCGTGTACCCAAAGCGGTTTGTACGGCTCGCTATGTTCGTGAAGTGAAACGACCATCACGGTCTGAAATGATGCTTAAAGGTACACCATGACGGCTTACGATCTCGCTGATGTAGATACGAGCTAACTTCTCGTTCTTGAAGTCCTCGCGAATCGGAATGAAGTGAGCTGATTTTGTAAGACGATCAATGATTACCCATATGGTGTCATACCCACTGGAGGTGCGAGGTAACCCGGTAATGAAATCCATGGTTACGTTTTCCCACTTCCGCACAGGTATTTCGGGTTGGACTAGAAGTCCTGAAGGTCTTTGATGTTCAGCTTTTACTTTGGAACAGGTAAGGCACTTGGAAACAAAAACAGCAATATCCTTTTTCATGCCAGGCCACCAGTAGTGTAACATCCGTCAAAAACCGGATTTACCAAACCCGCTCCGTTTATTAACCGAACAATCAGTTAAAAATTTCGTTGCGTATTTAATGTCCAAATTATTTTTAAACGATACATAATTAATAAGTATATTGGAATATATAATTTATATTTGAAAAAGTATTAAAAATAGTGGTTTAAAAATAAAACAAGGCTGCCGGGTTTCGAACCCGGGTCAGCCGGGTCAACCTGGTCAACAATGTCTTAACTCCCACACGCTCAACCACTCCGCCACTTGTGTTCTTTAGTAACATATCAAAACAATTAATTCAAATATCAAACTCGAATTCAAAACTGACGCGCCCAATCGCAGTCGTCGGAAATCCCGACGATTTCGCCGAGATTGGACGGTTTCTTCTGATTTAACCGAAGCCTTAACTATTACATCGGTTATAACCGACGTCTGAACCCGCGACACAAGTCATAACCGCCGGAAAATTATTGACCGACGAATCAAGACGGAAAACAGACCAAATTCGTCGATGTTCTGCCCTATAAATACACCCTCTAACTTCTGTTAGCTTTTTCGCTCACAATGACACTCTTTCCCGACGTAATTTCACTCGCCGGAGAACTTCTGCAACTCGCCGGAAAACCGAACCCCTTCACCTCTGTGCCTTACTCTAAAAACTGAACACCTAGAGCTCATACCGAAGCCACCCACACTCATCTCAAGCTCCCTGAAGACCCTCTGCCGCAGGACACACGTCGCCGGAATAACTTGCTATCACCGGAGTTTCGCCGGCGAAACAGAGGAGTCCTGTTCGGTATATCTTACACTTAATCTCTCATTCTTTTTATTAATCTCACATGTAATTAATCACAACACCCTAAAGAACATGATTAAATCGTCGAACCAGTCAGACATTGGTTCTGGCTGAAGCTTAACGAAGAAGATGAAGTTTTCAGTATTATATAAGTTTAAATCAAGATATATCTCGGGTTAGACACACAGTCCAGCGGTGGACTGTGTGCAAATAAAAAACGCGTACGTCCCGAGTTCGATTCTTGTCCCACGCACACTCGCCTTAATAAAAATGTTCTTTTTTTAAACTGAACCGGATTCATTGCAAATAGATGTTAAGTTTAATAAAAACCGAATAATAACCAAGATAGACACACAGTCCAGTGGTGGACTGTGTGAACGTTTAAATCACACGTCACGAGTTCGAGTCCAGACTACCGCACCGGTTCTGGCAATTATCAAACTTTTTATATAAGGCAGAAATGAAATTATTTAGTTTGTATATAAGTATAATAAAAATCAGATTATTTACCAAGTTAGACACACAGTCCAGCGGTGGACTGTGTGTTAACCTAAACCACAGGTCCCGGGTTCGAGACCTGTGGAGAGCACCGAGCGTGATATTAAAACCGTTTTTTTAAATAAATGATTTTCGGATTAATTCAATTAGTATATAAATATAATTAAAAACAGAAATATTTCGGGTTAGACACGTAGCTCAGTTGGTAGAGCTGCGTGCACGCGAACGGGAGGTCTCGGGTTCGAGCCTCACCCGGCGCACACAATTACACAATAAAACCGGTCAACAAGTCAACGGTCAACAAGTCAACAGTCAAAAATCAACATTTTTTTTATTACTTTTATTTAATTATTTACATTAAAAATACTTAAAAATAACATTTTTATAGTTAGAAAATAGCCTTAAACTAACAAAAATACATCCAACAATCCTACTAAAATTGATTAATAAAATCCGCTTACTTACCGAACCATAATGCTATTATCTAGGTTAGTTTCACTCGTGGTTAAAACCTACTTCGTGCGCATTCAACATCATCAACCGAACGCACCCAATGTGAGTGAATCTTACAACTCCCCTTTTTAATTACACGTTTTGGGGTGTGTCATGTGTCACAAAAATTAACTCGTTTATTTAAACTTGTGCCATACCATATTGTGATCTAAACTTAGAATGTATATATTGTTTGTAGTTATGTATTTCATATTGTCAAGTTATATGCAAATCATTCATTAGGCCCATCAGTTCCTCGTGGGAGACGAGTTGAGCAACGCGTGCCTCAAAACAATCTATTATTGTATGTGTGTGCATTATTTAATATTAAGTGATTGGTGAATAAGTTTACATCTATATTTACTCATATGTGGTTGTGCACTTTATTTTATAATCAATTCAATAAACTTGTTCAAATGTTTTTTTTTATAGGATTCACTCGCCAACTTTTTGTTGATCCAAAAAAACCATTTTTACACATGATACAGGTGAACAGGATGAAGCAAGGAAACATAGGAAATGCCTTAGAAGAAATCAATGAAGTCTAGAATGATGTTTAGGATATGATGTAATTATGATTGTATGTTTCCATTTAATTTGTAATAATGAATATGAAACGTTATAATAAATGTCATGAGCTTTGATGATAACCCAATTATGCCCCGATCACCTTTTCCGCTGCGGGTCGGGGTGTGACAAGTAGGTGTATCGTAAGTCTTGATATATCTTGTCAGCTCCTGGGTGTACAGAGTACCGTGTTTTGTGCGCCTCATTCATAAGGAAATCACGAAGGTTATCGCGATCAGGAATCCATATGCGGCTTTAAATAGTATAGAATACCGTCAGATTTGGTTTCGATTTTGAGTTCCGCTCCACATGACAGTTCATCGCGTACGTCGTTTTCTGTTACAGAAACATGTTGAGCTGCTCGGATTCGATCTTTAATGTCGGTTATGATTTGCGAACATAGAAGACGAATGGAGTTCGCATAACCTTTTCGACTGAGTGCATCAGCCACTACGTTTGCCTTGCCAGGATGATACCGAATTTCACAGTCGTAGTCGTTAAGAAGTTCGACCCATCTTCGTTGCCTCATATTCAACTCCTTTTGGTTGAAGATATGTTGAAGACTTTTGTGGTCAGTGTATATTTCACACTTGGTACCGTAGAGGAAATGTCTCCATATCTTGAGAGCGAACACAACGGCTCCAAGTTCCAGGTCGTGGGTGGTGTAATTCTTCTCATGAACTTTGAGTTGCCTAGAAGCATAGGCTATCACTTTTCCTCTTTGCATTAATACACAGCCTAGCCCTTGCCCTGATGCGTCGCAATATACTACAAAGTCATCGCAACCTTCAGGAAGTGTGAGGATAGGTGCGTCACAAAGTTTCTGCTTTAGAGTTTGAAAGGCCTCTTCTTGTTTAGGTCCCCATATGAAGGGTTTTCCTTTATGAGTCAAGGCCGTGAGTGGTACAGCAATACGGGAAAAGTTGGCAATGAAGCAGCGATAGTAACCAGCCAAACCAAGAAATGACCTTACTTCGGTAGGGGTACGTGGCGCTTGCCATTCCTGTACTGCCTTGATTTTCGAAGGATCGACATGTATTCTCTTGTCATTAACGACATGTCCAAGGAATTATACTTCTCTTAACCAGAATTCGCATTTTGAGAACTTAGCGTAGAGCTTTTCAGTCCTTAAGAGTGTAAGGATGAGTCGAAGGTGTCGTTCATGATCGGATTTAGACTTGGAGTAGATGAGGATGTCGTCGATGAAGACTATGACAAAGCGGTCGAGGTAGGGTTTGCATACCCTATTCATTAGATCCATGAAGACAACTGGGGCGTTGGTTAAACCGAATGGCATGACCATGAATTCGTAATGACCATAACGAGTCCGGAAGGCGGTCTTTGGGACGTCTTCTTCATGTACTCTGAGTTGATGATAACCAGAACGAAGGTCGATTTTTGAAAAGCAGGTGGCGCCTTGAAGTTGGTCTAGGAGGTCATCGATGCGAGGTAGTGGGTAGCGATTCTTAACCGTTAACTTGTTGAGTTCTCTGTAGTCGATACACATGCGAAACGTTCCATCTTTCTTCTTCACAAAAAGAACAGGTGCACCCCAAGGCGAGGAGCTAGGACGTATGAATCCTTTGTCAGTCAACTCTTGCAGTTGACTGGCCAGCTCTTGCATTTCGGATGGGGCTAACCTATAAGGAGATTTTGCGACTGGTGTAGCGCCAGGTACAAGATCGATGCGGAATTCGACTTCTCTCATAGGAGGGAGTCCTGAGATGTCGTCGGGAAAGACTTGTGGGAATTCCTTCACTACTGGTATATCTTCGAGTTTCTTCTCCGTGTTTCCCTTTTTGACGACGTGAGTTAGGAATGTGACATAGTTCTTCGGAGATATTTTCGGGCTTGAAGGCAGGACATTAATTTGAGTCCTTTCGAAGGGGTTTCTCCAAAGATACGTAGGGTCTGACCGTCTGCAAGAGGAATGCGAATGAACTTTTTGCGGCATACTACTTCAGCGTGATGCTGGCTGAGCCAGTCCATACCGATTATAATATTGAAACTTCCTAACTTCATAGGAATGAGGTCAACTGGAAAATCGTGATCGTTTAGAGTGAGTGTACAATTTCGTATAATAGAATTTAATGAAACCGGCTTTCCGTCAGCTACTTCCACCGTTAGAGATTCCATGAGATTATCACGAGTTTGGTTGAGGATAGGTTCAAATTCTAAAGACACAAAACTCTTATCCGCGCCAGTATCGAATAACATGGATGCATAACTACCATTGATGAGAAACGTACCGTTAACCACGTTGTTGTCAGCTCTAGCTTGGTTGACATTGATGTTGAAAGCTCTTCCTCTAGCAGGTGGAGGAGCTTGGTTAGCTTGGTTTACCGGATTTGCTTGAGCTTGGGCATGGATGATGTTCACCAAGCGTGGACATGTGTTCCTGAAGTGGTTTAGGTCTCCACAGTTGTAACATGCTCGCATGGGTTGCATCATGGGGTAGTTGGGTTGGTAGTAGGATTGGGCTATATGTTGTGCAGGTGGTAGAAGTAAAGGTTGTTGGGCTTGACCCACTATCTGATGGTGGGTTTGGGTTGAGGGTTGATTGCGGTTCATTCATTGAAGCGTGCGACAAGTTTGAATAGTGTGACCCGCACGGCCACAGCTGGTGCAATGTTGGCAAGGAGTTTCGGGGAGATGATGGTATTGACAACGGTTACATTTTGGGTATGGGCCGGTGTATGGCTTTTTAAATGGTGCAGCTGAGGGAGCAATTTGGGTAATTGGTGCGGCAGTGATAGGAGGGTTTGTTTGTGTGACGGCAAAATTTCTGCTGTTTCGTTTCCTCTTACCAGCAAACTTTGAAGATGAGACGGAATGATTTGGAGTTTGGGCCTCAATGGGGGCTTTCTTTTTCTCATCCTTGAATTTGCCGTTTCGGATGCGATTCTCAGTAAGTTCGGTAGCTAGTTCCATTGCGGCTTCAAGTGTTGCAGGCGAAGTGCTTAGAACCGAGTCTTGAATTTTCGAGGGGAGACCTCGAATGTAGTGTTCAACCAAGCGGTACACGGGGGTGAACAGATTAGGGATCATTTGGTTCAGTTCGAGAAATCTCTTGTTGTAGGAAGTGTGATCTCCTTCCTTTTGTTTCAACGAGTGGAGTTCATCTTCCAACTTTTTGATTTCGCTTCTTGGACAGAAACGCCTTGTCATGAGTTCCCTTAACTCTTCCCATGATAAGGCCATGGCATCTTCGACTCCTCGCTTACCCTTTTCTGTGTTCCAGCAGGTAAGGGCTACTCCAAACAGTCTCCCTGATGCATAACGTACCTTGCGATCCTCGGGACAATTGCAATTGAGGAAGGTGTTCTCCATTTCTTCAAACCAGTGGAGGAGGGCAGTAACACCTTCGGTCCCTTCATACTTTGGGGGATCGCAAGATTTGAAGTGTTTGTAGGAGCACTTTTTGGAGTGAGGGTTGGCGACGCTCTGGTCTTCTTGATTGGGAGGGTTGATAGGATTTGCGGTGAGAGCTTGTTGAACTTGAATCACGATGTCAGGAAGTACCGCGACCATTTGTTTAGCAATTTGAGTGGCCAAGCGTTCATTGGATCTTCCTGACTTTCTACCTCCACGTAGTTGCCTAGCCGACATCTACAGGAACATACATAGGAAGATTGTGAGTTTAAGAAGTTTTTAGGTGTCATGTGTCGTTAAAAGAATTAAAAAAAATAACATAACTATCAATAATGCAACTACATCCATAGGGTGTCTTGGGTTTGCTCATGTTTGGGCCTCCAATGTCCCCCATACCATCGCCTGTATAGTCATGTGGGCCCCCATGACTATTGGCTTAGTAGGATTCACATTGGTGTTGGCGGTTTAACACTCGCATCACCCGAATGAAAACCATGAAATATGATTGCGAGATGTATGGTAGGAGGGTGTCCAGGTGTAGACACAATGACAACTCAAAGTGGAGTTAGCTCACACGACGTTTGGTATAGCATGCTTTGGCCTAATAGGTCCTTCGTACTCTCATCGTTAGTCCCCAGGTAGGCAAACTGGTCCTTTATTTTGGATTTATACGAATGCCAAGTCTAGACAGGACGTTCCGACTACCGGTACTCGTACCCTTCCAGTTACTACATGCCCGTCATGAGAACTCACTTTGATGTGATTTGAAAAATACAAAAATCGTTGCAAAAATCATGGGAATTGTGAGGTGTGTGCTCTCATGGATATGATATGTTATGAGGATATGATTCATGATGAGCATTGTATAATAATATGTACTTATGAACATGCTTGCATAACATTGAATGTAACAATAAACATAAAGCATATAAACATCATGAATTTTGTATATAACGCATAAACAATTTAAAATTTTAATCAACTATAGTATAGGCTCTAAGGGTCTAATAACCTATCCTATATCCCTATAGTCATGGCTCTGATACCAATCTGTCACACCCCGACCCGCAGCGGAATAAGAGTCGGGGCATAATTGGGTTATCACCAAAGCTCATGATGTTTACTAAAATGTTTCATATTTATTAAATTCAAATTACAACTTAAATATTCAAATCAAATCCATACAATTACAAGGAAATGAAACTAAGTAAAGCAATCTCAAGCTTAAACTGATTCATTCTTCTAGGCCTTCCTATGTGTTTCTTGCCTCAACTGGATCACTTGTATCATGTGTAAAACGGGGGATATTTTGGGTTAACAAAAGTTGGCGAGTGAACCTTGAGAAAACATTGTTATTAATTTCTTGTTGTATTTAATGTTGAAAATTTGTGCAATAATCACATGTGAGCAAACATATATATATAACATAAACACAAACCACATTGGATGAGTAAATGATATGAATGATGATTTATATGAGATCAAGGCTCAATCAAACGGAGCCGATCGAGTGACATGAATGATGATGTATGTGAGATCAAGGCTCAATCAAACGGAGCCGATCGAATGAGGCACCTGATACTCAACCCGTATCCCACGGGGAGCTGATGGGCCTAATGAAATGCATGCACTGAAAATGATAACTTCAATCTAAACATAATTCACACAACAATTGATACATATT
This sequence comes from Scalesia atractyloides, assembly GCA_947069175.1. Classification (NCBI taxonomy): domain Eukaryota; kingdom Viridiplantae; phylum Streptophyta; class Magnoliopsida; order Asterales; family Asteraceae; genus Scalesia; species Scalesia atractyloides. Next base: position 62,108,457 of record CAMTDV010000005.1, on the reverse strand, counting down.
GGATACACATTTGATCACGGATATGATGGATGCACAAGTGTTTAAATATAATAAGGAATTAAACGACACATGATACACCCCAAAATGTGATTAAAACGGGGAATTGGTAGAGATTCACTCACCTTGGGTGCGTTCTTTGGTGACGTTGGATGCGCACGAGTTTTGAGATTTGATCGACGAGGAAAACTAACCTAAAATAATAACGAAATGGTTCGGTAAATAAATGGATTTTATTTGAGATTAATACTTTTAATTCATAATCTTAATAGGATTTTTAGATTTATTTTTGTGAGTTTAAGGACATTTTCTAACTTTAAAAATATTATTTTAAGTATTTTTAAATAATTTTCTGATTAAATAAATAAAATAAATAAATAAAAAAATGTTGACTTTTTGACTCTGACCGTTGACCGTTGACCGGTCGGATTGTGTTAATTATATGCGCTGAGTGAGGTTCAAACTCGGGACCTCTCGTATACGTGCACGCAGCTCTACCAACTGAGCTACGTGTCTAACCCGAAATATTCTCTGTTTTAATTATATATATACTAATTAACTGTTATTTTATTTGGTTTATTTCAAAACGGATTTAATATGGCCGAACCGACTTCAGTGACCCAGAGTCGAACTGGGGACGTTCGGTTCGAGTGCGCACAGCCCAACCAGTTGGGCTGTGTGTCATATATGTTTAACTTATGATTTATATTATTCTTATAAACATTCTGTGACTTAATCTGATTAAGTTTTAAAAATGTTGGTTTTAATTCTGAAATTCGGTAACGTGTGCGATTCGAACCCAGGACGTGTGCATTGTTTGTGCACACAGTCCACCGCTGGACTGTGTGTCTAACCCGTTCGAATATCCGTTTTTAATTATACTTATACACATGTTTTAACTTCATCTTCTTCGTTTATCGAATTACCGAACAGTGAATTGACTGTTTGTTTAATTGACCAACTATGCTTATGATTGATTGAATTGAAGTAAAAGAAAGGAATTTAGGAATAAGATGTACCAATCACAGAGTGTCTTCTTCAGATTTTCCGGCGAAATTCGTCGGCTCCGATTTGTGACTTCTCGATTGAATATGATGATTAACAGTTTAGAACCTTTGTTTGAACAATTAAAGTATGAACTAAGAGATAGCAGAGAAGTTTAGACAGACATACCGGTCGAGGAATGAATACGGTTTTCTGATGATCGATTCCGGCGAGGTTCCGGAGAAATTGGCAATCTCCGGCGACGAGCTTCTACGAAATTTCAACTACGAAAAGTGTGTGGTTCTGAGCGAAAGGATTCCCGGAAGGTTGAGTGGGTATTTATAGGAAGAGAACTGAGTGAATTGGGTCCGATTTTGGGTCTTCATTCATGGTCAAAGTTTCTCCGGCGGTTATGTCCGCAATTGACTGTTAGACGTCGGTTATAACCGATGTCGAAGTCGGTTATAGTGTTTTAGTCAAAAGGAAAATGGCTAAACTCGCGGATTGACGGATTTTCCGGTGATTGCGAGTTCTGCAGCGCTGAGGTCCGGATTTTGATTTCGAGTTTTAATTTAAGTATTATTTGTTTCAGTAATTTCACAAAGGAGTCATGTGGCGGAGCGGTGTGTTGTGTGATTGAGTTTGTGGGCGACCCGGGTTCGAAACCCGGCGTCCCCATTTAATTTTTTCTCACAATTTACGATTATTTATCAAATATGGTTTTTAAATTCTAATATAGTTATTAATTATGTATCGTTTAAAATTAATTTGAGCAATAAATGTGCAACGAAAAATTATAACTGGATATTCGATTAATGAACGAAGCGGGTTTTGGAAACCCGTTTTTCGACGGATGTTACAATAACCCTCTGAGGTTATACCTTATTGTCATTTCGTTTGGATAGTCAAATGACGAGTCAACTTTATACACTTTTAAAATGTCAAAAATACCCTTTTTGCATAAGATATTTGTAAACCTACATGAGCAATATTTTTGACACATAAACTGATCATACAACATTAGTAAACATATTTTCACATATCGGACTCGTTATAGGACTCATCCGACCATCCTGCCCGTATTTACGCAGACGACCCGTTAAAATGGCATAAACCATATTAGACATTTCCCAATCAGAATGTAAGGTTTAATAAACCATATTATACGAGATCTTTCGCTCATTTGGTAAATAAACCACATTCTATCCATTCTTCCATTTAAGCCACTATACACACTAACTATATAACAACTCAACATAATTAGGAAATACTTGAGCTTGCATCCACGATTGAACAAGACATCTACGCAAACCTGTGAGTACATAGTTTCCCTCTTTTATATTTTCTAAATATTTTAGGGTGATTCATACTATTTTTAAGATTTCAACACTACATGATTTATATACATAGTACTTTATCCAGTAAAAATTTAAAACTATTACGTATGGCTTAAACACAATGATTTCCTATATTTGTATGAAACTTGTTGGTGCGTATTTGTATTCATGTCTAAAATACATTCATTAACTTTAGCCAAGCCGATTGGTAGTATGATATAGCGCAATAGGATTTGATACCCATTTCCGCTTCCTAGGTTTGTTTGGAAGTTTGATTAGAGAATGACAGAAACCGAGTTACCTAAATGGATATACCTTCGTGGTTAATCTAAAACGTCAACAAAAAGGCATGAATGTATTACCAAACGAGCAAACTTCTTTATACAAAGTTTTCCAAATAAGCCATATAATTTATCTTTTGTTGAATACTAAATGTTTAGTTCTCACAAAAACAAAGTATACTTTATGTATGCTACAAGTTCTATCACAAAAAAAGCAAAGTATACTTTATGTATGCTACAAGTTCTTTTATCAAAAACCAAAGTATTACAATACTAATTATTTTCATAACAAAGCTTGATTACAAAACAAATTTTCACATCAACTTTATAGTGGACCAAGGTATTGCAATACTAAACTTTTTGCCATATTCATGGCTACAAAACCTATGTTACTCACCAACATTTAATGTTGACTTTATTTTCACATATGTTTCAGGTACTAATGCATGATCAAGTATGCTACACTTAGGATCTGGACTCGGGCCTTAGTTTGCTTAAAATAAAGAACAAGTTGTTTGTATTTGTTTGTGTTTTGTTTAAGTACCATGTGTTTGAAACAATTTGTAACGTGACCCCTGACGTTTCTGTCGTGGATTGTTTTATACGCGATCGGGTGTTAAAAAAGGCAAGAACAACTCCGTAATTTTAACACTTTTCTTCCTATCATGCTCCTCTCACCCTCAACTGATGCCTAATCTCACACCACCATAGTCCTATTAACAACACCATTGAATACCCATATCGTCTGAATCACCCGGTCATTCAATGTCGCCTACATCAGTTAGGTTTGATGAATGAACAATCAATTATTAAAAACAAATCGACGAGCACTAATCATCTCTCCTTAAATTGTTATGTTGATTCATACTTTCCCAATCATCGTCTTTCAAGTCATTTTTGAGAGAAGTTTATGTATTAGGGTTTATGTTCTTCAATTTATAAGTAATTTCATTAATTTTCTTTTTATCAATTCATGTATTGGTTCCAAACTTAAAACCCCTGAAACCTTCAATGGAACATCAGGCTCTACAACAATTCCTACAAAACAATTCGATTGCAGATTACATGTGGTTTAAGAAACGAGATTCATTCATTATTATGTCTACAGATTGTCAATATGAGTTGTTATGTTAACTAACTGAAAACCCATCACCGTACAAGAAGCCTCAAAGATCTAAACCAGTTTCATTGCAGCAGGTTACCAAGTTATATTCTTTGTTTCTTATATTGTTCTTTGTGTTAATTTTCATATGGGTGTTGTTTCATTGCTTTGATCTTTATGATTTTAGTATATAAAGTTGATTTAGTTGTTTTGTATTTTGGGGTTTAATAGCCAGTTTGGTGGGGAGTTTATGGGGTTGGCTGCTTTGCTTTGGAGTGTGTGTGTATGTTTTGGGGTGTGATCGGTGTCAATCGTTGGGGTTAGGTATATTTTTGTGTGTGTATGTTTGGTCATTTGGTGTGATTTGGGTTGCTTTCTTATTCTGAGACACTCCTAACAATTTGGTATTGGTTTACATCATGCAAGATTGAATGATGAAGATAGATAACTTTTTGCAAACAATTAGATTAAGCGAATGACTATTCACTTCAACAATTAATATTTTAAAATAAATTCCTCTTGATTCTTTATTTTACAATATTCATTCATAGAGGACTATATATCATGTATATCTTATGGATAATTATCGTTTTCTTAGGTATTGTTTTGCACCAGTACTTTAGCCCGTCCGGTTATAACTAAGGTTAGTACTTTATGTCATATAAACATACATAGTATATTTTTGTATGCTAAACTTCATTGCATTGACTTTTTAGATCTTATTCTATGGCCTTTCCTTCAAATATTATATTACAAGTCGCTCAAAATAAGAATTGACAATGGAGTAAATAACTAAAAAATACTTTTAAATATCTGGATAAATAAGTTTAGAATTTAGGAACAACATGAATGAGTTAAGCGTGTGTGGCCATTGAATTTGAGGTACTGTTTGGTGTGTTTTAATGCTTATAGGTCATTCATTGTTTACATGAAAACCTTGTTTTTTTAAACATCCAACTAAACAAAGACCACCATATGCCCCATACGCAGCCAATGGCAAAAGACGATGTCATACGCCCACGAATTGTAGCCAGTGCTTGGTAGCCCAAGCCCACCGTCTCCTTGTGTGTAGTGACTGGATTTTGTGCAAATGTGGAGTTATGCAGGCTGCCTGAGCAAGTGGTTTTCTCTTACTCGCACAAATATTTTGCAAGTTTAATAGCTTAGTTTTCAATCTAGCAACTTCTTGAAGTTTTAGGATAACCGAGATCGTTGGAGTCGTCATTTCCTTTGTCCCGAAGCCCATTTCGGTGAGGTTTTATAAAATAATAATAATAAGTTATATAGTTATTCATTTATCATGCAGATTGGAATGGTGCTGGAGCACACAAACTACATGATGCAAGGTTACCTATGATATTAAATTGGGGATTATTTTTCTTATCTATTATTTAAATTTCTTATTTTGTTTTTTATTTAGTTTCCTATTTAGCGTATGATTCATATTCTATATAAAGGGATCTAGGGTTTATAGTTGTAGTAAAAAAATTGAATTTGAATTGAATGAACATTGTTCTTGAACCTTTCGGTTCGTTTATCCTCTTTGATTAACTAAGTGATCTTGAGCCATTTGATTACACGCGAAACTGCATCAGTTGGTATCAGAACTATGGTTTATCAAATAGCTCAACGTGAAGGCAACTATTTTCTTGTTCGAAGATTCGCCGACAAAGGCATCGAGAAGAACATTGGTGATTCACGTGCTCGTGGTGAAGATCGACACCCTACTCGCAGAGTTGCCGACCAAGGAAACGGTAGAGTCTATCTCGACCCACGGGATATTAAGATTTGTAAGACCCTTAGTTCATTTATATGATTTCATATAGGTTTCGACTAGAATTGTGTAATTGCGATTACACATACATGTGAAAAATGCGGATTTGTTAAAACATTTAAGAATTTAAATCATTTCAACATCATATTTATAAGTTTGTTGTTTAAAATGACGATGAAACATAGTGCGGAAGTTTGTATCTTGATCGTGTTCCGTTCTTCGTTGAGCTTGATAGACATCCGATACTTTTAGGCAACCTACATTTCATAAAACATGAAATGCTTTTAGTTAAAACATGTTTATAAAATGTCAAAATAAGTCCAAATGTTAATACGAACAAACAAACAACATAAACACAAGAAAATATATATTTTTTCTTTTTTTCTTTTGTTTTTTTCAGCCCTTTCACCCGGCCGTGTCAGCTTTCCCACCCGGCTGTGTTAGCTAAACTTTTTTCTGTCAGAACATTCACACGGCCGTGTCAGCTCTGCACGTTTACTTTTATCTCAATTTACATCCAAACTTATTCCTAACACTTGGGGTTCGTTTCTTAACATGTCTAAGTTGTAATCTATCACCGGATCCAAAATTCATATAGTTTACGCTCCCGTTACCCGGTTTACGTTTTACTTGATTTTGACCCGTTTGACGTTTAAGCACCTAAGCTCAAATCATCCATAACTTTTAGTGGAAATATTTTCCACGATTATGCCCATTACCCGGGCTTAATAACTTCGTGTTCCACGCTCCCATTACCCGGTTTGCGAGAAACGTTTACATTCACCAATTTATTCTGTAACTTTCTAAACACATAAACCAACATTTAACCACTTACTTTATTTTGACCCGTCAGAGGTTTCTAGCATATAAGCATAAATTTCACTCATCATTACTCGCATTTTATTTCTACATTAAGATATCTATTTGCCTTGAATCACCATTGTATTCGTGGTGGATTTACTTTGGTAATCTAACTATTCCGAAGTCTACCATTCGGTTAGTCAATTTTACGGAAAAGTCCCATTTTTGGGCGTTTGACCCAAATTGGATTATGCAAATAACTTTTACGTTTATCAAAGACTTACTTGGTAATAATACTCATTTCTAAACAACCTTTTAAGGTCGTTTGCTCAGTTTATTGATCAAGGGCGTTTTGGTCAATTTTAGCCCCTCATTTTACGACGAAGGACTTTCACTAAATATTTGACCAAAATCGCATGTTTAAGCTATAATCTTATTTATGCGTACCTGGCTCGGATCAAAGTATTGACCCATTTTAATACCTCATCATATAAGTTGTTAGTTAATAACAACGACGTCTCACGCGCTATTCGTTTCTGTCAGCATAAAACTCAACAACAAAATTAATCACTAATGTCAATTGGTGATTTCATCAACTTTTGACCTGTTTATTCCATTTGACCATTTATTCATCGTAAGATAGTATTTATTTACCATCCCATTCATATACCCATTCCGGTTTACACCGTATTATCATATTACTAAAAATCATCTCTTATTTGTTTTGACTTATCATGTTTTACGCCTTATAGCATCTTTTTCAAAAACAATTATTGTCCCGTTAGCTCGTGGCCAATTACCATATTACCCTTTTTACTCATTATGGTTTACCCCATAATATGTCTTTTCTCAAAACTCATTGTTTATTCGGTCTATTCTAGACCGAATTGCCGTTTTACCCCTTTTTACTTATTCCAACCCGTAATATTTCACGTCGAATCACCATAATTAATTTACGGTTATATCATAATCATAACAACTTCAACGAGTAAATGATCTAATAGAAAAGTGTAAGCTTTACTTACCTTGCATCCGATTTTGCTCTTTTTCCGCGTATTCAATTCGTTTGATCCGCTTCTTTCCCAAGCCTCCACCTAGCTTGTTAAGCGTCAAACAAACTCCATCATAGGTCGGTTTGACTTTTAAAAAGTCAAACACCTTATAACATATGAGATTGAACAACTAGGTTTGACAAACTCATGTTGGCATTCCGTCATTTACTCGGTAAACACTATTCTTATGCTACCATTTTAGCTAATCTTTAATCTGAGTTCATGCTATTATTAACACTAAGTTAACTTAGCTCTCGATTATCAAAGACACTTTATTCCTGCATTACTCAAAATCTACGGGTTTTCATCTATAAGTGAGACCCGTTTCATCATGTTATTAGGCATTCCTCCGGATACCTAATCTAATCAAGTTCTACATACAACCGAGTAGACGCGCGACTTCACTTAGGCATTTTAACAAACACCTTGCGGGCAAGATTTTTATACATCTTTTATCTAGTTCATGGCTAATCTTTTTAACCAAGTTTCAATCATTAAACCGAACCCTTATGTCTAACACTCATGAACAATATCAAATCTTGCATCATAACATCAATTTTTTTACAATTTAGCATACAAATTCTTGTGTTCATCACTTTGTTCTAACAACCCACTTCACACATATATGGGTGATTATCAATTTCATAGTTTTCGTCACTATATCATTAAACTTTTAACTAGGGTTTGCTCCTAGACATGGTTTCAACATAACAACACTCATACATTCAATATGCAAGCATGAATTTCAATTATGAGTGTTTATCAAAATTTCAAGATAACACCAAATGATGAAATTGAACATACCTTGTGATCCCCTAAGCTTGGTGATCACAAATTTAGTTAAAGCCCCAAATTTCTAGCTTGATTTCCCCATTGATTCGATGGATTTTAGTGAGTTAGGGTTCAAGAGGAGAACCCCCTTTTCTCTGTGCAAAATGTCGACCAAAATGCACACTTGTGTGTATTTTTGGTGTAAATTTTCTTTTATTAAAACCCACTTTCAATTTTTGTTCAATTTAGTCCCTCTACTTTCCAAGTTTATAAAAGGTTTAACCATTTCATGTTCCTTTATTGTTTTTAAAAACACTTAACTAACTAGGTTAATTATTCCTAGTTATTTTATCCTTGGTTATTACCCACTCATGTTTATATATATATATATATATATATATATATATATATATATATATAGTCTTATATTTTTGGGGTGTTACAAGTTTGGCCCCCTTAAAGATGTTTCATCCGGAAACCTTCTTTTACGTAGTTCATTAGTTTAGACTACCGGAACTTAGTTTTTTTTTCAAGGTATTCATTCTTTCGGTCAAGAGTTATCATTTGCATTGACGTGTGCGTCTTTCATGTGTAAGTCACGGACCATAACTTTCATCTTGTATTTCTTATCTTTGCGACTTATTTGACCGAGTTGTCATTTGACCACTCAGTCGTATTAGTCCGTCAACATGTTTACTCCATGCTAATCTTATATTGACAAGCGCTTTATATAAGTCATAACACTATTTTGACTTTGAATGGTTTTACCGGCTAGACTGATTAGTCACCGTCACTTTATACCCCGTCATTCGGGCATACTACATTGCCATCCCCGGCCTTTTTTTGTGTGCTTATGATCTGCCATCCCGTAACTCACGTTACAACGTGATTATATTCTATATTACTTTTCTAGACCATGATCGCATCGCATCACGTCATGTTTAAGTTTATATAAACTTTTCATATCAAAAATCTTCCTTTCGAGTTTATCGCCTTACACCTATTGGTGTCAAGACCTGTTCCTTTTAATGTTAATCATTTCCTGAACCATCTCATACTATTTAAGCTCGTTAAAACGTTCCTTTTGACTAAAAAATGAATTTAGTTTAACGTTTTCTCTTTAACTTAAGTTAATTACTCATATCCAGAAATTGAAATCAAGAATTTTATTCTTTATTACTATTATATTACGCGGGGAATCGTAACCAGTTCCCACGTTTTACCCAAGTGACCCGTAGGTTCTTTCACTTAGCCTCGTATTCCTAGATTTTCACCTTTTTAAGGTGAGACCCCTATAGTTCATTTCTTTCTATTTGTGACCGAAGGGTCATATGGTCCCGTAGACCTTTTACATTGTTTATAACCCGAAGGTTATGGTGATCCTGTAGATCATCTTTTACTCGTGTAATTTCGCTCTTACAATATATATTCTTGGTGTCAAAGCTTTTTTTCTCATGACCCATTGCTTAGGTTTATTAATATTTTGCGCTCCCATTATTCAGTTTGCGCCTGCTTACACTATCAAGCATTATATTTTATTTGACCCTTTTGGCTTGTTCGTGTGAAATCCATCACTTATGACAGTCAGACCTTATTCTTTACTAAACCCGTTCAATCTCGAATTAGTTGAACATAATTATCAAAAATTTTGTTTGCGAAATTTTATCATCTTTTAGTCATAACTCATAATCCGAGTCTTTTGACTTTCTATCCGCGTTCCCGTCTCTTGGTTTACGCATATATTTGAAATCCTACCCATCTATCGGGTATTTTACCAACGTCATTATTAAAGCAACCATTCCGATATGCATTAAGACATTGTTTTGAATTATTTTGTTTTCTTAGCGAAATCCATCGCTTTTATTCAACCAAGCTTTTATTCTTTATTCAATTCGTTTGCCTTGTTCGTGTGAATCTCATCACTTATGAACAATAAAACTTTACCCTGATCCCTTAACATTCCCGTTACTCGGTTTGTAGTTTCGTTTACATTGATTCTTGTCCCTACTCTCGGGCTCATTATTCTAATGTAATACGCTTCCATTACCCGGTTTGCGTTCACATTTGTTATCAAACATTATGCTTATTTGATCTGTTTGGGTACCTTTTTAATCCGTCCCATTCGCCCCATTTTACTACACTGGACGTAAATGCGTTCATTATAAGAAGTTGATGGTATCATGTGTTCACTACTTACTTGGCCAGAGTAAGCGATCAACACATGGTACACATAACCTTTTATAATTTTCACATCACACCCCATGTAAGCAACGCCTCTATTCATTTTCCATATTCTTGATTTCATTTGGTAAAACTTTATTTAATTGTTATGTAACAATCATTAGTTTTACCTGTTTTGTTCTTGAACATATAAAATGTTTTCCTTTTATCAAACTATTTTACAATCACATTCGTTGATGTGATCATTACTTTTCTCAATAGTATTTATATTGAGAATACTTACTTGGATGATTACTTCCGTCCAAGTTTCTATATAAACTAAGTCGGTTATTGTCTTGTCATTCACAATCATGGATAACACTTATTTCTGCTTATTTTCTCTTGGAAAACATCATCCTGGATAGGTATCCTATTCAGGTTTTCCAAGTTTTATCTTACATATGCAACGATCAATCGCTATGTATTTGTTGCATATTACTATTTGTGCAATTAAATTTAAAACATGCACTTGGTAAATGCTTGCCCTTACGGCTTTCCTTGCCATTAACCTTATTCGTGATCATTACGCGATTTAGGTCCTTGGTGAGCATACTCTACTTTGTCATAATTCGGACCGTTCCTCCGTCATATCCACAATTTGTTAAACTCTCGCCATTTTCAGATGCGAGTGTCCTTCAACTAAAACATTTACAAAGATTAGTAATGTCGACATCAATAAACGCATGTACTATAATACAAGGCTTTCTACTATACGTGTCAACACGCGTAATTTCGCCATCTATATCAATCCTTATCAATTTAATTAGGATAACTTGTATTGCACGATAACCCTATGTGTTTTTACAACACTTTAACATGCTAAACCGTTAATATAAATATAACTTACCGGATTATGCGATCAAGTCGTGAACCGAACATCAACCCTTACCGAGAGCATAAGGTTTAAGTTCAAGCATAGTCCCCCACCATGCTTGAATCTCTTAAACCAAGGTTCTGATACCAACTTGTAAAACCCTTAGTTCATTTATACGATTTCATATAGGTTTCGACTAGAATTGTGTAATTGCGATTACACATACATGTGAAAAATGCGGGTTTGTTAAAACATTTAAAAATTTAAATCATTTCAACATCATATTTATAAGTTCGTCGTTTAAAATGACGACGAAACATAGTGCAGAAGTTTGTATCTTGATCGTGTTCGGTTCTTCGTTGAGCTTGATCGACATCCGATACTTTTAGGCAACCTAAATTTCATAAAACATGTTTATAAAATGTCAAAATAAGTCCATATGTTAAAATGAACAAATAAACAACGTAAACACAAGATATATATATATATATATATATATATATATATATATATATATATATATATATATATATATATATCGTCTTTTTTTCTTTTGTTTTTTTTCAGCCCTTTCACCCGGCCGTGTCAGCTTTCCCACCCGGCCGTGTCAGCTAAACATTTTATTCAGAACATTCACCCGGCCGTGTCAAATGTCCACCCAGCCATGTCAGCTCTGCACGTTTACTTTTCTCTCAATTTACATCCAAACTTATTCCAAACTCATTCCTATCACTTCGGGTTCGTTTCCTAACAAGTCTAAGTTGTAACCCATCACCCGGATCCAAAATTCATATAGTTTACGCTCCTGTTACCCGGTTTGCGTTTTACTTGATTTTGACCCGTTTGACGTTTAAGCACCTAAGCTCAAATCATCCATAACTTTTTAGTGGAATTATTTTCCACGATTATGCCCATTACTCGGGCTTAATAACTTCGTGTTCCACGCTCCCATTACCCGGTTTGCGAGAAACGTTTATATTCACCAATTTATTCTGTAACTTTCTAAACACATAAACCAACATTTAACCACTTACTTTATTTTGACCCGTCAGGGGTTTCTAGCATATAAGCATAAATTTCACTCATCATTACTCGCATTTTATTTCTATATTAAGATATCTATTTGCCTTGAATCACCATTGTATTCGTGGTGGATTTACTTTGGTAATCTAACTATTCAGAAGTCTACCCTTCGGTTAGTCAATTTTACAGAAAAGTCCCATTTTTGGGCGTTTGACCCAAAAAGGATTATGCAAATAACTTTTACGTTTATCAAAGACTTACTTGGTAATAATACTCATTTCTAAACAACCTTTTAAGGTCGTTTGCTTAGTTTATTGATCAAGGGCGTTTTGGTCAATTTTAGCCCCACATTTTACGACGAAGGACTTTCACTAAATATTTGACCAAAATCGCATGTTTAAGCTATAATCTTATTTATGCGTACATGGCTCAGATCAAAGTATTGTCCCATTTTAATACCTCATCATATAAGTTGTTAGTTAATAACAACGACGTCTCACGCGCTATTCGTTTCTGTCAGCATAAAACTCAACAACAACATTAATCACTAATGTCAATTGTGATTTCATCAACTTTTGACCCGTTTATTCCATTTGACCATTTATTCATCGTAATATGGTATTTATTTACCATCCCATTCATATACCCATTCCGGTTTACACCGTATTATCATATTACTAAAAATCATCTCTTATTTGTTTTGACTTATCATGTTTTACGACTTATAGCATTTTTTTCAAAAACAATTATTGTCCCGTTAGCTCGTGGCCAATTACCATATTACCCTTTTTACTCATTATGGTTTACCCCATAATATGTCTTTTCTCAAAACTCATTGTTTATTCGGTCTATTCTAGACCGAATTGCCGTTTTACCCATTTTTACTTATTCCGACCCGTAATATTTTGCGTCGAATCACCATAATTAATTTACGGTTATATCATAATCATAACAACTTCAACGAGTAAATGATTTAATAGAAAAGTGTAAGCTTTACTTACCTTGCATCCGATTTTGCTCTTTTTCCGCGTATTCAATCCGTTTGACCCGCTTCTCTCCTAAGCCTCCACCTAGCTTGTTAGGCGTCAAACAAACTCCATCATAGGTCGGTTTAACTTTTAAAAAGTCAAACACCTTATAACATATGAGATTGAACAACTAGGTTTGACAAACTCATGTTGGCATTCCGTCATGTACTCGGTAAGCACTATTCTTAGGCTACCATTTTAGCTAATCTTTAATCTGAGTTCACGCTATTATTAAAACTAAGTTAACTTAGCTCTCGATTGTCAAAGACACTTTATTCCTTCATTACTCAAAATCTACGGGTTTTCATCTATAAGTGAGACCCGTTTCATCATATTATTAGGCATTCCTCCTGATACCTAATCTAATCAAGTTCTACATACAGCCGAGTAGATGCGAGACTTCACTTAGGCATTTTAACAAACACCTTGCGGGCAAGATTTTTATACATCTTTTATCTAGTTCATGGCTAATCTTTTTAACCAAGTTTCAATCATTAAATCGAACCTTATGTCTAACACTCATGAACAATATCAATCTTGCATCATAACATCAATTTTTTTACAATTTAGCATACAAATTCTTGTGTTCATCACTTTGTTCTAAAAACCCACTTCACACATATATGGATGATTATCAATTTCATAGTTTTCATCACTATATCATCAAGGGTTTGCTCCTAGACATGGTTTCAACATAACAACACTCATATATTCAACATACAAGTGTGAATTTCCATTATGAGTGTTTATCAAAATTTCAAGATAACACCAAATGATGAAATTGAACATACCTTGTGATCCCCTAAGCTTGGTAATCACAAATTTAGTTAAAGCCCCAAATTTCTAGCTTAATTTCCCCTTTCATTTGATGGATTTTAGTGAGTTAGGGTTCAAGAGGAGAACCCTCTTTTCTCTGTGCAAAATGTCGACCAAAACACACACTTGTGTGTGTTTTTGGCGTAAATTATCTTTTATTAAAATCTATTTTCAATTTTTGTCCAATTTCGTCCCTCTACTTTCCAAGTTTATAAAAGGTTTAACCATTTCATGTTTTCTTTATTGTTTATACAGATATATATATGTATATATATATATATAATATATATATATATATATATATATATATATATATATATATATATATATATATATATATAAAACATGAGTGGGTAATAACCAAGGATAAAATAACTAGGAATAACTAACATAGTTAGTTAAGTGTTTTTAAAAACAATAAAGAAAACATGAAATGGTTAAACCTTTTATAAACTTGGAAAGTAGATATATATATATATATATAATTTTTGGGGTGCTACAAGATCAAACGACTCCAACAACGAGTCCGAGATCTTGAAGAGATTAGACGGCTCTTACAAAGAGTCCGAGGTCTTAAAGAGATCAGACGGATCCGTCAATGAGTCCGGGATCTTGAGAGTACAACGGGAGATGTGTAAGGCGGAAACCGAGGCGAGTACCGTCGTCTGGGACTTAGGTTACCCCAAAGAGGAGGATCCGTTTGAACATCACCCACCCGGTTCCTTGAACCGATCTATGAAGATGAATCTGGTCAAGAATGTTTCTTGGCAGCTGAACCCAAATTTGATGTGGTTCATGATCGTCCATTGATGGGCAAAGAGATGTCCTAAAAATACCAAGTACTTGTACACATTCTATAATCGGACTTAAGTGACTTTACTATTCATCTTCACCATAGTCCCAAAATACCAAGTACTTGTACTGTTCCGGCAACACCGGAACACCAAAAGCAGCTCCCAAAAGTGTGTCTGCTATTCAACACCGTCCAACATCTTCATCACTTCTGCAGGAATGTGAAATATGCCGGTGTTCATTACCATCAGGTTGGGAAACATGGTCAGACCATCTTCCATTATCAAGGGTCTCACTTCACTAAACCCGTCCAGATGGACATGGCCCACGTCGGCTTCTACCTCTGGTGGTTGCACCACTTTGGGCTCCGGTTGATCAACTTCGGGAGATAACCCTGCCCCTCGTGGGGTCCTTCTGCATTGGTGAACATAAAAAAGGCCAAAATAACGATCCATTTCATCACTAACGGGTTCCCCATTGACAATGTTACGTCGGGAATGATGACCATTTGGGTGAGAGGGATACAACTCGTGCATCGTGGGCACTAATTCCCTAGTTTCAACAATGGATGTTTCCTTTCGTCTTCAACCTCCAAGTATTGGTAAAGGGTCAACAATTCGACATATGATGATACTCCATGCAAGGAAAGCAGGGTATCGGTGATTTCACATGTTTTCAATATTTCAGTCACACGACGACAATTATTAGTTTGCTCATGATTTCTTTGGAAGATATCGGAAATAGTATAAAAGGTTATGGATATATATATATATATATATATATATGCAAGTCCATCATAATTGACGGACGTCAAACAGTCACATCGCCACCATATTAGAGAGGCGAGGTCAGTATAATGATGACAAATCATTTAATTTACCCATGATCCTTACGTCACAAAATGATTAAGCTGGCAAAGAAAATACTAATATCTTAATACATTTGACACATGCCCCAAAAACTAAAACATAATTAAGAAATGTTGGAAGATAAAACGTCCAGCAGGCGATGCAATGCTTCCGGGTCTTCACTCTCCGCTGCATCAGCAATCTGTTGAAATTCAGGCAGCGGACCATTTGGCACAGTAGTCAGGGTTTCCGCCATAAGGTTAGAGGTGCTTGCATTGGCTAACGAAATTCTTTAGTCACCAGGTCTTCAGGGTTGCATTCGATATAGGCAGCGTGCATGCCATCATGCCTCCCGGTCTCATAGGCCGCTGTGGCCATCTCATCAAGTAGGTGGTGAAATAGGGAGACCGCCTAAGAAACTCAAAGCAACTTTATACCCCATGAGATCTCCACCATTGCGTCTCACGCTATAGTGGACCAACTTAATTGGCCAATTCACCTGCCCGCACAACTGCTTGATTGGTGGTGATTTCCATATTTTCATGTTGGGTTTATTGCGTAGCAAGTTCCTGTTGAAGTTGAGATTTTTGAACCAAGAGATTGTCACAGTCTTGACGAATGCATTCGTACCGCAATTGGGTGCAACGTGCCTTTCCTATACCTGTAACACAAATTCAGCGTCTACTCGAAGGCCACGAATCTGGGAAGTTAGAACACAAACCTTTTCCGCCTCAACCACCACTTTCCACTCCAATTCTCGCTGGGTTTTCAATGCAGTCGCTATGATACGTTCCTTTTCTTGACAGTCGCGAGCCCATAACACACGCTCTTTAGCAAGATTCTTAGTCACTCGGCTGAGATCTTCCTCCACCTTTTATTTCTCAATGGCAAGACGAGTCTCCCTTACCTGAGCCACGTCTAGTAAACAGTCACGATGGCGCAATTCATCCATCATTTGTTGCACCGCCTGACGAGCTTGGTGCAGTTCCCGCTTGTCTTGGGTCCAATGCCGTTTGATCTCGACAATACTTCTCACTTCAGAGACAGCATCGGTCACCGTGACATCCAACAAGTGTCCACAGTCATGTCCCTCCACATACGCAACTTCCGTAGGCGGGAAGGTGTGGTCAACCCAATGGCTTACTACGTTTGGATTTATCAAGCGGGAAGACTCGGCTATTTTCCATCGCGGTTTGTAGGGCATGTCTGGCATACGAGAATCCCAACTTATGGTCGGCAAATACAACCCATCCACAGCATGTTCTTCCTCCGGAACGTCACTGCTGGAACCCATCGTTTCGACGACATCGTGTCTTTCTCACTTGATAACTCAATAGGTGACGTAGAAAGATTTTGACGGGATAGGCCAGCAGAAGAACATGAACAGCGGGTGGCGTTTCCCTTTCAACCATCATAACCGTAGTAGGTGTTACCGACATCCCCATGACAGAAGTTATGGGGGAACCGCTTTGGTAGTTATCACAACGGCTCGGAGCACAGAAGGGTTAGATTTTCCACGGTGGCGGATGGAATTATCACACCGGAGGGTGTCCCAACCACGCAACCCTCCACCATAAAAGTACTGGTGTGGTCAATGGCATGGGTCCCAACGTCCTTTGACGATTGTTCCCCCGCAGCCGCAACAGTTAGGCCGGCAAGGGCGGTAATGGATCCACCTGGGCAACACAACACGGTTAGATTTCGTAATAGACAAAAGGAAAAATAAAAGACAGCGAGGGTCACTTACCAATTCCGGCAATGGCAGCCTAGCGGTTGGCAGCAAATCGTCATAGCATCGGGGCTGTTTTTGCCCTTTTGGACGGCGACTCTGGAATTTTCGCGCCCTGCACAGTCGCGGTGTCCTGTGAGCTTTGCGCTAAAAGACATTTTGTACCACTTCCAGGGACGGTCTTGCGAAGGCGGATAGTTTTCCGGGCCACGAAAATACTTTTCTCACCGCTACTTGATTGGGAAGAAGGCATACCCTTGATAACCTTTTCCAGATACTCGTTCGTGGCTTCAAAGTTCCCCGCATGAGCGCGTAGTATGTTGGTCTCCCTAGTCTGTAAAGTGCGGTCGGCACTTTGGATAGATGAAATCTTTTTAGGAAACAGCAGGTCCACTAACGCGGCTCCGGCTGCCCAAACAAAGATTGGGTCATATCAATAGCACTATCGGGGTGTTTAAAATAAATATAGATTTCATACCTTCCTCTGCGGTGCAGAATACGGGATACTTATTCACATATGGCCAGCACATACTCATTCCCACCAAGACCAGCGCCCCCTCTGGAAGAATCGTGCAGTCAGAAGCATGGGCGATAAGCGCTTTGAACAAAGCGTTCTCTTGATATTCCATTTTGTTGGGACCAACATCCTTGATCTTCTCTTTAGCCGACATATTCCTCCATGGCATTCCCCCGGGAATGACGTCGGCATCTATGAAAAAGACTTTCTTTTTCCAATCTTTGTCACGGGAACTTGAAGGGACACTCCGTAAACATACTTCGTCGGTGCTCCAGCGGTCAAAAGTGAAGAAAGGTGCTTTCCAAGCCAGCGTATACAGTGCATGGAATACAAGCTTCTCGGTACAAAGCCCATACTCCATGAGGCATATTCAAAACGACAAAGTTTGACTAACCCGAGAGGATGCATTTGGGAAATATGTATAGTATACTCGTCTAATATCTCTTTACAGAATTTCGTTATGGGGAGTCGGAAGTTATAGAACTTGAAGAAATCAGCAAACAATGTGATTTTGCCTTCCGGCAACGGGAAGGCTGGTTCTTTCTCTAATGGCAATACTGGATGCCACCCGGGATGGAGACAATACGCTCTTATAAACGATTTAAAGGACGTTTTGTTCCATTTTTGTCACACCCCAACCAATGGCGGAAACATCGGGGCGCGACACTAGGCGAATCAGATTGTTCAAGAGAATCCATAACCACTATTTAAGCGATAATATTCAAACGTTCAATATCCCATACTATCAAACATAAAATCCTCAAATAATCATTACAAATACCAAACAATCTCTTAAAACATATCCAATCTGATCTTCCCTAGATTTCTATTACATGAGTTTCTAAAGAAAGAAATCCTAAATCCATTGCAGCAAAAGTCATCAACCTGTCACATATGTTAAAATAAACGTCAATACAATTAAGTAAGGGTGAGCATATAGGTTTGCATACATAGTAGATATAGAAAGCGTTTAGCAAACACCACATGAACATACGCAAGAGATGTGAATTGTACTACTGCATTGATACAAGTAAACCAAAACCGCGAGTGCGAGGCACGCGAACAAGTGTCCACGTCCTAAAGAGAAAATAAATGAGAAGTAAAAGTGCGAGCCTTAACAACCCCGGGCCTCCCGGTGGCAGGTCAACCTCTAGCAACCTATCATGTTAAGGGTGGCATACAAACCAAGCAATACATACAATTCATTGATTCACGTATAATCATGTAAAGGCGGGTTGCGAATAGGCGTTTTGAGTTGTGTGACGTGGTTTGATATAGGAACATATGTGACACCCCAAAGTGTATTTAAGCGTAAAAGGAGTTCACGTATACTCACAGTCGATGCGTTAAGAGAGAGATGGGTTCTGATATGGATTGAAGGGAGCGCCGGTTCAACCTGTAACGCGAACAGAAGTGTATCAGTCTTCTGAATTGCTGAAATGGTCGAAAGGTGAAGGAGCAGTGAACAAGTTCGGGCGAAGTTGTACCAGTTTCCTTGAAAGTGGTACAAGTTCGAGCGAACTTGACTGTTGGCCTTCAGATTGCACAAGTTCGGGCGAACTTGTCTGGTTTCCTTGGAAACAGGACAAGTTTGGGCGAACTTGCCTTGTTTTTCTTGGACTTTGAACAAGTTCGGTCGAACTTGGTTGATTTTCTTGGGAATTGGACAAGTTCGAGCGAGCTTGATTGAATTTCTTGAGTTTTGGGCAAGTTCGGGCGAAGTTGGTCACAAATCTGTGACAACTTCGAGCGAACTTGATCTTATTGGAGTGAACTTGGCTGTTTTGGTCACCAAATCATGTGTTTCACGTCGTTTGCTGAGGAAATCGAGTGTCCATCCCTCCAACCTTAAGCTACTGAGCAAAACATAGGCTGGAGAGGTCTTTTGGAGCAAGTTTTAGCCACTTTACAGGAACTCGGGCTAATCTGGGCGAACTTGGTGGTTCGTACGGGTTAGTCCAGTTCGTGCAAGGTGACGACATCGTCCTTGTGCTTCCGGATCTGATTTCTTGCTTGATAACGCCTCGTTCCACTTCATAGTGAATGAAACATACGTCATTAGTCCGTATTTTGTGTAAAAATTAATGCTTTTAAGGTTTTTACTCAGATCTAACACTCGGTGGTCGAAATTATAAAGATTTCTAGCTTGGGAAGCCAAAGCTAAACCCAAATACGCTCGTTTAGTGTAGCTCTAAGTGAAAAGTAGAAGTTTTGTAGAAAAAGATGAAGATTTTCATAAACATAAGAGATTTTATGAAAATGAAGGTAATCCTTGTGCAAAATCATAGTAAAACGTTGTTGTTTGCATAAAAACGGGGTTGATTCTTACTTGGAAATCAAAGGTTTTCGGTTAGAGCTTTGGGGCGAACTTGCAGCAAGGGGAGCATGAATGGAGAAGCTGGGTATTTATAGGTGAGGAGAAATTAAACTGGTGGAGACCAAGTTCGGGCGAACTTGGCCAGTTTGCTGGAATTTGTGCAAGTTCGAACGAACTTGCTGAGTCTTGAGGGTTTTTGAGGCCTGGTCAAGTTCGGGCGAACTTGAGGTGCCCATGTTCGGCCGAACTTGGCCTAGTGGCTAAGTTTTGTTCGTTATTTTCGTGTTAGCTGTTCGTTTGGTGATTCGGTTCGTATTAGATGGTTATATTAGGCGTTTTAGCGAAGCGTTAAACGTTGCGTTAATAAAATAAATGCGATTTAGCAATTCGTGCGAGTGAGAGCGTTGCGAGAGCGAGTACATCCGTAAATCATAAGCACACATAACACATAAATAACATAATGTAACATAAATAACTGCGTTGCAATGTGATGCGATAGCGATGTCGAAGGCACGAGCGTTTACTAGATAATAACACACTCGGCTTTTAAAGTAACATAGTTACTTGTGATTGTGTTGAGTTAGCGTTGTGTTTAATAGCCTTTTAGATATAATGTAGTTGTGACAAAATGTATTTAGTAAACATAAACCATTCCCTTAATCAAATCTCATATTACAATGATAGATACAAACGAAAATAAACGAAAAAAGATAACAACGAAAATGCGAGTTGTTACAGTCTCCCCTACTTTAGGAATTTTCGTCCCAAAATTTAAGTAGTGGTCATAGCAAAGAGATGTGGATATTTAGCTTTCATATCACTTTCCAGTTCCCAAGTGAACTCGGCACCACGTTCGCCTTCCCATCGGACTTTCACAATAGGAATGCGAGAGCGCTGGAGTTTATTGGTCTCTCGGTCCATGATTTCTACTAGCTTTTCCACGAAGTGTAGAGTCTCGTTTATCTGCAATCCTCGAGTGGAACATGAAGATTTTCTTCAGCTAGGCATTTCTTGAGGTTTGAGACGTGGAAAGTCGGATGTATGTTGTTAAGTTCTGCTGGTAGTTCGAGTCGATAGGCCACTTTGCCAATTCTTTCCAGAATCTTAAAGGGGCCCACGTATCGTGGCGCTAGTTTCCCTTTCCAAATCGGATCACTCCCTTCCAGGGCGCAACCTTTAAAAGTAAATGATCTCTAATTTCGAACTGTTGGGGCATGCGGCGTTTACCGGCATAACTCTTTTGGCGACTCCGAGGCTTCTGTCCCTGATTTGGAGGATCTTGTCTGTCGTTTCTTGTATTAACTCAGGACCGGTGATTTGTGCTTCTCCGATCTCGTGCCATTCTATAGGCGATCAACATTTTCTTCCATACAGTGCCTCAAAAGGTGCCATTTGAATACTAGTATGATATCTGTTATTGTACGAAAATTGTAACGCCTCGCTTTTTCGCATCCTTATTTTAGAAAATAAATATTTGTATCATAATTCGGGGCGTTAAAACATAATAAAAAATATGTGTGTATATATATTATTAATTGTTATTCGTTATTCGTGTAACGCCTCGTATCTTCGTATTTCTATTTTAAAAATCTACGTATCCGTATTCTAATTCTAGAAATCTTACATTTGTATTTTAATTTCAATCTCACAACTCGAGGCATTAATCATAATAAAATTCATACATATTTTTTTATTCACACAACCGATCATTTAAATACGTATTTATACGCAAACCGACACAATTATACGTATAAATACTTATACGCACATCCTCAATACTTGAATTATACTTTTATACTTTTTATATACTCAATTACATAATATATACTCAAGAAATACCAAGAAATATACCAATCATCTTTTCCATCTCATCAATCCACTTCCACTTTTCTTAACCAATCATATTTCACCACTTTCCACATCCTTTCTCCACCAATCATCTTTTCAATCATCTTCCACCTTTTTTAACCAATCATATTTCACCCTTTTCCACGCCTTTCTCCACCAATCATCTTTTCAATCCTCTTCCACATTTTTAACCAATCATATTTCACCCTTTTCCATCTTCTCTACCTATAAATACCAACCTCCTACTACCATTTTATTCACACCATTCTTCTCTCCATCTCTCTAATTCTCTCAATATCTCTAAATCAAGAATTCTAAGAATTCTAAAAGGATACTAAGTGTTCCAACCATTCTTCTCTCAACCTCTCTACTTCTCTCAAATCTTCCAAGCAAGGAAGAGAACTCTAAGAGTTCTAAAGGAAGCTTGAAGCTCCAACCTCCAACTCTTCACGGAATCAGCAAAGGAAGCTTTGCAAAACTGTGAGCATGCTCGACCCCCTTTTTACACTTTAATGCATTTTGGGGTGCAACATGTATAAATTACAAAATTTATTTTAAACAAAATTAAATGTGTTCACAATACCAAATGTGTCATCAGTTACACTTATGTGAGTTATATGTGTTAGTTTAAACTCGTCTATACATGCTACTTGTCATGCTTGAGTTTGTTTATGCTTATTAGTTTTGACTTATATTCTCATGATATCGTTATGCTTAGAATACTATGCATGCTAGTTAAGGAATTCGATTATATGCTATTGTTATGCGAAAGTGGTCTACATATTCGTGCGATTCAACTTGAATATATACTTGTCACAATCAAAACCAACTTTTATACTTATAATTAATTTCAAACTTGTATGCTCGCCAATACTTTTGTATTGATATATGCTTTTAATACATGTTGCAGGAATTTTGATGACACATGGAATCTAGTAGGATTGTCTAGAAACGCATTTAACTTTAAATACTTATTGTATTGTATTTGTTTCAAATGTGTATTTCGTTTCAATATCTTGTATTAAATCGTTATCAAAGAAATGAAGTTATATTTGTTACGTGTCGGGATCTAAATTTTGTATTATTTTATTTAAACTATGTAAAAAGGTAATTATTAAACACTTGACACAATTAGCGTTATGAAGCCTCTTGCAATCTAGTTTTCGTCTCATCCCGATGTTTCCGCCATCGGTTGGGGTGTGACAGATTGGTATCAGAGCCATAACTATAGGGAATTAGGTAGAATTGTCATGTTCGACCTAGTCTATAGTTTAAGTACCATACTCTTGACCATTTGTGATACTTGTCTAAAAGGTTATTCTTTCTATCATGCTTCTCCCCCTTTTGATCCTAAAAGTTACAATATGTCTTTCCTAAGACATGAAACACAACACACGCTTTTGAGTATATTCTTGTTCCACAATCGAAATAACTCATCAATACAGGGGTGATTCCCGCCATTGATGATGAGTTTCAATCCGCTCTACATGTTATTTTGTGCGAAATTCACCATCAAGTCAGGAGTGATATCCATATGTTGATGGGAGTTTCATTTCATAATCTAGTGGATCCTTATTGACGATTCGAGATTAGATCTTGATACGTTCATAAACCACAATTTGGGGACGAAATTGTCAAGCCAGGAATGACGTCCACACCTTGATGACTGGTTTCGCTCCTCAATTTTCAATCTCGCTAAAGTTTCGTATTTTTCGATCAAATTAGGGACATGTACTAACTGGAAGGGTAAAGTACCGTTAATCGCTTGGCGACGAGAGTATTATACCTATTAGGCCAAATCATGTCTCCCTAATTCGAAAGGACTTACGAGTCACTTTGGAATAGTCGAAGTTTCTAAAACCGAAACACTCCAACATTTTAACAAGTCTCTCTTTTATGCTATCTTACATTTTATGCTATATAATTCTTAATCCTTCATTTTTTTTCAATGTCACACTATACTAAAATCAAATTTATGCACGACAAACTTCGCATTTATACTAAATCTATTATGCAACGATTCTATAGGTGCATACTAAACATCATACTTGATTTGGGATTACTGGAACATTATATGTGATAAACTCGTTATAAAACCACACCTTAACATGTATAGCACTATGCGTAGTGCTATAGGAGTAGCGCACCGCCCTTGAGACTTGGGGTCATGTTAAGTAAACTATTTCATACCAAGTAAACTATTTTACACTATGATTCAACAATATTGACTAGTCAACATTGCGTACACGATGGTTTGACGTGTTTATTCACATGTTTATGTGGTAGACTCGTCATTAACTTTGATCAAGCCACACCTATAGCGCTTGTGTAGAGCTATAGGAGTGACGCTCGCCCGTATTCTTGAGGTCATGTTAAGTAAACTATTTTACACCCTCTTCGTTTTAATGATGATGGGTAGTCTACATTGCGGTACACGATGGTTTGACCTGTTTATTCACATGGCAGTAATCCGTTAATCTGGTTAAACTAAAATATACCATCTGTATTGTACACGAATGTGCAAATACGCACACTTACACTTATACTCATACTTATACAGTATACTCTCTCATACTTAAACGCAATTATACTTATATACTTGAGACTCTATATATGCTATCATTCTCACTTGTAATACGTTAATAAACCCTAATCGTGACACAGAATGTAACATGACACCGATTAGCGAAACAAAAGTAATATAGTATAAACATGGTGGATACGCCGCGGGTACTTCCTGTCACACCCCGACCCGCAGCGGAATAAGAGTCGGGGCATAATTGGGTTATCACCAAAGCTCATGTCATTTACTAATATGTTTCATATTTATTAAAGTCAAAGTTACATTTTCAAATATCCAAACATGTTCATACAATACAAAGAAAATAAACCAAACATAACAATCCCAAACTCTAAATCATTTTATTCTTCTAGTCCAATCCTATGTGTTTCTGGCTGCTGCTGGTTCACCTGTATCATGTGTAAAAATGGGGGTTTTTGGGTCAACATAAGTTGGCGAGTGAACCTTATTAGATAAACATTTATTAATGATTTACTTGTTAGTTTATCAATGAAAAATTGTGCATAATCATAAATGAGCAACTGTAAATAATCAAGTAGTGGCAAATAGCAATCACAACTATAACATACAATAACATATGATAGCATACATGAACATACCAACATCATACGATAAATAACATAAATGAAACTGTGCGATCAAGGCTCAATCAAACGGAGCCGATCGTATGTGGCCACGCCAGGTTCACGCTCATAATGAAATGGGGAACATGCTCAACGCTCATAATGTAATGGGGAGCGGCAGCCTATGAAATTGCATGTACTGAAAATAATAAATTGCATCCAACAATAACTACACAACAGTTGAAACAAACTGAATACACAAGTTCATGATATGATGTATGCACAATGGTTTAATTATAATATATATAACAAGACACATGATACACCCCAAGACGTGATTAAAACGGGGAATTTGTAAAGATTCACTCACATTGGGTGCGTTGGATTGGAGATGGTGAGATGCGCACGAATTAGATGAGCGGAACAACGAGAAATACTAACCTAAATAATAACAGAAAAATATATTAAATGTGTGGATTTTATTAAGGATTTTAATGAAATTTTTAGATATATTTTTGTGAGTTTAAGGCTATTTTCTATCTTTAAAAATGTTATTTTTAAGTATTTTTAATTGATTTTTAAATTAAATTAAATAAATAAAAATATAAAAAAAATTGTTTATTTTGCGTTGACCGTTGACCGTTGACTTGTTGACTTGTTGACCGGTTCGGTCAGTGGAATTGTTTGCGCCGGGTGAGGCTCGAACCCGTGACCTCCCGTACGCGTGCATGCAGCTCTACCAACTGAGCTACGTGTCTAACCCGAAATAATCTTGTTTTTAATTATATTTATATACTAATTTGGTTTAACCAAAATTCTTTTAATTCCAAAAACATTTTAATTCAACGAACTGGTGCCAGTATCAGGTTTCGAACTCGTGACGTGCGATTCAGTGTTGCACACAGTCCACCGCTGGACTGTGTGTCTAACCTAATTAATATCTCGGTTTTTATTATACTTAACAACTAACGGGATTAACCCGGTTTAGTTTTTAAACAAAAAGGCATTTTATTTCATAAGGAGTGCGTGTATCAGGGATCGAACTCGGGACATGCGTATATATTTTGCACACAGTCCACCGCTGGACTGTGTGTCTAACCCGTTCATATTACTGATTTTAATTAAACTTATAACTTAACTAACTTCGTCTTCTACATTCAGATTACAGTCAACTGATTCACTAATCCGTTCCTTGTTTTTACGATTAACAAACATTCTTAAGGCTAAAATGAAATGGCAGAGACGGTAATTAGAGGTGAACATACCGATGAACGGTTTATTTCAGAATTCCGGCAATGTGTCGGTCTCTGTTTTTATGCTCTTCAACTGAACAAGACAATTAACCATTTTTATTAGCTATCGTGAAATTGAAGTGATCAGCAAATGTTAACAGAGGGTTTGAATGCCCTAACCGATTCTCAGTTGAATATAGAGATTTTCAGAATTTTTCCGGCGAACTGAAATTAGCTGAATACAGTGCCTGAATTCGATTTCAATTGAAAGGTTTAAGTTAGAAATAGCCTAACAATTGTTGAACTACAACGTTATTGAAAGATTTACCGTTTTGAGGATGAATACGGTTTTCCGGCGAATCTTGCAGAAATTTCCGGCGAGTTGTTTTAAGCGCTCAGACGGACTGAAAGTGTGACGAAAGTGAAATGGAATGTTGGTATGATGTTTCTGAGTCGCGAGAGAGGTCTTGAGTTGAAGTAATTGGGACTTGATTATTTTCGGTTATAAAAACCGATGATGATGACAATTAACGTTCTTTCAATCTGAATTGATGAGAAAACGTCGGTGCATCGGTTATAACCTGAATGTGCGAGTAAACAAACGATTTGACGATTGAATTGCCGATTTCCGTTTCTCAATTGGCGCAACCGGTTTAACCGAGTTTGAGTATAAAGGTTATTTGTTTTCTAGAGATGACAGAAAACAACAAGTGGCGGAGTGGTGATGTGTGTGTGTGTTAAGTCATTGAAACTGTGAACCGGCTGACCCGGGTTCGAGTCCCGGCAGCAACTTTTTATTTTTATTTATTTTGTTTTCTCTTTTTATCAAATATAATTTTTATAGTTTAGTTTGTTTATTAATTATGCCTCATTAAAAATCAAAATAACCATAAATATACAACGTGACATTTATAACTTGATATTCGATTTCAAAACGGAGCGGGTTTTAGAAACCCGTTTTTACCAAATGTTCCACTTCCTATATATAAGTGTTACTACCATATTACCAAACTTTCGTAAAACGTGCTATGAGAAATTCGGTGTTTCACTACTATGTTTAATACAAACTTTAATCACTCACAACCTATTTCGCGATTATACCCATACATGCTTCAAAATGCCCTATTATTCTAAAGTCTCCCTCTTAAATAAATTTCGGGACAAAATTTCCAAAAGTAGGGGAGACTGTAACGGCTCGCTTTTTCGCATCCTTATTTTAGAAAATAAATATTTGTATCATAATTTGGGGCGTTAAAACATAATAAAAAATATGTGTGTATATATATATATTATTAATTGTTATTCGTTATTCGTGTAACGCCTCGTATCTTCGTATTTCTATTTTAAAAATGTTCGTATCCGTATTCTAATTTTAGAAACCTTACATTCGTATTTTAATTTCAATCTCACAACTCGAGGCATTAATCATAATAAAATTCATATTTTATACATATTTTTTTATTCACACAACCGATCATATAAATACGTATTTATACGCAAACCGACACAATTATACGTATAAATAGTTATACACACATCCTCGATACTTGAATTATAATTTTATACTTTTTATATACTCAATTACATAATATATACTCAAGAAATATACCAATCATCTTTCCATCTCATCAATCCACTTCCACTTTTTTTAACCAATCATATTTCACCATTTTCCACCTCCTTTCTCCACCAATCATCTTTTCAATCATCTTCCACCTTTTTTAACCAATCATATTTCACCCTTTTCCACCTCCTTTCTCTACCAATCATCTTTTCAATCCTCTTCCACATTTTTAACCAATCATATTTCACCCTTTTCCACCTTCTCTACCTATAAATATCAACCTCCTTCTATCATTTATTCACACCATTCTTCTCTCCATCTCTCTAATTCTCTCAATATCTCTAAATCAAGAATTCTAAGAATTCTAAAAGGATACTAAGTGTTCCAACCATTCTTCTCTCAACCTCTCTACTTCTCTCAAATCTTCCAAGCAAGAAGAGAACTCTAAGAGTTGTAAAATAAAACACTAAGTGTTTTAAAGGAAGCTTGAAGCTCCAACCTCCAACTATTCACGGAATCACCAAAGGAAGCTTTGAAAAACTGTGAGCATACTCGACCCCCTTTTTACACTTTAATGCATTTTGGGGTGCAACATGTATAAATTACAAAATTTATTTTAAACAAAATTAAATGTGTTCACAATACCAAATGTGCCATCAGTTATGCTTATGTGAGTTATATGTGTTAGTTTAAACTCGTCTATACATGCTACTTGTTATGCTTGAGTTTGTTTATGCTTATTAGTTTTGACTAGTATTCTCATGATATCGTTATGCTTAGAATACTATGCATGCTAGTTAAGTAATTCGATTATATGCTATTGTTATGCGAAAGTGGTCTACATATTCGTGCGATTCGACTTGAATATATACTGTCACAATCAAAACCAACTTTTATACTTTTAATTAATTTCAAACTTGTATGCTCGCCAATACTTTTGTATTGATCTATGCTTTTAATACATGTTGTAGGAATTTTGATGACACATGGAATCTAGTAGGATTGCTTAGAAACGCATTTAACTTTAAATACTTATTGTATTGTATTTGTTTCAAATATGTATTTCGTTTCAATATCTTGTATTAAATCGTTATCAAAGAAATGAAGTTATATTAGTTACGTGTCGGGATCTAAATTTTGTATTATTTGATTTAAACTATGTAAAAAGGTAATTATTAAACACTTGACACAATTAGCGTTATGAAGCCTCTTGCAATCTAGTTTTCGTCTCATCCCGTTGTTTCCGCCATCGGTTGGGGTGTGACAAAAAATTCTATTAAAGGTAAATGCATATCCCAATTACCACCAAAATCTATTATGCACGCTGACGTAATGTCGAAGTGTCACGCAAATTTAATCCAATTACTACTAATTAGCTAGCAGTAAGTGGGTATCGAACACGAGGAGTTTATGGAAAATGTGTTTATTTTATAGCTTTATCAATTAACTAATTAAATTAAACTAAGTTGCAGAAAAGTAATTTCCAATGATTTTGATTGTTGATTTTAAAATAAGATTAACTAAGTGATTTGCGAGAGAAATGTTTGGTTCGTAAACAATTTAGAGACAAATGACCATCCTAGGTTTCCAGTTTTCATTGACATTCATGTTTAGTTTCAACTAGAAAGAACCACATAGACATCGTTCATGTGTTATTACTCGTTGTGGTGAAAGGGAACTAAGTACTCAGATTACACTAATGCGAGGTTGTTACCCGATGACCAATCAATCAATATCCAACCCCAATCCTACCCATGATATCTCGATTGCCAATGGCACCAAGAACGTATAATTTCAGATTATGATTAACATACAGATTAACACTTTACAAACAGGCAATCAACACACCATAATAAACAAACAACACAAGTTTATTATTCTAGAAATTCGAAACGAAACACAAATGTCATGAGAAAACCTTCAACCTAGGATGATCACCAATGAGTTTAGCCGCTCATAACTCGGTGAATCATCATAACATTCAAACGAGTATTCATAGAAATCAAAATACAAACCGAAATGTTTAGAATTGTTCACAAGCCAAGAAGAACACCCAAATTCGTCCCAAAACCTGATGCAAAACGTCTGGTCATGATTGCATGTGAAAAGACACTTAAAATGGACTTTAATGGAGCAGTTACACTTTTCACGCTGGGCGCCACCCTAAGCTACGGTACCACCGTAGCCTACGGTGGTCACCTAAAAACCCTACGGTGATCAGAATCTGGATTACGGCGGGAATTTACTCCCAGCAGCCACCGTAAGCTACGGCGGCGCCGTAAGCTACGGTGGTTGCTGAAATTTGCTCCTTTGTTTGCTCGATGCACTTTTTCGACTCCCGTTCGACTCTAGCACGTACGAACATCCATCCCATCCTCATAAATCATCATTTTTATGCCCGTAAAACCTGCAGAGTCAAACATCCCATAATTATCTAATTCACATAATAAACTCGGTTATATGCGCGAAAGTATATGATATTACACACTTAAGGGTCGTCCACAAGACTGCCCGTCACATCCCCACACTTAAGCGTTGCTTGTCCTAAGCAACACATCAAACCCATTCAAAATTCATGATCAGTTTTAAACCGAACAACTAGGTGTCATCTTTTTAGTAATATACATCATGCCACTTACACACCCCTCACAATCAACTCTCCTCTCGGCGACAACCAAGAAACTAGCAACATTTATGCTAGCACCCTCAATGCAAATGTGTTAATGTGCGACAATATGCTTGGGTGTAGATCAAATCTCCGCCTAAAACATGCATGGCTTGCTTGTAAATCAAAAGGACTTAACGGTTGTAACTGGGCTAGGCGAAAGGTAAGAATGAGTGAATATATGTGAGTAGCTCGCTGATTCGATTCGTTGATACTATAACAATAAAGATAAAAACAGAACAAACATTAACTATATAACAACTACCTTACATCTTTCTTTTCTTTTCTATTTCTTCCACTAACTAACATCATTATTCCTTCTTTTTGGACTTTTCATATTTTTTTTATCTATCTTTTTTTTATTTTTTTAAACAAACAACGATTTCAATAAGGTACTACTAAATAACACTACTTCAAATCAATGGGTAAATATAAGGAGTTAGGAATGGGTCACAAACGAATGGCCAAAAGCTCAAACATGGTTACTACGGACCAAACCCCCACCCCTCACATCACCAAGCTCATATATATAACTTATGAGACCCAACCCCCCAAATTCCACACTCTCACACATCTAGACGAGGTCACCTAAATGCCTCTATCATCTCTACAAGCAAGCAAGCTAAAGCCTCAAAATGCATCTACCAACAAGTTCTATTTACACAATAAACACATTGCCACTCAAACAAACGAAAATTTCGATTCAATACATGTGTGTGGCAAAAATACTCACCAAGAAAGAAGGTATCATAAGTTACCGATGTGTAAGATGGATAAATGAAAAGTTTTCAAATTTTGACACTCTTATGCTTGGTTGAAAATTTTCAAAAATTTTCCCCCCATCCCCACACTTGGGATACATTGTCCCAATGTATGGTTTTGGAGGATCTCCTCACTTAAAGCAACCACATCACCATTTGCTTCTATTCTCAAATCCCAACATTTCTTTTTGTATATATATATATATATATATATAATTAACATTGCAATAACTTCACCAACTATCATGACCCATCAACACAGATTCAACACCACCTTTCCACCCAACCAAAAACATAAACATAACACAAATATATACACAAATATACAGCAAAGAAAGAACACCACCTGATCAATAATAGCGAGGTTGGGGCGGTCCGAAGATTGATGTCATCATATCCGAAAACTCACCAAACCCAAAAGCTCCACTACCGCTTCCACCTTGATCATCACCTTGTGCGGGCTGTTGGCTCCCCATACCCGTATGTGGATCCACCCATTGTGAATGATGCAATGGTGGGGTGGGATACGACATACTTCCATCATATGGCGGAAAGGCAGAATTGTCAACAATCGGTGGATCAGAGACAACTGGCTGACCCGCATGCCAAGCGTCGTGCATTCGTCGATTCCGATCATCCATATAACGATTGTTTATCTCCTCCTCATGAGCATAAATATGGGCTCTATTCCACTGCTCCTGTCGGTCATAATTCCTCTTTAACGATCGCTCTATACTCGCTCCCATGAAGGTTTGATGATCAAACGACACATGATCAGCGTCAGAAAAACTCGAAAAAACAGGCGGCCTCATTCTCTCCACAACCTGCTCCATCGATCCACCATATGCCCAATCTGAACTGTATGATAGTTATGCATAATCAAATGCACTCCCAACATAACCTGATTGAGTTCCACCTCTACTACCACTAGGTCCTCCCCTATCAGTATCTATGTGTTCCACATTGGGATCATCCATATAATCCTCATCACCACTAGGTTACTCCTCCTCACTTTCGGGGTCATCAGCTTCCCCCGGTTGTAACGGCCTCGCATCCGCTTTTAACACTCTCCATTTTTTACCTTCATTCTTCAACTTATGATACCTTCCTGACTCAGAATACGACCACCCAGGCCCCAACTGTTTAAGCTCAAAGGGTTTGAATTTCTTATACGACCCTTTGTCATCCGTCGTGATTGCCCCGTACATCTTGAGCAATGCGGTAATTAGCCGACAATGTGGGATAATCTTTCGTTGATCGCTATTTTGACTTATCCATACATTGTTTAACACCAAAAACCGAAAAGGAATCAAAGGAGCTCCTCTCAACAACGAATACAAGATTGGCACTTCCGGATATCTCACCTCAACCTTATCACCCCTCCACGGAATTACATTTTGCGTGCAAATCACCAATAATAACCTTGCTTCTATTGTTAGATTCTTCCAATATAGTTTCCCATGTGTAGTACCCGGTAGAAATAGATAATCCAACATATTTTGCCATCGCGGGTGCTTCTCAGGTGAGATATACAAATCTTTCAATGAAGGTGTCATGTATTGGGTTGTCGGTTTACTGTCAAACTTTGCCACCCTCCTCAACGAATCAAAGGACATCTCAACATTAACCCCGTTCACTGTCCCAATTAATTTCATTTTTGTTACCCCTTTGAACGGAGGGCATCGTAAAGTGGCCATCCACTCTTGAATTTCTTCAACATACAGATTGTTCCCTGCCTTATCATAACACTTCAACGCCGCTTCACAACCAAGTGCTCTAAATTTATACGTGACCCCAAATGGCCCAAAATCCACCTTACGGACCTCCTTTCGCAAATAAAAGCTTCCTTGCGTTGAGCCAAGGCGTTCATTTGATCATGAAACAACGCGGCTTGCCACTCAGACGGCTGATCGTGCAATGGACCAGATGTCCATTGCGGCTTTGGCTCTCTCGGTTGCTCCTCTTTTTCACTTTCTTCAAGATCCCGATGCAAAACTAGCCTTCTTTTCCTTCCCTGCTGCTCAGCCAGGTCACTTGAGGATCCCACTGGTTCTTTACCTTTACGTCCCATAATCCTGCACATCACAATCAAAACACACAAACTTTTTATCAATTCTTATTATTCTTCTTCCCCACACTTTCTTACTATCATAATTGTAGATACAAAACACAAGCTTTTAAATTTTTACAACATTTGGGCATGATGCCTCTACATGCTAAGAATTTCCCAAAACATAAAACAAAACTCTTGACATCACTCCCATCTACAACCATAGCCTCAACCAACCCACAAGTTCATATTATCTAATCTCTATAAGCAACTGTGTAAACAAAGATAACTATTAAAACTTACAATTCTGCAATGTACCTCAAACAATGAACATAAATTGCATACCTTTGCTTTGTAGATGATGAGAATAACAAGAACTTCAAGCTAAACACCAACCCACAAAAACCCCCAAACTTTCAGACCAAAGATGTCCGAAATTTACCACCAAAACACAGGAATCTTGAAAAACTAAGCACAAATATGAACTCCTTGTGAAATTTTACCCAAGATTGACCCAAAATCACTTGAATCGATGAAGTTTTGAAGAAAATGTGTAGAGAAGTGGTTATGGAAGCTAGGGTTTTGGTTAGGGGAAGAATAGAGAAGAAGGAGATAAGAATTGGGTAAAAATGATGGAAACCCGTGTTTGGTTGTGATAAAAATAAGGTTTTCATTTTTTTTATTAAACCCGGTCTCACATCGCCAGATGCCGCCGTAGCTTACGGCGCCACCGTAAGCTACGGTGGCATTAAACTCAAAAATTTCACCGTATTCCAGGCTCTGACCACCATAAGGTCAACGTAGCTTACGGTGGCATCTGGACATTTTGGTTTCAATTTTTTTTAAAATTTTGTAATTTTTATGATTTTTATATTTTTTTTAAAAAAACATGAAAATTACCCTACCCCCCATGAAAAACCCATGTTGTCCTCAACACTATGTTAGAGAAAGTCGGAAGAATATCCCCACACTTGTTTCGAACACCGTTTCAACATAAGAACGGTAAAATAACTTAAACTAAACTAAATTAAACTACATATTTACACTACCAAACCTGGGCCTCTTGATTATTCCTCATATACCGGGCGTAGAATGTAGCCCACCTTATCAACCTCTAAATTCTTGACGGTGATTCCCTTCCAAGTACGGTTTTAGCCGATGCCCATTTACTGTTTGTTGTTTGTTAGTGGCCATATCTAAGATATCTACATCGCCAAACCAACCCACTCGCGTGATCTCATATGGACCCATCCATTTACTCTTCAATTTGCCCGCAAACATCTTCAACTGCGAGTTGTACAACCACACCTTTTGACCCACTTCAAAAACCTTTTTTTCTAATTTTTTCACCGTGAACATTCTTCAATTTGTCTTTGTATGCGGATGCACATTCATATGCTTCATCTCGAATTTCCTCTATCTCACTCAACTGCAATTTTCGAATTCTCCCCGCTTTATCATAATCCGCATTAACTGTTTTGATTGACCAATGTGCCCGATGAGCCAACTCCATCGGCAAGTGACATCCTTTACCATAAACCATCCAGTAAAGAGTTGTGCCAATCGGAGTTTTATAAGCCGTCCGATACGCCCATAACGCATCATCTAACTTGCTCGACCAATCCTTCCGATCCGTTCGTACCGTCTTCATGAGAATTTCCTTGATTTGACGGTTGGACACTTCAACTTGTCCACTTGTTTGCGGATGGTACGGCGTAGCGATTCGGTGATTCACACTATACCTCTTCAATAATTTTGCAAAATTAAAGTTCTTAAAATGTGAACCCCATCACTAATTATCACTCTTGGAATCCGAAGCGAGCAAAAATGTTAGATTGCACAAACTTACAAACAACCGAATGGTCATTTGTACTTGTAGGAATAGCTTCAATCCACTTTGATACGTAATCTACCGCCACCAAAATGTACAAGAAACCATTCAAACTCGGAAAAGGGCCCATAAAATCTATACCCCAAACGTCAAATACCTCAACCACCAAAATAGGTTATAGAGGCATTTCATCCCGCTTCGAGATACTTCCCATTTGTTGACATCTTGTACATTGATGAGCATATTCGCATGCATCCTTGAAGATTATAGGCCAATAGAACCCACACATGAGTACCCGATAACCCGTCTTTTGACCACTAAAATGACCCCCACAAGCAGATGAATGAGCATGGGTCAAAATCTCTAGCACTTCCGTCTCGTGTACACATCTTCGAATAAATTGGTCGGGCCCAATCTTGAAGAGATCCGGTTCATCCCATATATATTGTTTAAATTGAACCAAAAATTGTTGTCTTCGTTTCTTGGTCCAATGATCCGGAATAGCACCCATGGCCAAATAGTTTACGTAATGGGCATACCATGGCGCAACAAAAGTAGAAACGGCCAAGAGTTACTCATCGGGAAACCGTTCATTGATCTCGCTCATATCATCGACACCTTCTAATGGAATCCGAGACAAGTGACCCGCTACAACATTTTCACACCCCTTTTTGTCCCGGATTTCCAAATCAAACTCTTATAGTAACAATACCCATCGAATCAATCGGGGCTTCGCGTCTTTTTTCTCCATCAAGTATCGAACCGCGCTATGGTCCGAATACACAACCACTTTGCTCCCCCAAATATATGAGCGAAACTTGTCCAAGGCATACACCACCGCTAATAATTCTTTTTCGGTTATGGTGTAATTTAGTTGCGCCTCAGACAAAGTCTTGCTAGCATAATAAATTACCACCGGCTTCTTATCTACCCGTTGACCCAAAACTGCTCCAATAATTGTGTCACTTGCATCACACATTATCTCGAACGACTTTGACCAATCCGGCGGTTTCAAAATAGGAGCCTTCACCAACTTTTCCTTCAAAACATTGAAAGCTTGCAAACATTCATTAGTAAACTCAAAAGGGACATCTTTCAATAAAAAATTACATAAAGGTTTAGTAATAACACTAAAACCTTTAATAAATCATCTATAAAATCCCGCATGTCCCAAAAACGATCTTACCCCTTTTACATTTTTCGGTGGAGGCAAAGATGATATTACCTGAATTTTTGCCTTATCCACCTCCATCCTTTTTTCCGAAATCACATGACCCAACACAATCCCTCTTGTACCATGAAATGACTTTTTTCCCAACTTAGCACTAAATTTTTCTCGACACATCTTTTTAAAACTTTTTGCCACTCATCGAGACAAGATTCAAAGCTAGTGCCGAAAATGGAAAAATCATCCATAAACCCTCAAGCGACTCCCCAACCATGTCCGAGAAAATACTCATCATACATCGTTGAAAAGTTGTCGGAGCATTACACAAGCCAAAGGGCATTCGCCTAAAGGCAAAAATGCCATAAGGACAAGTAAAAGTGGTTTTGTGTTGGTCATCGGGATGAATGGCGATTTGGTTATAACCCGAGTACCCATCTAAAAAAACAATAAAATTTTTTACCCGATAATTTTTTAATGATTTGGTCGATAAAAGGTAATGGAAAATAGTCTTTGGAAGTAGCGGTGTTTAACTTCCGATAATCAATACAAACTCGCCACCCGGTGACCGGTCGGGTGGCTATTTGTTCACCACTCTCATCTTTGATAATTTGGATGCCGGCTTTTTTAGGAACCACTTGGGTAGGACTTACCCAATCACTATCTGAAATCGGATAGATTATTCCGGCATCCAACCATTTAATTACCTCTTTCTTTACCACTTCCCGCAAGTTCGGATTCAATCGCCTTTGAGCTTCCCTTGTTGGTTTTGCATCTTCGGTTGTTATGATATTATGCATCACAATGGATGGACTAATTCCTTTCAAATCGGCAATCGTCCACCCAATAGCCGCCTTATTCTCTTTCAACACCTTCAATAATGCTTGTTCTTTAATTTTCT
Source organism: Scalesia atractyloides (assembly GCA_947069175.1). Taxonomy (NCBI): domain Eukaryota; kingdom Viridiplantae; phylum Streptophyta; class Magnoliopsida; order Asterales; family Asteraceae; genus Scalesia; species Scalesia atractyloides. The sequence goes on along the minus strand of CAMTDV010000005.1, from coordinate 62,071,093 downwards.
CCAAATTAGAGGCAATGATAACCGGCAAAGTGTCGTCATCCCCTAAAAATGCGTACTTCAAGTGACTTGGCAAGTCCTTCAACTCCAACTTCGATGGCTCTTCTAACAATGGCTTCATCCCCGAGCTAATTTCCACCGGTAGACTCTCAAATTGATGGGTCCATGGCGGACGACCCTCTTTGATCGCTAGAGCATCCAACTTTTGCTCATTTATCCTCAATGCACAAGCATGTACCTGTTCAGAAAAATCACAAACACAAGTTTCCATGCTATCCTCCTCATACTCATGTGGTTCACATCCGTCAAATCTGCCATAAAACACTCATCAACACCAATATATTTAGAAGTGTTAGTGAAAACATTCAATCGCATTTTCTATTTCCAAAGGTCATGTCAACAGTACCAAACCGACAATCAATCACAGCATGAGAGGTACTCGAAAATGGATGACCCAAAATAACATTTTGTGGTTGTTTTGGGTCCGCGGATGAGTAGTCTAATACAAGAAAATCTACCGGATAATAGAACTCATCAACCTTAACAATTACATCTTGCACCATTCCCCGAAGAAGTTTATGAGATAAATCGGCCAAAACAACTGTTGTCTCAACCCTTGCCAATGGACCAAAATCATATTGGTCATATAAACCTCCCGGTAAAATACTCACTCCGGCTCCAAGATCTAACAACGCCCTTGACATTTTAAAATTTCCAACTTGAATATTTATTAATGGTGTCCCCGGATCTTGGAGCTTAGGAGGAAGCTCCCATTAAGACCGCACTAACATGACCCGTCAAGTCAACCCGCTTAGGCATTTTCTTCTTTTGTTGCCTTTTTTGAGTGCATAATTCTTTCAAAAATTTTGCATAAGCGGGTACTTGTTTTATTGCATCAAGTAAAGGAAGATTCACTTTTACTTGTTTAAAAACATCCAACATTTCCTCTTTTTGAGGACCCCTAGTTGAAATAAAATTTTTCTTACCCGGGTCAAGTAAAATCGAAGGAAATGGAACTTGACTAGGTCCCCCTTCCTCATTTTTATCTTGTAGAATTTCACCCAACCCCGGTTTTCCACTTACTTTTTCAACATTAGGATCCTTTGACACAATTGAGGGTGACCTCTCATCCTCATCACTTTCATTACCCGTAATATCCTCAACCACCCCATCAACCAAACCCGGTGACAAATTTGCTTTAAATTCTTTACCACTTCTCAAAACACTAACATGGTTAATAGGAATATTACACGAATTAGTATGAGAAGGATTTACCTTGGTGTCACTAGGAAGTTGCCCTTTACCTTTTTTCAATTCCGCTACCTCGGACGCAAGTTGACCCATTTGAGTGGTCAACGCTTGGATGCTTTTATCACGAACCTCATCTTTTTACATCTGAACCTCATTAAGTTCGTTCCTTTTTTGCATGTCTTGTTGCATCGTCCTAAGCATATCCATCATTTCATTCCCACTTGATGAAGATTGACCCAAAGAACCACTTTGACCACCTCCCGGTTGTTGATATTGACCTTGGTAACCTTGATTGTTTCCGCTTCTAAAGTTACCTGGATTGTATTGTTGACGCGGAACAAAATGTCCTTGCGTTCCTTGGAAATTTGGGTTAGCTTGATTTGCCGGGTTCCCGTAACGAAGGTTTGGATGGTTCCTCAACCCGGGTGGTATGTGTTCGAATTCATGCCAAAATTTCTACCACCCCCTTGAATAGCATTCACCTCCTCCGCTTGACCTTCAACACATGCCGCCACACAAACATCCGCCGCATGCCCTATTTCATTGCAATTAGTACACACATTATAAACTTGGTTAGTTGTATGTACCTCTACATCCTCCATGGCGTTTACTTGTGGTCTCGTAACCACATATTTCTTATTTCTTGATGCTTGTGCTTGTCGTTTAGAATTGAACAACATTTGTTCCAAGAAGGCCCAATCGTCTTGCTCGTAATTTGTGCCAAATGTACCATTAGAAACTGACACTAAATCGTGTGCGTCACCATCACTCAACCCCTCACGAAAGGCATGTAAGCTCCCAAAGAGCAATCCCATGATGCGGACAACTTTTAAGCATCATGTTGAACCTATCGAACGCTTCGTGAAACATCTCACCCACTTGTTGCCGAAATTCCCGAATACCTTTTCGAGCATCATTCGTCTTTTGAGCGGTAAAAAATTCTTCTAAGAACCTTTGTTGCATTTCCGCCCATGTGTAGATCGATGCGGAAAGTAACTTATAAGAACCACCTTTTTGCCTTGTCTTCCAACGAAAATTGGAAAAGTACTAATTTAACTTCATCGGATGAAAATCCTTGACCTCCAATGGTGTTGCAAATGGAATCATAAGCTTCTAAATGGAAATAAGGTTCTTCCGATGCTAAACCTTTGTATTTAGGCAAACTTTGGAGCGCATTGGTTCTCACCTCAAAAGTTCTTCCATCCGGATGATGAGGAATTACCACTGGCGAAGGATTGTTTGTGATAACCGGCCGAAAATGAGCTTCAAGTCCCCTCACCACTTCTCTATGGTATCTTCGTGGAGCGCCTAATGGTACTCTTGGACGACCCATTTGGGGCACAAATTTTTGTTGATATTGAGGTTGTTGCACCGCCGGTTGTTGCACCGCCGGTTGTTGCATCGGTCTTTGAACTTGTGGGGGTTGTTGAAATTATGGTTGTTCATATTGAGGACGCACTTGTTGCAAAGGCATAGGCCGTTGAAACTGTGGCCCATGCGGACGAATCTGTTGTACCCCTGTTGGTTGCCTAACCACTTCTTGAATTTGCTCAACTTGTTGCCCTTGGTATATTATACCTCCTTGAGGTCCCAAATTACCTCCTTCTCCCCCATAATAATACCCCTCTTCATCGTAACCTCTAAACTCATCATCATACCCATCATAAAAACCTTCTCCTCCAACACCCAAAGATTGTACGTATTGAGACGATGGTTGATAAAAACCCGTTTGATGTGAAGGTTGCAAAGTGGATGTAGTATGGACGATGGTTGAACTGGGTTGGAATTGATTTGGTGGTATTTGTTGGGTGGAAGATGATTGACCGACCGATGGGACAAAGGATGAAAATGGTGGAACCATTGTGGTGGCAGTAAAAGTAAGGGCGGGGCCGGTTTGAGAAATTGTGGGTGATGTGGTGTTAGTTGATTGTACTTACAATGTGGAAGTAGGATTTGTAGTAAGATTTGGTGAAGGTGTAGACGGTGATGTTTGACCCATAGTGGGAGTTGGTAAATCCATGATGACTTTGTTTTCTCGAAGTAAAACTCGGTTTTGTCGTAAGGTTCGCTCAATTTCGGGATCAAATGCTAGCAGTGATGACTTGTGAGAGCCTCTAGTATGCATACACCTGTAAAAAGTACCTGCACACTAAACACAACCAGCGTAAACCCAAAAATAACAAACAAAAGCTACTAAATTAGCACACGTTGCGCACTACTCCCCGGCAACGGCGCCAACATTTGACATGATGTCGAAGTGTCACCCAAATTTAATCCAATTACTACTAATTAGATAGCGGTAAGTGGGTATCGAACACGATGAGTTTGTGGAAAATGTGTTTATTTTATAGCTTTATCAATTAACTAATTAAATTAAACTAAGTTGCAGAAAAGTAATTTCCGATGATTTTGATTGTTGATTTTAAAACTAAGATTAACTAAGTGATTTGCGAGAGAAAGGTTTGGTTTGTAAACAATTTAGAGACAAATGACCATCCTAGGTTTCCAGTTTTCATTGACATTCCTGTTTAGTTTCGACTAGAAAGAACCACATAGACATGGTTCATGTGTTATTACTCGTTGTGGTGAAAGGGAACAAAGTACTCGGATTACACTAATGCGAGGTTGTTACCCGATGACCAATCAATCAATATCCAACCCCAATCCTACCCATGATATCTCGATTGCCAACGGCACCAAGAACGTATGATTTTAGATTATGATTAACATACAGATTAACACTTTACAAACAAGCAATCAACACACCATAATAAACACAAATGTCATGAGAAAACCTTCAACGTAGGATGATCACCGATGAGTTCAGCCGCTCATGACTCGGTGAATCATCATAACATTCAAACAAGTATTCATAGAAATCAAAATACAAACCGAATTGTTTAGAATTGTTCACAAGCCAAGAAGAACACCCAAATTCGTCCCAAAAACTGTTGCAAAACGTCTAGTCATGATTGCATGTGAAAAGACACTTAAAAACGGACTTTAATGGAGCAGTTACACTTTTCACGCTGGGCGCCACCGTAGCCTACGGTGGTCACCTAAAAACCCTACGGTGATCAGAATCTGGATTACGGCGGGAATTTACTCCCAGCAGCCACCGTAAGCTACGGCGGCGCCGTAAGCTACGGTGGTTGCTGAAATTTGCTCCTTTTGTTTGCTCGATGCACTTTTTCGACTCCCGTTCGACTCTAGCACATACGAACATCCATCCCATCATCATAAATCATCATTTTTATACCCGTAAAACCTGCAGAGTCAAACATCCCATAGTTATCTAATTCACATAATAAACTCGGTTAAATGAGCGAAAGTATATGATATTACACACTTATGGGTCGTCCACAAGACTGCCCGTCACACGCACGAAGCATGTCTTCGAGGGTGCGGATCGTGCGTGCAGTCTGACTGTCGGTTTGACGGTGAAAAACGGTACTGAGATTAAGCGTAGTACCAAGAGCGGATTGAAAAGTCTCCTAGAGACGTGAGGTAAAACGACCATCGCGGTCAGAGATGATGTCACGAGGTGTCCCGTGTCGACAAATGACTTTGTTGTTATAGATTCGTGCTAATCGTTCTACCTTATAGTCTTCTCGTATGGCAATAAAGTGAGCTGATTTAGTAAGACGATCAACGATAACCCAAATGCTATCGTGACAAGAGGAGGTGCAAGGGAGTTTCATAACGAAGTCCATGGCTATGCTCTCCCATTTCCACATCGGTATTTCGGGTTGTTCGAGCAAACCAGAGGGCCTTTGATGTTCGACTTTAACTTTCGAGCAAGTTAAGCACTTGGAGACGTACAAAGCGATATCCTTTTTCATGCCCGGCCACCAATACTGAGGACGAAGGTCCTGGTACATCTTGTCAGCTTCGGGGTGAATGGAGCATTGAAATTTATGAGCTTTGGTCATTAGCAACTCTCGAAGGTTATTGCGGCTAGGGATCCAAATGCGATTCAGAAAGTAATAGATCCCGTTAGACTTGTTTTCCAGCTGGGTTTTGGCACCACATTTCATTTCCTCGAATACAACATGTTCTCAATGAAACATGCATGCTGGGCTTCGCGAATCAGGGCTTCGAGTTTATTCAAAGCTTGAGAGTCACGAACGCTATACACATAGCTTCGTCGGCCGAGAGCATCGGCTACGACTTTTGCTTTGCCAGGATGGTAGCGTATCTCACAATCATAGTCGTTGAGAAGTTCAACCCATCTGCGTTGGTGCATGTTCAGTTCCTTCTGATTAAAGATATGCTGTAAACTCTTATGGTCGGTACAGACCGTACACTTGGTACCGTAGAGGTAGTGTCGCCATATCTTTAATGCAAAGACAACTGCACGGAGTTCAAGATCGTGGGTAGTGTAGTTCTTCTCGTGGATTTTGAGTTGTCGAGACGCATACGCGATAACCTTGTCTCGTTGCATAAGAACACAACCCAGACCAAGATTAGAGGCATCACAATAAACAACGGAATCGTCGTTTCCGTCGGGTAGAGCGAATACAGGAGCGATGCATAGAATACGCTTGAGAGTTTGAAAGACTTCCTCTTGTTTGGAATCCCAAACGAAAGGCTTGTCCTTATGAGTTAAAGCGCTAAGGGGGGCCGATTTTAGAAAAGTCGGCGACGAATCGACGGTAATACCCCGCCAATCCAAGAAAAGAACAGATTTCTGATGCATTCTTTGGTGTATCCAACTCTTTACAACTTCTATCTTTGCAGGGTCAACGTGAATTCCTTGAATGTTAACGATATGACCAAGGAATTGGACTTCTTCGAGCCAGAATTCACACTTAGAGAACTTGGCATAAAGACGATTTCCTTGAAGAAGTTCGAGAACTAAACGGAGATGTCGTGCGTGTTCGGCTCTCGACTTCGAGTAGATAAGAATATCATCAATAAACACAATGACGAAATGATACAAGAAGGCTTTACACACACGGTTCATCAAATCCATGAAGACCGCGGGTGCATTTGTGAGACCAAAAGGCATGACCACGAATTCAAAATGGCCATAACGAGTACGAAAGGCGGTTTTTGGAATATCTTCTTCTAACACGCGTAACTGATGATAACCAGAACGTAGGTCGATTTTAGAAAAACACGTAGCACCTTAAAGTTGATCAAACAAATCGTCGATTCGAGGAAGAGGGTAGCGGTTCTTTATCGTGAGTTTGTTAAGTTCATGATAATCGATGCACATTCGGAACGTCCCATCTTTCTTTTTCACAAAAAAAAACGGGTGCGCCCCATGGCGAAGTGCTCGGGAGTATGAAACCTTTATCAAGAAACTCTTGAAGTTGGCTAGATAGCTCGCGCATTTCGGATGGTGCCAGGCGATAAGGAGCTTTAGCGACGGGGGTAGCACCGGGGATTAGATCAATACAGAATTCGACATTACGAGTAGGGGTAAACCAGGTAAATCGTCGGGAAAAACTTTAGGAAATTTACAAACAACGGGTATGTCTTTCAAGGATTTCTTTTCCTTCTCTGGGTTCATGATGTGGGCTAGGAATCCAATGCATTGCCTTCGTAAACACTTTCTTGCTTGGGTACATGACAGAAGCATCAACTTCCTTGAGTGTGTTTCACCGTAAACATGTAGTTGATCACCGTTTGAGAGGGGAAAACGAATCATCTTATCGTAACAAACAACTTCAGCATGATTTTCTCAAAGGAAATCCATGCCTACTATGATATCGAAGCTACCTAATTGCATAGGTATGAGATGGATCGAGAAGATGTGGTTGAGATCGAGAGTACAACCACGTAAGACGGAGTTAACAGTAAAGGTTCTTCCGGTGGCGACTTCAACATCGAAAGTCTTTGGGAGTTTAGCGCGTTTACATTTTAAATGTTTTTTTGAATTCTAACAACACAAAACAGTTATCGGCACCAGTATCAAATAAACAAGAAGCATAAATACCATTAACAAGGAACGTACCATTGACAACATTGTTGTCGTTCTGAGCCTAGCGGTGATTAAGATTGAAGGCTCTTCCACGCACAGCCTGTGGTTGCTGCTGCTGTGGCTGAGGCTGCTGCTGCGGCTCTTGTTTCACGGCTTTGTTTGGGCAGACATTGCTAAAGTGGTTCGGATCACCGCAAGTGTAGCAAGCACGTGCTTTTAGGACTGGTGCTTGCTGCTGGGGCTACTGCTGGTTGGTTTGAGGAGCACGAGGTGGAGCTGGTAGTGCTGCTGGTGCTTGAGGAGCTTGCTGACGAGGACCAGTACGGCAGCTGACAGTGAAATAGCCGTAGATATTGCACTTGGTACAGAAACGGTAATTGCCTCCAACTGGGTGATGGTAGGTACACTTTGAGCATAGCGGGTGAGGACCAGTGTTCGCACGCTTTGCAGGTGGTGCGTTTGGTGTAGCAGCTTGAAGCGGCTGAGAGTTCAACGGTGCAACAACTGCATAATTCTTGCTCGGGTTCCCTCTTTTGCGACCTCGGCGATTGGACTTTGATTCTTGAGACGGCACGGTAGTAGCACTTGGTTCAGTGGTCGCTTGATTCACGACTTTTTTGTTCTTGAAGTATCCAGCCTGGACACGTTTGTCGATAATTTCGGCTGCAAGCTGAAAAGTCTCTTCTGTGGTGTCCACCTGACCAGGACATATGATACTTAGCTGCTTGAAGCGGGCAGTGAGACCTGTGTTGTCGGTCCATCTTGCTTGATATCCCAAAATTCATTCTCCAGTTTCTGTAGGACCCACCCTGGATGCTTAGGAACCTAAATTTGATATCTAACGTCCATAATAGCGGAAATATTACGTCGTGTTACCAATAGACAAGAATTAATCAGTTAAGCGTCAGTTTTATAGATCAAACATTCTGGTTACAGACTGACAGAGCTTTGCCTCTGAAATGCCAAAGTTACAAATGAGAGATCTAAGCTAGGTATTTATAGACATCCTAGTTCGGCCCAGGAGGACACAAGTTCGCCCGAACTTGCATAAGCAAGTTCAGCCAAACATGCATACATTACATGTTTATGGGCGAACTTGGCTACAACACTTCATAAATACTTCACTACCTAGCCTATCCGGCTATATACAGTACAGACTCGATAATAGACTAAGACATAGACATTATGCACCAACCGACTCCCCCTTGGAGATAGTCTTCGTCTTTTATCAGTCTTCAAAACCTCTATCTTCATATATACATTAACGTACCCGACCGAAGAAGTTCTTGTACGGTTTCCTTCGTCGTTCATGTTTTGGATCCGGCGTCTGATCAGTTGGCGGTGGTCTTTTAAAGTTAGCCATCTTGAGCAAACTTTGCCTTACCACTTTTTCCATTCTTTCTTTGATCGCCTCACTTCTGGTTTCTTCTTTAAGAAATTCAACTCTCTCCAGATCCCTCCACTTCGTTTGCCACATTTTACCAGAATTTACATCACGTGCATAGCAAACGTTAACAACTTTCTGATACTGCATGGCCTGTACCTTTTCTCTTTCTTCAAAAACAATCTTGCTATCGAAAAGGCATTTTATATTTTCTCTCGAGCAGTTAACCAACCACATAGGATCTAGAATCCTTATCGTCCTCCACAAACCTCTCACACCCTGATGACCCATCACTTCAACTCGTTCGTTAGCAATATCCAAGTGATCTTCAAACTTTAACACAATCACTGCTTCACAAGTAGCTGGATCAATCTGCCACCACTTGAATAAAGGAATGAAATTTTGTTCGATCGGCATAAGTGGCATATTCCTCATGGCTCTAGGACGTTTCATAATTAACGTTATGTCCTTTTCCCCTGTAACCTTATTGATCTTTACTCTTCGCCTTGGAATAAACGGCTTCCAGTGATTCCAACCTTTATCAGCTTCGTACTTAATCATCTTCCACAACAACTGATCAACTGTCTTCATATGATTTGTAACATTCACTGTTTGTACCAATTCTTCCATATCCCAATACGACAATGTCTTTAAATCAGCAAGGTATTTAAAGTATTGCACTCCAAATTCCCTTTTGATTGCATATACGTTGAGCTCTTTAAACCATCCCCAACTCAGTATATCTCCCAAAGAAACATCTTTATTTCTGGTGAAGAATGCTAGTGGACGTCGAAACTTACGTTCACGAGGCATCTCCTTGAACCAGGACTTTTTCGCTTCAGCTATCTCTTCTTTGGTCATTGGTTTAGGAATTTTTCCTTCTCGTACCGCTTCAGCAACCTCATCCTTGATCATATCTTCATCAAGCTGTTTGTACATTTCTTCAAATGTAGGAAAACTTTCTGAATTTTCACCGACGTACTTAGCTTTCTGATTTGATTCATCATTTGAGGACCAATCTTCCACAATCACTCGATTATACTCATCGTACTCTTTAGGTTCAAATGTGTTGACATTTAAGACTTCTTCAAAATCAAACTCTAAGTTCTCAACTTCAACCTCAACCAACTTCGCAAGATCTTCCTTTGAGTAACTATGTACAAACTCACCTTCTTCAACATTGTGTTCCAACATTAACATAAGGCTTCGTTGGTACTGCAGTCACAGGCTTCGCAAATCGATCAATATCTAACAAATCAATATCATCTGACGGACCTTTCTCCCCTGACTCCCCCTGGCTTTTATCTTCCATTCGATTCGATTCATCGTCCATGAGGTCAGAAAAATCAAACTCATCAGATACTTTGGCTTCATTGATCTTTAAACCTGTACCTCCCTGATCAAAATCATCATCACCTTGATCAAAATCATCATCATCCCCAACGTTCCAATCCTCATAGCCTTCTTCCTCTTCATCTTCATTCTTATCCTCATTCTCGGCTTCATCATTGTCTTTTTCTTCAGTAACAATGATAGGATTAGAAGGCTTGACAGATTCGTCAACCTTTTGGATATCAGACTCAGAAGCTTTCGAACTATCTTCAATTGGTTTCTCAGGAATATCAGAAGATTTCTCAGCAGTAGATTTAGGGCTTCACCCTCAACTTGCTTTCCTTTACCACTCTCGGCCAATTCTTTCTCAGCATGTTCCTTGGCTTCTTAAGGATCCAGACGATCGTATTCAGCAATAAACTCAATATTCAGATTGTTAGATAACACCTTCTGTAATCTGATGAATCTTCGATCGTTCAAAGCTTGAATTTTCTTTAATTCTGCAATCCCTGTCTGTAGTTTTTCATTGGCGTCCTGCAGACTTTCTATCAACGCCTTGAAATATTCACGTTCATTCTCAAGTATCTTCACTTTATCGTCAAGTATTTCTTTTTCGACTTCGACTTGATTCACCTTCTTAACAAGCTCAGCCTTTTCTGTCTCAATCAACTGATATGATCCTTAGACACGAATTCACAAAAATAAGTCTGTAAATATGTTTGTACTTGGTTTACATTGTTTATTTCATTGAAATTCAGCTTTACAGATTAAAATCAAAAAGATTTTCGTTGTGTTTTAGCATAAACTTACAAAAATACAAAAAGATTTTATTTCTACATTGTTTTCAACAACCCAATGTTTGAGAACGGATCTTCGAAGTCTGGTAAGGTGCTAGAACTGGTGGGAATCTCTTTGACAACGGGCTGGGAGCTAATCCGTTAATCTGAAAAGTCAAAACGATAAAAAGTTCATTAATTTGAAACTTTGTTTTTGAAAATATCAACAGTTTATTCGTAACGGGTCAAACCGGGGTCATTAACTTGGACTCGGCAGACAAATCGGTTAACCAAGGTCATTAGCTTGAACTTGGTCAACTGAGTGGATTTTCTTAACTGGTAAAAAGTTGGAAAGTTCAGGGGTTAAAATGAAAAATTGAAAAAATTGAAAAAGTTTGAAATTTTGAGGTTTGGCAAGTTCGGCCGAACTTGCTAAACAATTCAAGTTTAACAATTAGCAAGTTCGACCGAACTTGCAGATGGCTGGTTGTTGTTTTTAAAATATAAGTTCGTTCGAACTTACTCTGGGCCTTCATGATGGGCTTAGCAAGTTCGCCCGAACTTGACATGGTATAAATACCATTCAAGTTCGGCCGAACTCATTTACTTGTCCGTTGTACGGATCGTTCAGGCACTAATCTAACAAACCTAAGGTAAACGTGTGGAATACGTTTGCTTAGGCGACATTGGATACACTCATTTGTTTCTATTTAATCACCGTTTCATTAATATTCAACGTTACAGATCCTGGAAACACTTGGACAGAGCTTCGCCTCTGTCGTGACAAAATCTCTGAAGTTTTTGATGTTCTCTTGATCTTTATATCTTGAATAACTTTAACATCCATTCTCCCCCTTTCTTTGAGCTTTCTGGTATCTTTAATCAACATGTTTATCTAGCTCCCCCTTAAATGATGCTCTGAATCTCTAGGATTTGACGATTAAGAATAATCACACGTATCCACACACAACAGTTTCTTAACAGTCTCGTTGGTCCGGCTCACATTCAACATTATCAGGTTACCATGGAAGATTTTGAAAGAAAATCCTTTTGGATTTTTAATATTGAATGCAGAAATGTAAACAAACTAAAATTTAATATTTACAGTTTATAATTTTGTGAGAAAACGTGCTAGAGGATCATATCAGTTTTTGAGACATACCACCAGTACCTTTGACCTTTTAATGACTTTAAGTTTTAAGCTTGTTTACCTAGATTATCGATATGTTTATCCACCTAAACTTTAACACATTTCTCAATTGTTCCAAGATATGTTAGGGTAAGAATTATGAAACTTGACTTATCTGTGGTTCCCACTTCTTGAATATACTCCCGTATCCAGATTCCCTAGATATCATCTTACAGGTGAATATAGCATAATTGATATCTGTATCTGAGCTGTGCGAGACCTTGAGAGCTCAGGTTAGTACTACTGTATAGACAAAGAGATGAAGGCTCGTCTTTGAGGTGTGTTCCACTTAAGGAATCTTTTCAGCATTGCATATGATTATATCTTTCGATACTTTTCAATATTGCATGCTATTTGGGGGTTCATAATGAAAGTATTATAGAAGTTCTAGGCCATTGCTTCCGCAAAATCAGAAGAACTTGTATAATACCCCAGATATCAATTATCTATAAAGACCTCGTATCTCAGAATCAGGCAATCTTTCAAATGAAATTTCGGAGTACTAAGTCCATATATCCAAGATGTGTTAATCCACAAGATTAAGCAGTTGTAAAATTTGGTTTATATCTCGAAAACAGTTTACTGAACGTGTTAAGCCTATCGACACATCCACAGTAAGACTCGTTTATCACTTTTAAACTTTACATTTCTTTAGCATACTGTGATAGTCCACTGATGTACTATCATTTCCTTTTATGACACTGAACTCTTTTTGTCTTTTTCAATGTTTTTGTACATTTTGAATTTTTATATGTTTTTGGATTTTAAAATTTTTGAATGTTTTTGTATTTTCCTTAACATTTCTCCCCCTAAATCAAAAACATCTTTTTGGATTTTAGTTTTTAATAAAATTCTAAACTAGAAAGATATTTACAAACCAATGTGGATCACGCGAACTCGTCGTCCGATCCACATTCAACCTCAGCGTCCGCACCTGTCAGCAAACTTTTCATACCGTTAATTCTCAGCAAGTATTTAAACCGTGACAATGAAAATGGTTTGGTATAAAAATCAGCCTTTTGTTCGTCGGTGTGGATTTTTTCTATTCGCACCAATTTCTTTTCGTAGCAATCACGAATGAAATGATAACGAATTTCAATGTGTTTTGTACGTGAGTGATGAACCGGATTTTTAGTTATATCGATGGCTGCCTTGTTATCAACATACAGCGGAGTGTCTAGAAATTGCATACCATAGTATCTCATCTGCTGTTGAATCCACAAAATCTATGAACAACAGCTGGAGGCCGAGATATACTCAGCTTCACAGGTAGAGAGCGATCGGTGTCTGTTTCTTACACTGCCAGGTTACCATTCTTGTTTCGAAGAACTAGCATCCCGCTGTAGTTGATTATTCAACTTATCTACACCAAAATCGGAATCAGCATAGCCTGAGATCAAAATTGTCGTTCTTCGGGTACCACAAGCCGGTGCTTGGGCATCCTTTCAGATATCTGAAGATACGCTTCACGATCTGCATATGTAAGATCCTCGGGCTTGACTGATATCTTGCGCATAGGTAGGTTGGATACATAATATCTGGACGCGATGCTGTCAGATACATCAGCGATCCAATCATCCATCTGTATAACGTCTCATCAACTTTGGCTCCAGTCTCGTCAACACAAATGTCGTGATTGAGAGCAAGAGGCGAAGATAGAGGCTTCAAGCTTTCCATTCCAAACTTCTTCAAGACGTCATGAACATACTTAGTCTGGTGAATGAAAATACCATCCGGAAACTGATCTACTTGCGAACCAAGAAAGAACTTCATTTCGCCCATCGAGGACATTTCGAATTTCTTTTCCTGATTCCCTCAAACTCTTTGCAGAGACTATCGTTTGTAGATCCAAAGATGATGTCGTCAACGTAGATTTGAACTATAATCAGATGGCCATCAACTTCTCTAGTGAAAAGAGTACTATCCACAGTTCCTCTGATAAAGCCGTTTCCGACGAGATGTTGCGACAACGTCTCATACCAAGCTCTCGGGGCTTGGTTCAGTCCGTAGAGTGCTTTATCCAGTAGGTACGCTTTCTTCTTGTTAAGTGGATCGACAAACCCCGGTGGTTGTCCAACGTACACCTTTTCGCGTAATTTGCCATACAGAAAAGCCGATTTGACATCCAATTGATAGACCTTAAATCCTTTCCATGATGCAAAAGCTAGAAAAATTCGAATAGATTCCAATCGAGCCACTGGTGCATAGACTTCCGTGTAGTCTATCCCTTCCTGCTGGTGAAATCCCTTGACAACAAGCCTAGCTTTGTTACGAACAATAACCCCTCTATCATCACGTTTACACTTAAAGACCCATTTTGTATCAATTGCTTTCTGATTCTCTGGTAGGTCTTCAAGCTTCCACACACCCAACTTCTCAAACTGTAATAATTCTTCTTGCATTGCTTGTACCCAGTTTTCATCTGCTAAAGCTTCATTAACCGTCTTTGGCTCAATCTGAGAGATGAAACATGAATAGAAGCAATAGTTCTGGGTTGTAGCAACGCGTGTGTAGAAACAACTAAGTGCTTTATTAATTTGCCCTCGAGTTCTAACACCAGTTTGAAGTTCTCCAATAATATTTGTTGACGGATGATAGGAATATGATCGTGGTAATTCTTCACTTGGAACAGCTACTGAGTTTTGCTGATTCGTGATGTTGAGATCAACAACCAATTCAATGTTTGGAGAGCTTGATGAAGCTTCATTTCTGATGTTTGGGACTGCAGGTTGATTAAGAAGACTTGTTATCTACTCCACTTCTTCATCTGAAGAAGATGATTCCCCATCAGCATCAAATGTTGGCGCTTCATCTGAATCAGAATCTTGATTCTGAGGCATACTGGGCTCCGTTGTTGTATTCACTGGTTCAGTAGAGGCAGTTGTTGGAAGATTAGCAGGTGTTGATAATGTTTCAGAAACATTTTCAGCCGGAACACCATTATTGTTTGAACTTGCGCCAGAATAAGATGGATCCAACGTGGGTTGATTAACCACAATTGGTCGAACAATTTATTCTTGATTCGCTAACTGGTGAAGATAATATAACGCTGCAACTTCTTCGTCAGTTGGTTCTTTGGGCAAGTCAAATGACTTCCAAAGATCTTGATAGTTAAACAGCCACGCGTCACCTTTCCTTTGAATAGGATCCGTGTAGTTGAAACAATCGACGTGCTGTGCTTCAATAACCTTTCTCAATGAAGGAACATATAATCTTCTCAACGGACTCGCATATCCGACAAAGAAACCTTCAAGAGATTTAGCTTCGAATTTGCCATCTTGGTCTATTACGGTACAAGTTGCACTGAATGGTTCTAAGAGCTTCAAATTTGGCTTTCGTCGGTTTATCATCTCAAAACATGTTTTCTTTGTTGGTTTGACAGTACGAACCCTGTTTAGCATGTAGCAAGCCGCAGCAACCGCTTCACTCAAGAAGCTGATAGGAAGTTTAGAATCTGCAAGCATGGTTCTCGCAGTTTCAATCAAAGTTCTATTTTTCCGTTCAGCTACTCCGTTTTGCTGTGGAGTATAGGGAGCAGTAAACTCCTGCAGAATCCCTTTTGCGTTGCAGAATTCCTTCATTTTGTTATTCTTAAACTCTGTGCTGTTGTCACTTCTAATGCGTCTGACCGGCAGATGGTAAATGTTCTCGAGTTTCTTGAATAGAATAACCAAGTGCTCGAACGTTTCGTCTTTTGATTCTTGAAAGAATACCCACGAATATCTCGAATAGTCATCTGTCACGACCAAGCAATATAAGTCTCCTGAGATGCTTCCAACGTTTATAGGACCAAATAAATCCATGTGGAGACGTTCTAATGGCAGCTTGATTGAGTTTAGAATTTTCTTCGGATGCGATTTCTTGATCTGCTTTCCCTTCTTGCATTCCAAGCAATGATCAGACATCTGAAAACTTTGAAGATTTACGCCTTTTACAAGATCATTATGAACCAAGAAATTCATTTTTCGCAAATGAATATGCCCCATCTTACGATGCCAAAGAATAGAATCTTTTTCAGTAGCCTTTGATACAAAACATTGTGCTGATGATGATGAACTGGTAGCGACACCCATATCAAGAACATATAGATCATTCTCTCGAGGTGCTCGCATCAGAATCCACTCATCTGGTATTTTGAATCCCGGTTTCAAGATAATACACTCTCTGTCGTTGAAATGGACTGTAAACTTCTTGTCACAAATCTGCGATATACTCAGAAGATTGTTCTCAAGTTCTGCAATATAGTTCACGCGATCAAATGAAACTACACCATTGGAGAGTTTTCCCTCGGCGATTATCCTTCCACCTTGATTTCCTGCAAATCCAACATATCCACCACTGATAGCTTTAATGTCGAATAGCAATGCCTTCATTCCCGTCATGTGCCTAGACGCTCCACTATCCAAAATCCACTTTGAGAGTACGGATCTTTGGAGCCCCTGCAAAATTCAGAAATTAGGTGAAAAGCTCTACCCAAGCCTTCTTGGTCTCGGGTTTTACTGGATAATCATCATCAAAAGCATATTCAAACTCATTAATGTTATCAAAATCAAATTCATCATCTGTTTCAACAGTGTTAATGTTTGAAAATCTCACTTTTTTCTTATCTTTTACAGATTTGACATTATCATTGTTGATTTCTGTTTTAACTTCTTTCACATTCTCACTAGTCTTCACCTGCTCAGACTTAGTGATTTCAGACTTTGATTCTTTTGTGTTGTCAGTCTTTACTAGCTTAGACTTAACAACACCAGATGTTGTCGATCTTTTCTTGGCAATCTAGGTTTGAGATTTGATATTAGCCTTTTTGATGTAAAACTTGTTTTCATTAGACCTAGAAGTTTCACCTTTTTCGAAAATGGAATTTTCAAAAATCTTTTCAGACTTTGGTTTAACTTCTGGTTTTGATTCATTTCATTTCAAAATCTTTACAGGTTTTGCAAACACTGGTTGCTTTGGTTTAACAACATTTGAATCTTCTTTTCTTCGAGGATAAGCCGGTTTTGATTTCAGACATTGTCGTGCCATATGACCAATTTCATTGCACTTGAAACATGTCCGATTATCAAGTGGATGTCCTTTAACAGGTAGTTTTACCCTATTTGAAGTTTTGACACCACTTGTAACCTTGGCTTTATCTCGAATTTCTTTCTCCTTCTTGAACTCATCATTTGATTGTTTACCAATCAAATTCTCCTCATGAACTATACTCGTCCCATATACAGTCTTCATGTTTTTGTTTTTATATTCATGAAATGGTGACGGTTTCTTTACAGATTCATCAGTTTCTTCTTCTAAACCCAACCCCGCTCTCCGGTTTTCCGGATGATCACCACCGTTTCTTCGGTAATTGTTTCTTTTAGGTTTGGATTAGAATTTTCGTTCATTGACTACCAATGCCTCTGATGTGACTTCCACGAGTAAATTTCCACGTGGCAAAGAAGAAAAAACCTAAAGAGGGGCATTTTAGGAGTAAATTGCCATTTTCGTCCCGGAGGTTTGGGCACATTTGCCATTTTCGTCCAAAATGACACTATGGTACCATTGTGCCCCTCACGTTTGTAACTTTTTGCCATTTTCGTCCAAATGTCTAATCTAGTTACTTTATAACGTTAGATGGATTATTTTTGAAAGGGTAAATTGTCATTTTCGTCCCTGAGGTTTGGGCACATTTGCCATTTTCATCCAAAATGACACTTGTAACTCCGGCACCGTCTCTGGCACAACCTGCAACTCTGACATCGTCTCCGGCACAACCTGCTACCCCGGCACCACCTACAACTCCGGCACAAACCTGCAAGTCCGGCACCGTCTCCGGCACAACCTGCAACTCCGGCACCACCTGCAACTCCGGCACAAACCTACAACTGCCGGAGTTGCAGGTGGCGCCGGTGTTGCAGGTTGTGCCGGAGACGGTGCCGGACTTGCAGGTTTGTGCCGGAGATGTGCCCGACTTGCAAGTTTTTGCCAGAGTTACAAGTTGTACCGGAGTTGTAGGTGGTGCCGGAGTTGCAGGTTGTGCCGGAGAAGGTGCCGGTGTTGTAGGTTGTGCTGGAGACGATGCCGGAGTTACAAGTGTCATTTTGGATGAAAATGACAAATGTGCCCAAACCTCAGGGACGAAAATGGCAATTTACTCTCTCAAAAATAACCCATCTAACGTTATAAAGTAACTAGGTTAGGCATTTGGACACAAATGACAAAAAGTTACAAACGTGGGGGACAAAATGGTAACAAAGTGTTATTTTGGACGAAAATGGCAAATGTGCCCAAATCTTAGGGACGAAAATGACAATTTACTCGGCATTTTAGTCACAAACTAATCTCTTATATCAAGATCTAAAAACCATCAGGTTCTTATAGTTCTTCCTACCATCATCTTCACCACCATCGCTTCACCATCCATCCCTCCGCCATCGCTTCACCACCCATCCCCTCAGCCATCGCTTCACCACCCATCCCCTCCGCCACCGGGAGTTGCGCAACAACCACCTGTCACCGCCGTACCTTCGTACCACCACCTGCCGCCATACCTTCGTACCACCACCACCTGACGTCGCCGTACCTTCGTACCACCTCCAGCACCGATCTCCGTTCGCTTCACCCTTCTCGTTTTTCTAAAGTTTATCGTTGTATGGTTGCGTCAAAGAAAGTGAACCAGATTTGTATCATAAGAAATAAAAGGAAGATTAGAGACGAAGTGTGAGTTCAGATGAAAGAGGTGGCTGCTTGAAGATGTTTGAGGTTTGGGCTGTTGAAGATGTAATAAATCTATGTTTTTAAATTTTAATATTTTATTGCGTTTTGAATACTATAGTCATTGCGTTTTGTGAAATATATAATGAATTGTTTGTATTTTTCTTTTCTTTCTAAATTGTAATTTATAATTGTCTTTCCATACATACTCATTTTTATTACGTTTTTTATATATAACTTTTCATTGCGTTTTGTGAAAAATATAATGAATTGTTTTGTTTGGATATAGATTGAATTGTTTGTATATGTTTTTTTCATTGTAAGAATTGCGTTTTATACTATATTTAGTTTCTAGTTGATTTGTGTTGTGTCTTAGAATTATGTTTTATCTCAGAATTTCGTTTTAGAAAAAAACACTTTTTTTTTGTTTTGATCCATTGCATCTTAGGAAAAACACATTCTTTTGTGTTTTTTGTCCATTGCGTTTTAGAGAAAAACACATTTTTTGTGTTTTTAGTCCATTGCGTTTTAGGAAATAAAAAACTTTTTTGTGTTTTTTGTCCATTACATTTTAAAAATAACACTTTCTTTTGTGTTATTGGTCTATTGGGTTTTAGAAGAACATTTTCTTTTGTGTTTTTGATCCATTGCGTTTTATAGAAGAAAAAAACATTTTCTTTTGTGTTTTTTGTCCATTGTGTTATAGAAAGAACACTTTCTTTTATGTTTTAGTCTATTGTGTTTTTAGAAAAAAAAATCATTTTTTTGTGTTTTTTGTCCTAGCATTCCTACCCAAAAAAAATTCTTTGTATATCCTAAATTCCAAAAATTTATTCTAATAAACGATTCCAATTAGCGTCATGTGATATTTTCTCTATTAACCTTAAAGTTTAAACTTTTTAATATTTTTTTCCTAACTTATAATATTCGATACTAAAATTTTTGGTAAATCAAATATTAAATATATCATATTTTATGGTAATTTAAAATCTTTTTATATAATATTTCTTTAATAACAAGTTTACTATTAAATTTAATAATAATTTTAAATTAGATATAAAATGGTATAAGTTAAGAAAAAAAATCAATTTAAAAAACATCAATAATTGTCAACGTAAGGATAACCCACCTGTAGCCTCTAGAGGGGAGGTCTAGGCTAGAGAGAATAATTTAGGATTATTGGTCTGTAATAGAGTAAAACTAAATTGTATCGTTAAAAAAACCATCAATAAAGTATACTTATTCAACATTATTATAATAAATAAAGTTTTCTCGATGACAATAAATAAATTGAAGAATAGTTGCTATTTCAGTGTTAATAAAAATGATAATATTTCAAGTAGGACATCTAATGTTGTGTATAAAGAAGTTATTAGAGATTTGTAAAAATAATATTAATTTGTAATTTTTCATTATAAATATTTTTAATACATAACCCCGTGTACTACACGGACTATAATCTAGTGAATGATATAGTAGTAAAATTAGATGACGACATGTTTGATATGCACAAAGTTGAATAAAGTCCATGTTTAACACACACACACACACACACACACACATATATATATATATATATATATATATATATATATATATATTTGAATTAAGAGAAAACCCCCTTGAGTTATGAGAATTTAGTGAACTCCGACTTTTCATGCGAGTTTTAATTTGAATATTTAAATGTCGAGTACTAATTAAAGAGGTTGTTGTAGACACTCAAAAATCAAAATTATAGTTTAAAAAACTTTAGTCCTATTTTTTTAAAGAGTGAATTGCAGTTTTGGTCCCTGTGGTTTAGTAGTTATTGCTATTATTTACAAAATCCAAATGTCTTGCAATTTTAATACCAATAATTCTATTGTATTGCGGTTTTAGTCTACCACACTAACTCCATCCAACTTATAGTTAAGTTCTTGTCAAATGATAGACATATATATGGATGGTATTTTGGTAACTAACCTTCCAAACAAAAGAAAACAAATATCAATTATTTTTTTATAAAACCCGAAAACAAAAGATAGAAGTTTGAAATAATTTGTTTGTCTGATTTCATTTTGTGAGCAAAGAAGGAAAAGCAACAACAACCAAAAAATACAATCGATGCTCTCAAATGGCTAACGAACAAAAGTCATAAATTTATAATTAGTATCCTGCTCCATAACAAAATAACTTGCTCCTAAAATAAGACCTGATCATTGGTTGGACTATTTTTCATCTTCAAGTATTCTTCAGTACCAATTTGACGTGTTTTTCATAGCAAATAGTTGCATCAGATATAAATATTTTAGTGATTGGTCTTGGTTTAGTGTACTTTATAGATATATCTTATGGTGAATTTGGTAATGTCTTTTGTGGTCTAAGACGGATTGTATTAGGGATATGAGTAAAAGTGAAAGACCTTTTGTGTTAACACCTTTTTGTAAAGAAAAGCTTTAAGATGGTATAGTTGGCATTAAGTTAGAGTCGGCATGTTCTTTATGGTCTAGCGCGGAACAAATAATAAGGAATATAGTTGTATTTATTATGTATATCCCCTTTAGCTTAAGAGATCTTGTTAAATCCCCTTTAGCTTAAGAGAATATATTTGTATTATTTTGGGATATAAAAAAATGAAGGTTTTAGAAAGTTGATATCCGGTTACTTTCAATTGAATGGTTGTTTACCAAAATACACTTTACATGTCTATCATGTGATAATGATTTAACTATAAGTTGGATAGAGTTAGTGTGGTAGACTAAAATCACAATAAAATAGAAACTTTGGTATTAAAATTGCGAGACATTTGAATTTTGTAAATAATAGCAATAACCAATAAACCACATGGACCAAAACTGCAATTTACTCTTTTTTAAATGTATACTTTATTACCCCATTAAGTTATGAGAACTTAAAGAACTCCAACTTTTCATACGAGTTTTAATTTCAATATTCAAATGGCGACTACTAATTAAAAAGGTTATTCTAGACCCCCAAAATAATAGTTTAAAAAACTTTAGCCCTATTTGTTTAAACATATACTTTACTTGTAGTATGCTTTATTGTTAGGATCGCTCCTCCACTGTCAAGGAACCTAATTTGTATCTAATGTCCAACATAAGCGGAAATTATGTGACATGTTAATCAAATACACAAGTTTACTATTTAAAGATCGGTTTATTAATGTCCAAAAGTATTACAATGTGATTTCCAAACCGACAGAGCTTTGCCGCAAAGTCGCAAAGTTCTTACAATGAGAATCCAAGACAGCCTATATATAGACCTACAAGTTCGGCCGAACTTGTGTACACTTACATAAATACAATACAAAATCTAACAATTCAAGCCCTAAACATACAGACTCGATCCAAGAACTAGACAATAGACATTATGCATTAACAAACTTCCCCTTTGATATTGTCGCAGTCTTTGTAACAACTCTCGATAAACCTACTAAAACGAGCCGTAAACGCAAAATCGGACATGCACAACGAGACCCGATACGAAAAATGGAGAAATCTGATCTGGGTGTCCGAGGCGACACGCGCCAGGATCCCTGGCATCTCCCGCGACGCGCGGGAGACGTCCAGGTGACGTGTCACCGTTTCGCGCCATGTGGCAACCCTAGCTCGTTACGAGGCTGACCTAGCCCTAACTAGGTGTCTCAGGCGCCACGCAAGGGAGGTCGAGGAATCCCGCACGACGCGCGGGAGAAGTCAATTTCGGGTATAAATAGAGCAGCGTGGGACTAAAGTCTGTGCTCAAAATCGAACGAAAAATTTGATCTTATACTCTCTCTATCCCCGTTTCTCTGAACAACACACCCTAACCCCTAAACCTGCGAAGCACTGCCCGCTGTAAGTATCTTAACCCCAGATCACTAATTCACTATCCTACCCGAGTTAGGACCAACGCATGTCAAGGCTCTGCCCGACTACGTTCATTGGAATCCTATCTCGTGCTGTATGGACACCCTACCCGATCGATCTAGAATCGCCAATGCATGTCTAGGCTCTGCCTGACTAAGCTCGTTGGAGTTCTGTCGCGTGTTGTATGGTTAAAGTGACTTGGGTTAATTTACTAACAGATGTGCATTGTATGTTTTAATAGAAACTTCAGGAAGTAATCAAGAATTGTCACCAGGAACTCCGTAGGATTACCTAAGTGTTCAAAGCGAGTACATTCTCTTTTTGTAAATCTTTTTGTGAGTCAAAATGTGTTACCAAAACCTCAAATGTTTTAATTTATACTTAACAGTAATTGAGTATATGTATTCTACAATTACTGCCGATATGTTGGGGTTTTGTATATATTACTAGTCAGAGTCACGGGAATGTGACAGGAACCGTTACTGTTGGGTGACAGGGCCCAAAGTAATATGACCCACAAGTCAGGATTGACAGTACTGATTGAGTAATTGGGTAGATATAAACATTGTAAATGCGGATGCTCTCAATAACTGTAAAGTATAAGAACTTGTTTTGATAAAACTGAGATGGATTCGCCAGTATTCCTTGCTGATAAAATGTTTTTAAAACGCGTTTCAGGTAACTTAATGTGAAGCTAACAGAAGGCAGCTGGAGAGCACTGAAGGCTTAGAAAAGTGGCTATAAAAGTTACCTAAATAAAAAGGAGTTTATGTTTTTCATAAATTGGGGTTACCCCTCTACGAATGTATTGTAATGAAAACATGGGTTCTATCCCATTGTTTAACATAAAAGTTTGGTGTTTTGAAAACTCTGATATTTATTTCCTAACTACGATCCTGATGTTTTAATTTTTCCGCTGCCAAATTAATAAACACCTGTACCACCAGCTCTGTGTCTCGCAGCTCCCCCTCCCGGGGTGGGGTTGGGGGTTGCGACAGTCTTGACCAGTCTTCAAACTTCAACATCTTCCGAAAAAGTTCTTGTACGGCTTTTTTCGACGTTCTTGTTTAGGAATAGGCGTTTGGTCTGTAGGAGGCGCCCACTTCATAAATAAAATATTATGATCCTTGCCTCTCTACCCCTTTCGTGTATCTTCTCTATACGCTTTTTCTCTTTCAAGAATTCTTCTCTTTCCAACTCTCTCCATGTAACATCCGTTGAAAACGGGTTTCCAAAACCCGCTTCGTTTATTAATCGAATATTCAGTTATAATTTTCGTTGCGTATATATTGCTCATTTTGATTTTAAACAATACATAATTAATAAACATTTTAGGATTTAAAAACTATGATTAATAAATAATAAAAATAAGTGAAGAAAAAATGAAATGAAGCTGCTGGGTTTCGAACCCGGGTCGCCCACGAACACAAGCACACACTACACCACTCCGCCGCACAATTCTTTTATGACAAATACAGAAACAAATAACAATTAAAGTAAACCCAAAAGTCAAACTGATGATCAGCGCGCCCAATTCGCAGTCGCCGGAAAAACCAACGATTTCGCAAATCACGACCGTTTTCTTTGACTGAAACGCGTGAACTAAATTCAACATCGGTTATAACCGATGTCTAACCCCCAATTCCAGTCGTAACCGACGGAAAAGTTTTGACCGCGAATCAAGACCAAAACTCGGACTCAATTCATCCTGATCTTCCCTATAAATACCCACCCAAACCTCTGGTAATCTTTTCGCTCAAAATCGCACAATCTCTCGAAGCTTTAGCTCGTCGCCGGAATTTTCTGCATTCACCGACTTCACCGGAACGAGACTATTCAATCGGAAATCGACCTTTGTGCAATCATCATGTAGTATTAACATTCAAAATCTGTTAAAGAATTCTCGCGAAACCTTCCGTTGTTGTTGAAAACATCACCCAAAAACACTCAAAAATGGCTAAACGATACTATCATCAACTAGAAACATTGTTCGTACAACTCTACTCTTACCTTCCAACAATTTATGTTCGATGCATTACAGACTCGGAAAATCTAATTCGAAGTCTCTTTGAAACGAGAGACAATCTAAACACTTGATACCATTATTAAAACTAATATAACCTTGACACAACTGTTAGTGACTTGAACAAACAGCCCATCAGAGCCGAACGACACTTGACCGAAATCGAAAAAGCATTTCGTACATTTTAACCTAATCTCTATATCACATTTCATACCAATCAATTTGATGTCATACGATTAAACAAGAACACGCCGACATCTTTGTCTGTGCTTTGTAAACCGAAGCACGAGTTCGAACACGGGTACTAAGTACGTTAAAACGAATATTTAAACGATTAACACACATAACGTAAATAACATAACCAGTACTCAACCCACCGTTACATATTCAAAATAAAACAATTTTCTTAACATTCGATCACCCAAATGTATATAACTTAATACCAATCAGAATTAAACAGAAGCACACAGCCCAACTGGGCTGTGTAACCAACCGAACGCCGAGTTCACCGGTCACAAAGTCGGTTCGAGCCATTTTAAATCATTTTCGAAATAAACTAAATAAGATAGAAGTTAATCAGTATATATATATAATTAAAACAGAGAATATTTCGGGTTAGACACGTAGCTCAGTTGATAGAGCTGCGTGCACGCATACGAGAGGTCCCGAGTTCGAACCTCACTCAGCGCATATAATTAACACAATCCGACCGGTCAACGGTCAACGGTTAGAGTCAAAAAAGTCAACATTTTTTTATTTATTTAATCAGAAAATTATTTAAAAATACTTAAAAATAATATTTTTAAAGTTAGAAAATGTCCTTAAACTCACAAAAATAAATCTAAAAATCCTATTAAGATTATGAATTAAAAGTATTAATCTCAAATAAAATCCATTTATTTACCGAACCATTTCGTTATTATTTTAGGTTAGTTTTCCTCGTCGATCAAATCCCAAAACTCGTGCGCATCCAACGTCATCAAAGAACGCACCCAATGTGAGTGAATCTCTACCAACTCCCCGTTTTAATCACATTTTGGGGTGTATCATGTGTCGTTTAATTCCTTATTATATTTAAACACTTGTGCATCCATCATATCCGTGATCAAATTAGTATCCAATGTGTATCAATTGTTGTGTGAATTATGTTTAGATTGAAGTTATCATTTTCAGTACATGCATTTCATTAGGCCCATCAGCTCCCCGTGGGATACGGGTTGAGTATCAGGTGCCTCATTCGATCGACTCCGTTTGATTGAGCCTTGATCTCACATACATCATCATTCATGTCATTCGATCGGCTCCGTTTGATTGAGCCTTGATCTCATATACATCATCATTCATATCATTTACTCATCCAATGTGGTTTGTGTTTATGTTATATATATATGTTTGCTCACATGTGATTATTGCACAAATTTTCAACATTAAATACAACAAGAAATTAATAACAATGTTTTCTCAAGGTTCACTCGCCAACTTTTGTTGACCCAAAATATCCCCCGTTTTACACATGATACAGGTGATCCAGTTGAGGCAAGAAACACATAGGAAGGTCTAGAAGAATGAATCAGTTTAAGCTTGAGATTGCTTTACTTAGTTTCATTTCCTTGTAATTGTATGGATTTGATTTGAATATTTAAGTTGTAATTTGAATTTAATAAATATGAAACATTTTCGTAAACATCATGAGCTTTGGTGATAACCCAATTATGCCCCGACTCTTATTCCGCTGCGGGTCGGGGTGTGACACTCCATCTCGATTCCCACATATGACCTGAATTAATACCATGTGCATAGCTAACGTTAATCATACCTTGGTATTGTTTTGCTTGAACTTCTTCACGCTAGTCGAAACATATCTTGTTGAAGAACAAGCACTTCACATCTTCTTTTGAATAGTTAACTAGCCACATCGGGTCTAGTATTCGTATCGTTCTCCACAAACCCTAAATCCTTCTTCATTCAATAGGTTCTGGATCCTTTTCCTTCGTAATATCTCATGTCTCATCTGCACACAATACAATCACTGCTTCGCTGGTTTCTGGATCCGTTTGCCACCACAAAAAGTAAGAATGAAAATCCTGTTCGATGGGCTTCAGTGGCATATTCTTCATTGCTCTCGGATGCTTCATCACAAGTGTAAAATCTTTAATTCCCATCTTTCTATCAACTTTGATTCGACGTTTAGGAATGAACGGCTTCCACAACTCAAAACCTCTTGACGCTTCAAACTTTATTAGCCTCCAGAGCCTTTCTTCATTGAATTTCATCTGCAGACTTATGTTTCTCGTTTGCACCAACTCTTCAACATCCAAGAACGACAATGTCTTTATGTCTGCAAGATGTTTGAAAGAAATACTGAACTCCAAATTCTCTTTTGATAGCATAGACGTCAAGATCTCGAATCCATCCCCAACTTAGAATGTCTCCCAGAGATTTGTCTTTATACCGTGTGAAAAACGCTAGTGTTTATTTAAACTTTCTTTCCTTTGGCATTTCTTTGAACCACGACCTCTTAGCCTCAGCAATATGCTCTTTCGTATAACGTTTAGGAATGTTGCCTTCCTTCACCACTTCATCAATCTTTTGTTTCAACAAACTCACATCTATCTGACTCATAAGCTCTTCAATTGTCGGAAACTTGTCAGTGTTGATGTTAGAATACTTTTCAGTTTCATCATCATCAGAATCTTCAAATATAACACGATCATAGTCATCAGCTTCTGCCACACGTTTGTAAACATAATCTTTCGGTTCAAACGTCTTAATGTTCACCAATTCTTCTTCAAAATTGAATTCAAACGAGTCTGTATCAACTTCAAACATCTTCGCCAGTTCTTCTTTGGTGTAATCATGAACAAATTCCCCCTCTTCGATGCTCGGATCTAACATTATCATCAAAGGCTTTTCATGTACAACAACAACAGGCATAACAACAATAGCTTCAGAAACATCATCACCTTTAGGCCCTGTCTGCTCTGTAGACTCCCCCTTACTTTGTTCATCCTCCATGTTCACATCGTCGTTAATCAGGGAATCAAAATCAAACTCAGAATGAAATTTAGCAGAACAATCTTTAGACCTACGCCCCCTTGATCATCATTATCATCACCATCATGATCTGAATCATCTTTAGTATCATCTGCAGGGTCGTCATCTTTTTCATCATCTTCCTCGTCATCGTCCTTTTGTTCTGATTCTTTCTCTTCAACAAATACAACTTTAGAAACATCTTCAGAAACAATCTCTGATTCAAGACCTTTTTCTGATTCAACTGTCTTTTCTATCACCGGGTCCTCTGCTAGTTTAGGGACACCATCAATCACCCCTTTGCCTTTGCCTTTGCCATGTTCTAACAACTCTTTATCAGCTTTCTCTTTTGCTTCTTGAACATCAAGTCTATCATACTCTGCCTTGAAATCAATGCCCAAGTTGTTTGTTAACACTTTCTGCAATATAGCAAATCTTCTATCATTCAGATCTCTTTCTGTTCGAAGTTCAGCTATCTCTTTCTCTAGCTTTGCATTTGCAGTACTCAAACTTACAACCATAGCTTTCATGTAGCCTCGATCATCTTCAAGAAATTTCACTTTGTCTTGCAGAATCTCTTTTTCAACATCACTTTGCTTTACTTTCTTTTCCAAATCTGCTTTCTCAACTTCATTCTGTTTCACTTTCTCTTCCAGTTCTTTAATCCTTTTCTCTAAAACATCGATCGGTGTATCTTCAAACCATTTGGAAAGATCTTCGGCCGTGAAAGGATGTGTAACATTGTCTGGAATATCACCGAAAGCATCTTTGAATTCATTTGCTCTTGCGCTTTGTGGAGTTGATTGCCTTGATTTCCGAGGAGTAGCTTTTGCTGCAGACTTTGGCGTAGAAATAGGTGTACTCTGAACAGGAACTTCTGTAACAGTTGGTGGTTCTTCAGTTGCAGTAGTAGGTGGAATAACAGCTTCTATGATAGGAATTTCTTGCAGATTAGAAATAGGAGGTTCTTGTGTAACTCCTTTCTTTGTTTTCTGGCTTAGATATCTGCGGCTTTGAACTTTCTTCTTTCCTCTGTTGCTCGAAGTACCTGCTGTTTTCTTTGTGTCTCCAACCTTTGACTTTGACTGTTTAGATTTCTTTTTAGGACGATCTTCATCGGAAACCTCATCAGAAGGAACATAAAGATCTTCACCAAGCTTTTTCAATCTTTCCTCTTCTTTTTGTTTTTCTGCTTCTTTCATTCTCACGTCAGCAGAATCTTCAGACAATTCATCCTCTTTATCTGAAGTTGCAGATATAACATTGTCTTTATCTTGGCTTTCAACATTTGCCGCAGCACTAGAACCCTCAACGTTCTGAATATTCTCATCAATATCAGGCTCGTCGATCATCAGAGTTTCAACTTTCGTCGACGCCCTTTTTCTCTTTGATTTCTCAACTACAACCACCCGCTTGATGTACCAATCACCTCTTTTTTCTTTAAACGTCTTTAAAAATTCAGCTTCTTCATTTTCATCACCACTGCCATCCTTTCTCCATTTGTTCTCAGGAGGTGCGACATAATCAACTTTTTCGATAGCACCGAATACAAGCTTTCCAACAGGTACAGAATCTTGTTTCTGATAAATCTTGAGCTTCTTTAATGTTGTTTCATCCATATGGCTCAAATAAGAATATCATTCGGATCTTTAACAATATTCTGAAACTTCTCGTCAATTAACATTTGAACGAACCTCGGATATAACACCAACTTGTCTTTTTCCATATTCTTCGACATGAACTTAAATATAACTTTTGAAAAGTTGAATTTCTTGTTCCGCACTAATGCAGTAACCATACATGCCATGTAATCTTGGATATCATCTAGCCCTGCTTTCCTATGACTGAAAGCGTGAATACTGGCGTGGATCAGCAACTTATACGGTAGAGGAACACCGCCTTTCTTTAACGTTGGCTTGTTTACGTGACCTTTGTAGCCCATACGATAAAAACAACCCTTTACTATCCTTTCCTCGAAACTGACCGGATCACTTTCATTGTCGTTGAATTCAAGCACTCTTCGTATATCAGCTTCAGTGACTAAAAACTTTATATCTTCATAACCAACTCGAACTGCATATTTTATCACCTTGTTTGTTTCATCGTAAGATGTTGTATTC
The DNA here is from genome assembly GCA_947069175.1 of Scalesia atractyloides. NCBI lineage: Eukaryota > Viridiplantae > Streptophyta > Magnoliopsida > Asterales > Asteraceae > Scalesia > Scalesia atractyloides. The sequence goes on along the minus strand of CAMTDV010000005.1, from coordinate 62,041,515 downwards.
CAGAAATAATAGACATGAGATCTATATACGACGTGTTTATCCGTTATAGCCTTCGTGATTGGAATTCTGCCCAAAAACTCTAAGATCCCTGAGAATGCAGACAGCGTAGGATAGATCTTCTCGTCCAGCGAGATACAAGTGTTATGAAACTTGTTAAACGAAAGCTGGATATTCTGCGGCCAAGAAAATCAAACGAATTAGAAAATTTGACAATTGTCACCAAAATTCAACACATATTCATCAAATTCAGGCGAACTTGATGTCAAAACATAACAATTCAAACAACTTCGGTCTAACATGCATTAAAACAAATTTTGACATTTTTCCAACATGTTCGGGCGAACTTGTATGATTTACATGTTTTGAATTCTTTAATTAAGTTTGGGCGAACTTGTTATTTTTACAAGTTTTATTCAGGATTGAACAACTTTGCCCGAAGTTGATGTAAAACATCAACAACAAGTTCGGGCGAACTTGTCGTCTTCTCCAAACATCTACAACATTCAACCATATTCATTTGATTGATTTTATGGTTTGTATAGCATATTATCATGATTATTAACAAGTATTACCGTTCAATTTGTTTGTTTTATCCCTAAATCTAACTGATTTAACATGTTCGGTCCAAAGATGCTCAAACAGGTTCAATTCATGGTTCAATTAGTTGATATATACCTTTGCCATCTGTATAAGTGTGCAAATCACCTATACAAGATCGAATTTTGGCAGCACAACGGCTTAATTCTTGCAAAATAACAATTTCGCTCAAATTCACACTAAGTTCGCTCAAAGTTCAAAGTAACAGATAAATGAAAGTTTGAGCGAAGTTGAGCATTTATACTCAGTCATGTTCGGGCGAACTTGACTTTCATCCATTCAACTTCATTTACTAAGTTCGCTCGAAGTTGTTTTAATAGATAAAACATTTCCAACTGGCAACTTCGGCCGAACTTAAACAAAACCAATTCAATTTTTTCAAAATTTTCAATTTTAACCCTGAACTTTCATATGTTTACCAGTTATGAAAATCCACTCAATTGACCAAATCCAAGTTAATGACCTTGGTTAACCGATTTGTCTACCGAGTCCAAGTTAATGACCTCGGTTTGACCACTTATGAACAAACTGATGTTTTCTTCAAATTAAAGTTTCAAATTAATGAACTTTTTCATCGTTTTTCAAGTATTTTGATTTTACAGATTAGCTCCCAACCCGTTGTCGTTAAGATTCCAACAACTTAGCACCATTCCGAACTCCCAAGATCCGCTTTCCATCATTGGCTGTTGAAAACAATGTAGAAACAAAATCTTTTTGAATTTTCGAAAGTTTATGCTAAAACACACTGAAAATATTTTTGGGTTTAAATCTGAAATCAAATAAGCTATGTACAAACATATTTACAGACATATTTTTTGTGAATTCGTGTCTAAGGATCATATCAGTTGATTGAGACTTATCACCAGTACCGTTGACCTTTTGATGACTTTAAGTTCTAAACTTGTTTACCTAGATTGTCGATATGTTTGTCCACTTAAACTTTGACACATTTCTCAATTGTTCCAAGATATCTTAGTTAGAATTATGAAACTTGACTCAACTATGGTTCCTATCTCAGAATATACTCACGTATCAAGATTCCCTAGATTTCATCTTACAGGTGAGTATAGCGTAATTGATATATGTATCTGGGTTATGTGAAGCCTTGAGAGCTCAGGTTAATACTACCGTATCGACAAAGAGATGAAGGCTCGACTTTAAGGTGTGTTCCAATTAAGGAATCTTTTAAGCACTGTAATTGATTAGATCTTTGGATTCTTTCAATTTTGTTGCAGTTTTGGGATTTTTAGCAAAAGCATTATAGAAGTTCTAGGCTATTGCTTCCTCAAAATCAGAAGAACTTGTATGATACCCCAGATATCAATCATATATAAAGACCTCATATCTCAGAATCAGGCAATCTCTCAAACGAAATTTCGGAGTACTAAGTCCATATATCCGAGAGATGTTAATCCACAAGTTTAAGCAGTTGTAAAATTTAGTTTATATTCCGGAAACAATTACTGAACGTGTAAAGCTAATCGACGCATCCACAGTAAGACTTGTTTATACTTTTAACTTTACAATTCCTTAGCATACTATGATAGTCCACTGATGTACTATCATTTCCTTTTTGACACAAAATTCTTTTTGTCTTTTTCATGTTTTTGTACTTTTTCTGTTTTTCATATGTCTTTGTATTTTCTCGTTTAATTTCTCCCCCTAAAATCAAAAACATATTTTTGTATTTTAGTTTTTAAGAAATTCTAATCCTAAAAAGATAACAAACCAATGAGGATCACGAGAACTCGTCGTCCGATCCATATTCAACCTCTGCATCCGCCTGTCAACAGATTTTTCATACCATTAAGCCTCATTAAGTATTTAAACCGTGAAAGAGTAAAAGGTTTGGTATAAAAATCAGCTTTTTGTTCATCAGTGTGGATTTTCTCAATTCTTACCAATCTTTTTCCGTAGCAATCACGAATAAAGTGGTAACGAATCTCGATATGTTTTGTTCGAGAGTGATGAACTGGATTTTTAGTTATGTCGATAGCTGCCTTATTGTCTACATATAATGGAGTGTCAAGAAATTGCAATCCATAGTCTCTCATCTATTGTTGTATCCACAAGATTTGTGAACAACAACTAGAAGCCGAGATGTACTCAGCCTCACAAGTAGAGAGCGACCGTGGTTTGTTTCTTGCACTGCCAAGTTACTAATCGAGTTCCAAAGAACTGGCAACCAGCCGTCATAGACTTTGAGTTCAATTTGTTGACACCGAAATCAGAGTCAGTATATCCCGTCAGATCGAAGTTGTCATTCTTTGGATACCATAAGCCGGTGCTTGGACATCCCTTCAAGTATCTGAAGATTCGCTTCACGATCTGCATGTGAGATATTCTGGGACTTGACTGATAACGTGCACAAAGGCAACTAGGATACATTATATCCGGGCGAGATGTCATCAAATACTTGAGTGATCCTATCATTGACCTGTAAAGAGTATCATCAACTTTGGTTCTGGTTTCATCAATGCAAATTCCATGATTGAGTGCCAGAGGAGTAGATAACGGCTTCGAGTTATCCATTTCAAACTTCTTCAAGATATCATGAACGTACTTGGTTTGATGGATGAAAATACCGTCTGGCAACTGATCAACTTGTAATCCGAGGAAGAATTTCATTTCGCCCATAGAAGACATCTCGAATTTCTTCTTCATGATTTTTTCAAACTCTTTGCAAAGATCGTCATTTGTCGAACCAAATATGATGTCATCCACATAAATTTGTACGATAATCAGATGACTTCCAACTTCTCTGGTAAATAGCGTACTATCCACTGTTCCTCTAATAAAGCCGTTGCCGACAAGATGTTGAGATAACGTCTCGTACCAGGCTCTCAGGGCGTGATGCAAACCATACAGTGCTTTATCGAGAAGATAAGCTTTCTTCTTGTTCAGCGGATCGACAAAACCCACTGGTTGGCTGACGTACACTTGCTCACGTAGCTTACCGTATAAAAAGCGGATTTCACATCGAACTGGTACACTTAAATCCTTTCCAAGCAGCAAATGCAAGGAAAATGCGAATGGACTCCAATCTTGCAACTAGTGCATATACCTTTTTATAATCAATTCCTTCCTGTTGATGGAATCCTTTGACAGCGAGCCGAGCTTTGTTGAGCACTATAACTCCACGATCATCACGCTTGCACTTGAAGACCCATTTGGTATCTATCGCCTTTTTATTCTCCGGTAGGTCAACAAGCTTCCATACCCTAGCTTTTCGAACTGTAGTAATTCTTCTTGCATCGCTTGCACCAAATTTTCATCTCCCAAAGCTTCAGTAACATTCTTCGGCTCAACCTGGGATATGAAGCATGAGTAATAGCAATACTCTTGAATCGGAGCTACTCGAGTATACAAACAACTCAAAGCTTTGTTAATCTGGCTCCTTGTTCTTACGCCAGTTTGCAATTCACCAATTATAGAATTCGACGGGTGGTATGAATAGGTCCTTGGCATCACCTCACTTGGAACATCAACAGTACTCTCCTGATTAGTAATATTTTGATCAACCACCAATTCAACCACAAGAGCACTAGAAGACGCTTCATTTTGATTACTTGGGCCAGTAGATTGATTTAACATACTAGTGATCTGCTCAGATTCTTCGTCAGAAGAAGATTCTACATCATCATCAAATGTCGGAGCCTCGTCAGAGTCGGAACTATGTGCTTGAGAAAGATTGGGTTCTTCTGTAGTGTTTGCTGGTTCTGTAGCATGTGTCCACTTATTCTGCATTAGTTTCTTGAACACCGCTAGTACTTGGACCTGCACCAGAAGAAGATGATGATCCAACAGTTGGTTGATTAACCACTAATGGTCTGATAATTTGTTCTTGATTAGCCGACTGATGTAGATAATATAACACCGCAATGTCTTCTTCAGAAGGTTCTTCTGGTAAGTCAAATGATTTCCACAATTCACTATAATTGAACAACCATGCATCGCCTGCTCTTTGAATAGGAGTTGTATATTGAAAACAATAGACATGCTGTGCTTCTACCACTCTTCTTAAACTTGGAAGATAGACTCTCTTGAGTGGAGTTGCGTAGCCGACAAAGAAACCATCTATCATTTTGGCACCAAACTTTCCGTCTGAATCAATAACAGTACAAGGTGCGCCAAACGGTTCTAAGTACTTCAGATTGGGTTTCCTTCGGTTTAGCATTTCAAAGCAAGTCTTCTTTGTAGGTTTAACCGTTAAGACCCTATTCAATGTATAGCATGCTGCTGCGACTGCTTCACTCCAGAAGCTGACAGGAAGCTTTGAATCAGCAAGCATAGTTCTTGTTGTTTCTATTAACATTCTGTTCTTCCTCTCAGCTACTCCATTTTGTTTCGGAGTGTATGGAGCATTGAATTCGTGAAAGATGCCTTTGTCATTACAAAACTCTTTCATTTAGGCGTTTTTTTAATTTTGTACCGTTGTCACTTCGGATCTGTCTAATAGGGAGATGGTACAGATTTTCAATCTTCCTGAAGAGAATCATGAGATTATCGAACGTTTCGTCTTTGCTCTCTTGGAAGACAACCCATGAAAACCTTGAATAATCATCAGTGACGACAAGATAATAAAGATCTCCAGATATACTACGAACATTCACTGGACCAAAGAGATCCATATGCAGTCTTTCAAGCGGCAGTATGATGGAGTTAAGAATCTTACTTGGATGAGACTTTTTAACCTGCTTTCCTTTCTTGGATTCTAGACAATTTTCATTCATGTGAAAGCTTCTAAGATTCACTCCTTCAACCAAATCATTGTGAACCAGATGATTCATCTTTCTGAGGTGTATATGACCCATCTTTTTGTGCCAAAGAATTGACTCCTTCTCTGTGGCCTTCGTTACGAAACATTGAGCCGACTTTCAAGTATTAGTAGAAACACTCATATCTAGCACATAAAGATCATTCTCGTGAGGAGCGCGCATGAGAATCCACTCTTCTGGAATCTTAAAGCCCGGCTTAATGATCATGCACTCCTTATCGTTGAAATGGGTGGTAAATTGCTTATCACAGATTTGAGAAATACTGAGAAGATTGTTCTCTAGCTCGGCGATATAATTGACCTTATCAAATGACACCACACCGTTAGATAATTTTCCTTCTGCAACGATTCTTCCACCGTTGATTTCCCACGAATCCTACGTACCCTCCATTGATTGCTTTAATATCGAAGAGTAAGGCACGCATCCCGGTCATGTGACTGAAGCTCAGCTAAATATAATCCACTTTGACAAGATGGATCTTTGGAGCCCCTGCACATGCAAAGAAACTATTTAAAGAGGGAAACCCAAGCCTTACCGGTCTTGCGTGGAATCGGGATATCGTAAGTAGGAATTTTCAAATCAGCATTTGGAACTTTCTGATCAGTTTTTGTTTCTTTGACATTCTCATTCTTGACTGATGCAGATTTTGCACTTTTAAATGATGATGTTGTTTTCGTTGAGATTTTATTTGAGCTTTCTTAATGTAGAATTTTGAATCTTTGTTTTCATTTGACTTAGAAGATTCACCCTTTTCAAAAATTGATTTTTCAATTTTAGATTCGATTTTAGGTTTCACTTCGTTTTTAGATTCGTTATTTCGTTTTAAGATTGTGATTGGCTTTTCAATTTCTGGGCACTCAAGTTTCTCATCATCTGAAACTGTCTTTTTTTTCGACGATACACAGGCTTTGATTTCAGACATTTGCGAGCAATGTGACCAACTTCATTGCATTTGAAGCAAGTCCGAGTATCAGAATGTCCATTCGTGAGTTTTACTCCACTTGTGGATTTAACCTTGTCCTGAAGTTCCTTTTCCTTCTTAAACTCGTCATTTGATTGCTTTCCAATCAAATTTTCTTCCTGAACCGTATTAGTCCCAAACACGAATTTCATGTTTTTATTCTTATATTCGTGAAATGGTGACTTTTGTTTCTTTTTCGGTTCATCTTCTACCTCTAAACCCAAACCCGCTCTCCTGTTCTCAGGAAAGTCACCACCATTCCTTCGGTAGTTGTTGTAAACTTTCTTGGGTTTTGAATAAAACTTCTTTTCATTTATCTCAAGATCATCTGATGATACTTCAACAAATTTGAACAATTTATCAATTTTATCTTCTTTCACATTTCGAATTGGAAAACTATCATCGAAATATAGTCTATCAGAGTCCGTAACTTTGTACATCACAATGTTTGGATCACCACTTAGGCTATTCTCCAATGATGTATCATCATTTTCAGATTGTGATTTCTAACTGTTCAAACTTGAGTTGGCGCTTTCAAAGCTGCCATCATCAGAATCATTTCCCAAAACATTTTCAACCACATTTTTCACGACTGCTTCATTGTCATCATTAGAAGTCGTGTAGACTACATCAATGTTCTCAGGCAACTTATCATTTGTTTCTGATAAAAGTTTTATATTAGTTGCCTTCTTAATCCCATCCACTTTCTTGTGACACTAACTTGCAAGTAATGGAGGTGGAACATTGATGTACTCTTTACGCTTCATACCTTTTGGTTTTTCAACATTTTCCTCCGAGTTAATCGTAGGAAGAATGTGATCGATGATATAAGCGCTAGTCGTATAACTGAGCAAAAGTTGCCTAACCCATTCAGTTTCTATTTTCATATCTTGAAGCTCTTGTCTTGTTTCAGCAATGGTGTTTATATACATGTTAATAGCTTCTTGTTTTTCAATTACCATTGCTTTTAACATTCTTATTGAGGCACCTTGTTCCAAATTAGCTTTTTCAACATTACAATAAGTGCCTTTCATCTTATCATAAGCTTCTTTCATCGTGCGATAATCATATCTGAAATTTTTATTATGCACGTTTAATTCACTTATGATTTGAGATGTTTCAACACATTGCTCACAAGGATTTGTGCACTTTGTGCAAGGTTTTTCAACCTCCACAACTTTCACAACTTCCTTCACAATCACCTTTACCTCTGAACCCACCTGTTTCAGATTAGCCATCATTGCTTTGTCAGCAATCTTTATGAGGTTCTCTGCATTCATTTCCTTCGTCACGTCAATGACCTCCTCGACCTCTGGTGGAGGACCGTGATCAAGCGGTTCTAGACGGAAGTTAGTGTAACGTATATAGCAGTTTCGGTAGAATGTTATTAAGAATGGAGTAGAAGTACAATGCAGCGGAAGTCTTCATTCATACCGAAAGAGTATACATCTTTATAAGTCCAACTGCCGGAGTTCCTGGAGAGAATCTGGCAGCACCTCCCCATAGGGATGGCAAAAACTCAAATGAAAAATGAACACACACCACCTATTTATATGGAAACAGCCAAGTTCACTTGACATGTGCATATGAGGTCAAGTTCGGGCAAACTTGTCTATCATATGACAAGTTCGGCCGAACTTGTCTGCCACATGTCAAGTTCGAGCGAACTTGACCTACACAGGTCAAGTTCGAGTGAACTTGTTCCCTTTTACAATGAAAACTCCGTATTTCGGTCGTGTGTTCGATTCTAACCTATACAATATTCAACACACGCTCAATCTAGCCTATTCGACAAGTGACGAACACAATAGTGCATCAACATCTTGTTTCTTTTCTTCAGCCACTTGCTTCTTGCGATGTATTTCCAAAGCAAACTGCAAAACTAGAATCAAAGTTAGGAGAGATAATGTTCTTCATCTTTGTCTGGTGATAGATCATTTCCTCTTCCTCTATTCTTTGCAGATATTCTTCTAAGATCGTATTCTCAAGAGCTGCATCATCAACCATTGATTCTGATTCATCCACAATCTCTGCCATAAGTGCAAATCTAGTCTTCTTTCCAATATACTTATTCCAATCAAAACCTTCTTCTTCATTAGACACAACTAGAGCTTGTTCAGTTGGCTTTGAGGAATTATCTTGAACTTCAACTTGAGTTCTCTTTGGATATGGCTTGTATTGCAACGCTTTCTTGTAATAGTCATTGTTGTTGCCAAAAGGGCTTTGATTTCCGCTTGCTTCTTGATTGGTGCATTCGCGTTTGAACTGCCCCTTTTGTCGACATTTGAAGCATGTTACCTTTGACTTGTCAAATCCAAGCTTGTTGCTCAAATTTCTAATGTCTCTTCCCGTAAGCGCTACAAACTTCGTGACTCTTATGATTATCGATGCTAGACTCCACTTGATATCCATCAGTTCCAATTCCTCTTTATCAACCTGATCGTAATCATCAGCCATCATTTCTGGATTTCCGATCTTCCCCGCAACTAGGTTTTCATATGATTCGAGTACAGTTGCAAGAAGCGCTATATGTTGTTTAGCCACTTGCTCAGGGAAAACATTCTTCAGATTGACCGCAATGTTACACTGAAATATGTTTGGATCAGAACTAGAATTATTTGTCTGATTTGTTTGATTCGGTTGATTCTGAAAAGAAGAATTTGAACTAGTACTCGAATATCCTGTGTTCGGGGGACTATGATCATAACTCGGGTATGATTGAGTGTTCTGTTGACTTTGAGACGAATGATTCGAAGAATTCATATTCGCACTAAATGCCGTTTGAATTTTTGGACTCAAAATATCCTAAACACCTCCTTTGTATCCTAAACAACATTTGCATTATTTGATTTGGCCATTTTTAACAACTCCATTTCATGTCCTTCTAACTTGTCAATGAAAGTTGATAACTTGAAATGTTGCCAACTTGGAGTGTTCTTCAAAACCATCAAGTAAGTTGACCACTCCCCCTCAGGAAGTGCATCAGCCAATTTACCAATCTGCTCTTCATCAGTTTTATGAATACTGTGCCTTCGCATCTGAACCATCAAATGACAATATCTATCGATCATTTGCTTCATGGTTTCGCCTTTATCATCGTGAAAATGTCAAACTCTTTCTTGATTAAAGCCTTCTTGCTATTAATCATCTCGTCACTTCCTAGATATTTAGCACAAAGAGCATTCCACAGCAGCTGTCATGTATCGCATTCTGGTAGCAAGATCAAGATGTCTTCTTTCACTGATTGCTGTATCAGACTGATCATCTTCTTTTCTGCCACATACGCATCTTTATGTTCTGGTGTAAACTTTACCAAAGCAAGATCTTGATCACGTTCATCTTTTGGCCACTTATATCCGGTTTCTACAGCAACCCAACTATGGAAGTGATTTACTTGAACCCAGTTCACGAACTTTTCCTTCCAGCCTTCAAACTCATCCATGCTCATCAACTTTGGCGGCTTTGTAGAAGTTCCCATCTCATTATCCAGATTCATCTGGTTTACCGCGTTTGCATTAGATGTGGAAGCCAATGGTGAAGCAAAGGCGTTATGGAAATCATCCATCTCGACAAACTGAAGATTTAACTGAAAACACGTTCAAAAACACTCGAAGATTGATTAGTAAACTTATAAGTTCAGTCGAACTTGTATAGAAAACAAAATTCAGATTCAATTTCACCAAGTTAGGACGAACTTGTGAAATATTTCAGAAAATTTCAATCTTTAAGCAAGTTCGGGCGAACTTGTGTTGAGTTTTTGAAAATTTCCAAGTTTGCTTCAAGTTCGGGCGAACTTAATGAAAATTTCAACAAAAATTGACAAGTTCGGTCGAACTTGCTCAAAATTCACTAAAAAATCAAGCAAGTTCGGGCAAAGTTGGTTAAAATCAACAAAATTGATGATTTTAAGCCAAGTTCGGGCGAACTTGTGTTGTAAGTTCGAGTGAAGTTTGGTATTCAAACATGGTTTTTTGACATTTTTTACATGAATTCGATTGAATTTGATTCTGAAACTTTCAGGGGTTTGTAATTAACATGTTCAAATTTTAGCCATTTTTATCCATGAATTCATCAATTTTGTGAAAAAGTTAAGAAAAATGAGAGAAATGGGTAGAAATAAAGAGTGTCTTGTGTAGATCTCAGCAAATTAGGTATCCATGGCTCTGATACCACTTGTTAGGATCGCTCCTCCACTGTCAAGGAACCTAATTTTTATCTAATGTCCAACATAAGCGGAAATTATGTGACATGTTAATCAAATACACAAGTTTACTGTTTAAAGATCGGTTTATTAATGTCCAAAAGTATTACAATGTGATTTTCAAACCGACAGAGCTTCGCCGTCAAAGTCGCAAAGTTCTTACAATGAGAATCCAAGACAGCCTATATATGGACCTACAAGTTCGGGCGAAGTGTGTCAATAGTTAGATCAAGTTCGGGCGAACTTGATCTTTCCAAACACAAGTTCGGCCGAACTTGTGTACACTTACATAAATACAATACAAAATCAATTCAAGCCCTAAACATACAGACTCGATCCAAGACCAAGACAATAGACATTATGCATCAACATTTATTTTAATATGGATTATTTTTTATACTATGATGATATTCATATCTCGTCTCATGATCCATATATCCAAAAACAGAATTTATATCAAAGTATTTATTATATTATTAATATACACAGTAGAATTTAATTACAATTCATTTAGCATAACCTCATAACTTATAATTACTTTTTTTAAAATACTTACAATTTTATGGTCATTATTTTTTTATTTTTTTAGTGGTATTTCTTTTAAGTCATATCATAAGATGGATTGTAAGGGTGAGCATGGTGCGGTTCGGTTCGGTTATTGCCTATAACCGAAACCATAACTGCACACTTCGGTTATCAAAATATCATAACCATTCGGTTCGGTTAATGCGGTTTCGGTTAATCGGTTATTTGCGGTTAGTATGGTTTCGGTTCGGTTATAGGTCGGTTATTTTACCGTTTATAAAGTTAGGCAGTGTTTGGTATGCGAGAATAAGAGAAGGAATGGAATGAACTATTACGAGGGAATGAAAAAAGTTGTGTATGGTTGGTCAAGGTAATGAATCACCCATTACATAGGCATTCCATTCCCTCAAATCCATTCCATCCACTATCCTTGTGTTTTTTTTCATTCCATTCCCCCTCTCACCCTTCATCACCAACACCACCCAACACTACTCTCCGCCGCCGACCATCACCATGTCACACCCTGGTCGTAGTGGAAGTGCAAACGTGTGACTAATAGATAATCATTGCTTCCAATCGTGTAAACAAATATTAATTAACAACGATACCATGGAATATATTAAGTACAGCCAACATAACTTTTTTCTAAAGCAAGTTCACATAGTTTCAACATGTTCAAGTTTGTTATCCAAAAACATAATTCAAGTTATATTACATCACAAAAGCAAGTTTGTTATCGTCATAAAGTAAGTCAAGGTTTTGACTCCTATATACCCATACGAGGTTGGGATATAAGAGGCAAACCCTTCAAAAGTGGCATACGTTATTATGTCATTCCCATTTCCCGAAGGCTATCACCGGCTCATGTCTTGTTTCCTGAAATACATGTAAGTTTGAAAAATCAACAAAAGTTGAGTGAGTTCATGTAGTTATTGTTTTCGTATAAAATGTCATATTTGTAATCCAATATTGAAATTCGGGTATGTTATTAGCATGCATAGAGTTTAAGGATCTATCAGTGTGTAGCGAGTCCCCTAACCTTATGTGCCATAAGTAAATAACCAAACAGAGACAACTTTGTCAAAGTAGGGCTCACAAAAGCACTCCACGGGTAACAAACTAGGAGTGGAGCGTGTCTCAAGCTCAATAGATCTACACCTTTTGCACCTTGGTCACTAAGTGATTAATGGTTACCATTGTCATCATCCTACTTACACACAACGATCGTGTTATCATCTAAACCCATGGCTAACATACCATTTGTCATAACAGTATTTCCCCCTGAGTGTTATAAAACCGAAAATGTTTAAAAGAAAAGGGGACATGAACTCACAGTTTTGCGTTCCGTGTGTAGTGAAATTCGAGTGTCTATACTTGTGTGTAACCTACATCGGTATTAACTTCATTAGACCCTTAGGTCTCGTTGGACCTCATACAAGTTGTTCATCTTGAATTCTTGTTATGTATTTATTTATCTCTTTTGAACAACTTTATTGTTTTTATAGTGTTGGTAGTTCGTGTGTTCGATTATTATTTTTATATATATTTTACAAATATATATATTTTGTCATGTAATAAATCGTGGGTGAACGGGCCTTGCCCTTCACATGTCCTCGCGCCTTGCACGCATGTCATTGGGCCTAGCCCATGTCATCATGTCTTGGGCCTAGCCCATGTGATCTTGTCTTCCGGCCTAGCCCATGTCATCTTGTCTTCCAGCCTAGCCCATGTCATCTTGTCGTTGGGCCTAGCCCATGTTATCATGTACTTGGGCTTAGCCCATGTATTCGTGTGATTAGGCCTTGCCCATGTATTTATGTATTGTGGGCCTTGCCCATGTATTTATGTGTTTGGGCCTTGCCCATATCTTTTACATAATGAGCCTATCCCAACTTAATCTTTAGGAGTCAATATTATTTATTTTCTTGCACTTAGTATTATTACCAAATATAAAAGTTATAAGTATTCTTGTATACTTGCATAAAATTACTTGGATTTTATACTTTCTAACTTAATCGGTAATATATATATATATATATATGTTCGTTAAGTGTCTAAAAATTATATTATTTTTAGACGTGCTGTCGTAGACGTGTGATATATATATATTTTTGCGTCGAAAATCGCCCAAGTGTCGTAGTAGCTCCTCTTGATGGCGCTTCGCTCGTGTCGTTGTCGGTGACGATATGTATGTGGTATTTCTTAGGAATATACTTTTATAAACTCGTCCATTGTCTGAATCTTCCGCGCGTCCGATTATTTGTTTAGGATTTTGTATAAAGGTACATGTATTTATGTAGTTTATACTTGGTGATTTTCATGTATTTTGGTGTGTTGTATTAATTGGGTATATTTGTATTTGACTTGTATACCCTAGAAATTTTAGATATATAAACATAAATAGACATGTATTCCATACACACACTTATGATTCTGTTAAAGTATTTATATATAAATACTTTTACTTCCAAAAATATATGTGTAATAAATAATACCCCTTTTTAACTTGTAAAAATATTTATAAATATTTAGTAGAATCCTTGGAAGGTTAGGGTTTAACCTTTGTCATTAAAACTTCCTTAATGAAGATTAAGGTTACTAATCGCGTTTAGCCCCGTTAATCATACTTTAATCGCGATTAGATTTTTAGAAAAATCCGACATGGTTTCCCCTAAACTATGGCGTTTTCCACGTTTATTTAACGTACTTAATACATGATTTAACCCACTAATCATCATCAAACTCAACCAAGTTTCAAGGCACCAACTTTGTAGGAACGTCCACGATTAGCACGGGAACTTAAATTTGTTATCTATTGTCCGATTAGGCGGAAACTAATGACAAGTTAACCAAATAACAAGAATTACTCATTTAAATGTTGTTTTCATTGATCTAAAGTTCAATACATTCGAGAACTGGATCCAACAGAGCTTCGCCGTCTCTGTGCCAAAATCTCTCCAACTCTTACAAATGAAATCCCAAGGCACCTATATAGTAGAACAAGTTCGCTTGTGAGGGACAGCCATGGGGTAAGTTCGCCCGAACTTGACCTAGTTAAGTTCGGCCGAACTTGGCTTCTCACAACCCTTCATGGGCGAACTTGTCTTAAACATATCTTAAATATGCCTTGTTTCTAACAGATTAAGCCCTATTCACTTAGACTCGATCGTAGGGAACAGACATATGCACCAACAGTCTCCCCCTTGGATGTTGCCATAGTCATTGACTTTTTGAAATCTTCTGAGTCTTTTGATCTTAAGTTCTTGTATAAACTTTAACATCTTGATCTTTATATCCTCTTCCTTTTTCTTGAGCTTTGTCTTGATAAAACTTTTAATCAACATGCTCCCCCTAGCTTTAAGCTTTAGTCTTCAGACTCCCCTTTGCTTTGGTCTTTAGACTTCAAACTCCCCCTAGCTTTGAGCTTTCTGAAATATTTTGACAATGTTTTATCCAGCTCCCCTCAAACTTTACTACCTGTCTAAATAAATTCTGACATTCAAATAAACATTTCAGATTCACTGTTTTGAAATTTTGTACTATCAACATTTCAAACTATAATCTTTACTTCAAACCTTTCAAAAACGTTTTAATTGTTTCAAGTTCAATTTAATGACCTTGAATACATTTTACGTTTAAAACCTTCAACTTTCACATTTTTTATCATTTGATTTGTAAAAATCCACTTAGTTGATCAAGTCCAAGTTAATGACCTTGATTAACTCAATATATCAACCAAGTCCAAATTAATGACCTTAGTTTGAAAAACCGTAATGAACAATCTGATTTTAAAGTTTCAAATTAATGAACTTTTAAACATTCATCAGATTTTCTTACCAGACTTCGAAGATCCGTTCTCCAACATTGGTTCGTTTGAAACTAATGTAGAAACAAAATCTTTTTTGTATTTTAGAAAATTTATGCTAAAACACACTGGAAATCTTTTTGGTTTTATCTTTTGAAAAGCAAGTAAAGCATTTATAGAAACTTTTAATCAAGTGAAGTAAACTATGTACAAACATATTTACAAACATATTTTTGTGAATTCGTGTCTAAGGATCATATCAGTTTGTTTGAGACATATCACCAGTACCGTTGACCTTTAGATGACTTTAAGTTTTAAACTCATTTACCTAGATTGTCGATATGTTTGTCCTCTTAAACTTCATCATGTTTCTTAATTGTTCCAACATATGTTAAGATATGAATTATGAAACTTGACTTATCTATGATTCCCACTTCTTGAATATACTCCCGAATCTAGATTCCCTAGATTTCATCTTACAGGTGAGTATAGCATAAATGATATCTGTATCTGGGTTATGCGAGGCCTTGAGAGCTCAGGTTAGTACTACCGTACAGACAAAGAGATGAAGGCTCGTCTTTAAGGTGTGTTCCACTTAAGGAATCTTTTAAGCATTGCAAACGATTAGATTTTTCGATACTTTTCAATATTGCATGCAGGGGTTTATAGCAAAAGCATTATAGAAGTTCTAGGCTATTGCTTCCGCAAAATCAGAAGAACTTGTATAATACCCCAGATATCAACTATCTATAAAGACATCGTATCTCAGAATTAGGCAACCCTTCAATCGAAATTTCGGAGTACTAAGTCCATATATCCAAGATATGTTAATCCACAAGATTAAGCAGTTGTAAAATTTAGTTTATATCCCGGAAACAATTTACTGAACATGTAAAGCCTATCGACACATCCACAGTAAGACTTGTTCGCTTTTAAACTTTACAATTCTTTAGCATAATGTGATAGTCCAATGATGTACTATCATTTCCTTTTTGACAAACAAATTCTTTTTGTCTTTTTTTGATGTTTTTGTACTTTTTGAATTTTTTCAATGTTTTTGAATTTTCAACTTTTTCATATGTTTTTTTATTTTTCTAAATGTTCTTACTCCCCCTAAAATCAAAAACATATTTTTTGGATTTTAGTTTTAAAGAAATATTCTTTCTAAAAAATATAACAAACCAATAAGGATCCCGAGAACTTGTCGTCCGATCCTCCTCCTTTTTTTATCTTCTGCATCATCACCTGACAGATCAAATCATTAATCTTTGAAAACATCAACTTCTAGAAACCACTTGTAAAACCTCTTGTAGGAAGTCAATTTTTAAATGGTTTTTCAATATAACAACCAGTGTTCTTTTTAACGGTGTGGATTTTCTCAAATTTTCAAAAAAAAGTTCTTTTCAACTTTTCTTTTTCAACCACTTTGTAATTTCAAAAACGAAAATTATTATGACTTTCTAGATAAGTTAAAAACTCATGGAGCTCCGCTATCCTGTATCAACTTTGATAGAGTGGATCTTGGGACTCCTACACATGAAACAACTATTTGAAAAATGAAACCCAAACCTTTTTGGTTTTAGGTTTGTACTGATAAGCATCATAACCATATTCTAACTCTTCATCATATTCAAAATCATCATAAAACATTTCGTCCAATGTCGATTCTGAAAACGTTTTTACCTTTTCTTTATTCGTTTGTTTGATTACTGACTTGGTTAATTTGACATTTGTTCATTTTGTTAGCAAAGACTTTGGTTTTTCTGATGATGAAAGCCTTTTCTTAGCAACCCAATATTGTAGCTTGTTTCTAGCTTTCTTGATGTAGAACTTAGAATCTTTGTTTTCGTTTAACTGTTCACCTTTTCAAATGTTGAGTTTTCAAACTTTGACACAGTTTTAGGTTTCACTTCTTGTTTAGATTCATAGTTTCTATTTGACTCTGTGACATTTTTCACAATCTCTGGTTGTTTTTGCTTTTCATCTTTTGATTCGGTTTTCCTTCGAGGAAATACAGGCTTTAGACTCAGACACTTGCGAGCAATATGACCAACAGTATTGCATTTAAAGCAAGTTCAATTATCAGAACCATTTCCACTAGTGGGTTTCAATCCACTTGTGGACTTGGTCATAGCCTTGTCCCGAAGTTCTTTTGCTTTCTTGAATTCATCATTCGATTGCTTACCGATCACGCTTTCCTCTTGAACCATGCTCGTTCCATACACAAACTTTATATTCTTACCTTTGTATTCCTGGAATGCTGGTTTCTCCTTCTTCTTTGGTTCTTCTTCTTCAACCTCCAAACCTAATCCTGCTCTCCTGTACTCAGGAAAATCACCACCAAACTTTCGATAATTGTTAGCATTCCTTTTGGGTTTTGAGTAAAATCTTTTCTCGTTTTTCTCAAGATCATCTGATGAAATTTCTACAAGTTTGAAAAATTTGTCAAGTTGATCTTTTCTCACATTCCGAATCGGAAAACTATCATCGAAGTATAATCTATCAGATTCCTTAATCTTGTACATGACAACATTAGGATCATCACTTAGATCATGTTCTGATGATGTATCGTCATCTTCAGATTGTGATTCTGAGTTGTTCGAACTTGATTTGGCGCTTTCAGAGCTGCCTTCATCAGAATCATTTCCCAAAACGTTTTTAACCACATTTTTTACCACCGCTTTAATGTCATCGTTTGATTTCGTAAAGTCTACGTCAATGTTCTCAGGCAATTTATTTTTCCTATCCGACAAAATAAGTAGATTAAATGCATTTTCAATCTCATCATCTTTCTTGCATGAATAACTTTCAAGAAATGGTGGAGGAACACATCCGTACTCTTTACGCTTTGATTTCTCACCATTTTCCTCCGATTTAATCGTAGGTAAAATGTGATCAATAACATACGCGTTTGTGGTGTAACTCTTTAGAAGCTGTCTTACCCGTTCCGTTTCAATCTTTATGCTGTAAAACTCACGCTTTGTTTCAGCAATTGTATTAATGTACATGTTAATTGCCTTTTGTTTCTCAATTACTGTAGCATTTAACATTTTTACATTAGCGTTAAGCTCACTATTAGCATGTTCAACATATTTATATTTGCTTGATATTTTGTCATAAGCTTCTTTTGTGGTTCTATAATCATAAAAGTTTTCGTTGTGTACAGTCAATTCTCTTATGACTTTGACTTTATCAAGATATGGTTCACAAGGACTTGGGCACTTTGTTCCACAACTTTGACAACCTCCTTTTCAGACACACTTACCTTAGCTTTTACCTTTTCTGCCTCTGATTTCAATGCTTCTTGTTTTTGCATTTCAAGATAAACTAATTCTTCTTCCTCGGCTCTCTGCCTATACCCTTCCAGAATGGCATTTTCCAAAACAACATCGACATATGATGTATCAGATTCATTCACTACCTCTTCCATCATAGCAACACCAGTTTTCTTTCCGATGTATCTGTTCTAGTCAAAACCATCTTCTTCATGCGTAACAACAAGAGCTTGTTCGGTTGTCTTTGCAGATTTATCTTCTACTTCAACTTGTGTTCTTTTCGGGTATGGCTTGTATTGAAGAGCTTTCTTGTAGTACTCATTGTTGCTGCCGAAAGGATTTTGGTTTCCACTTGCTTCTTGATTGTTGCATTCACGTTTGAAGTGTCCTTTCTGTCGACACCTGAAGCATGTGACTTTAGATTTGTCAAATCCAAGCTTGTTGCTTGAGTTACCAATATCCCTTCCAGTGAGCGCCACAAATTTGGAAACTCTTCTGATGATAGATGCAAGGCTCCACTTGATATCCATCAGTTCCAACTCTTCTTCGTCCACCTGATCGTAATCTTCGGCGGTCATATCTGGATTACCAATTTTTCCAGCAACGAGACTTTCATAAGATTCGAGAACGGTAGCGAGAAGTGCTATGTGTTGTTTAGCCACTTTTCTGGAAATACATTATTCAAATCAACTGCTATGTTGTACTGGAAAACATTTGAATCAGAACTTGCTTGACTTGTCTGATTTTGGAATGAAGAGCTTGAACTAGCACTAGTATAACCAGCAAATGGAGAACTTTGACTTGGAGAAGAATTTGCATTTGCACTAAATGTTGTTTGGATTTTCGGGCTTTGAATCGGAGTATCAGGAATACCTCCTTTGTAATAGACACTGACATCTTGAACAACATTAGCATTCTTTGATTTCGCAATTTTCATCAACTCCATTTCATGACCTTCTAATTTGTCAATGAAAGATGACAACATGAAGTGTCTCCAAGATGGACTATTCTTCAGAATCGTCAGATATGTTGTCCATTCTCCTTCTGGAAGTGCATCGGCTAACTTCTCGATTTGCTCTTCATTAGATCGCTTGATATCATGTCTCCGCATCTGGACCATGAGGTGACAGTATCTATCGATCATCTGCTTCATTGTTTCACCTTTTATCATCGTGAAGATCTCGAATTCTTTCTTGATTAAAGCTTTTTTGATTTTGATCATTACATCACTTCCTTTGAATTTCTCACAAAGAGAATTCCATAATTCTTGCAAAGTGTCATATTCTGGCAAAAGTATCAAGATATCTTCCTTCACTGATTGTTGTATTAAGCTGATCATTTTCTTCTCCGCAACATAGTTATCTTTGTCAGCATTTGAAAACTTGTTCAGCGGAAGATCTTGATCACGTTCATCTTTTGGCCATTTGTAACCATCCTCAACTGCAACCCAGCTGTTGAATTGATTCGCTTGTATCCAATTCACAAACTTTTCTTTCCATCCTTCAAATTCATCCATGCTCATTAGCTTTGGCGGTTTCGACGTAGTACCCATTTCGTTGTCGATATTCATCTGGTTCGCCGCAAGAGCATTATCGTTTGATGAAGAAGTCATTTGAGAGACGAATATGTTGTGGAAATCTTCCATTTTGACAATCCGTAGACTTATCTGAAAATAAGATCAAAAACACTCGAAATTTGATTAGAAAGAGACAAGTTCGGTCGAACTTGTGTGAAAACAATTTTTTGATCTCAGATTTCGATAAGTTCGGTCGAACTTAGATATCAACTTTCAGTTTTTATAACACACACCTCAAGTTCGGTCGAACTTGATGTGTAATTATGAGAAAAAATTACAACTTCGAGCGGACCTAGTAAAGATTATTCAGAAACAAATAAGTTCGATCGAACTTATGTAATATTTCAAGAAGTTTATCAAGTTCGGGTGAACTTATATGAAAATTTCAACAAAAATTACCCAAGTTCGGTCGAACTTGTGTAAACTCGTTGACTAAATCTTCAAGTTCGGTCGAACTTCTACAAAAATCCTAAAAAATTGAACAAGTTCGGTCGAACTTGATTAAAACTCAAAGAATTCTAATCAAGTTCGGTCGAACTTAGTGTTAAGTTCGGCTGAACCTTGTTTCCGAAACATGGTTTTTGCAACTTTTTGATATCAAAACGTTTGAATTTGATGTCCAAACTCTCAGGGGTTTGTTATTAGTGTGTTTTACATGACATATTCAAAAATCACCCATTTTTGACCATGAAATCATCAAATATGTGAAAATGTTAAGAAAAATGATAGAATGGAGATGAAATAGAGAAATTCTTGTCTTGATTCCAGCAAATTTAGGTATCCAGGCTCTGATACCACTTGTAGGAACGTCCATGATTAGCACGGGAACCTAAATTTGTTATCTGTTGTCCGATTAGGCGGAAACTAATGACAAGTTAACCAAATAACAATAATTACTCATTTAAATGTTGTTTTCATTGATCTAAAGTTCAATACATTCAAGAACCGGATCCGACAGAGCTTCGCCGTCTCTGTGCCAAAATCTCTCCAACTCTTACAAATGAAATCCCAAGGCACCTATATATGGTAGAACAAGTTCGCTGGTGAGGGACAGCCATGGGGTAAGTTCGGCCGAACTTGGCTTCTCACAACCCTTCATGGGCGAACTTGTCTTAAACATATCTTAAATATGCCTTGTTTCTAACAGATTAAGCCCTATTCACTCAGACTCGATACATAATGACGTAGTCAACAGACATATGCACCAACAAACTTTGCTTGCAAGAACCATACATATTTATCCTCATTTCCATAGACTTTTTGTAAGTATATTTTTATCCACATCTTTAAAAATAATATCTTTATATATTTTCTAACAAGCTCCTTATTAATTATCATTGTTCTCATACTTTAAAGTCTAGTTCCTTTGTTTAAACACACTTGTTTAGGCTACTTTTTAAGATGATCTTAGTGAAAATCATGGTGTTTAACTTTTATAAAAGTTGTATTCATCACAAATCATCTTATAGTTTATGTAAAAGTCCACGGAATATAAGGATCTTGTTTAGATATAGACATCATCATTCCTAGCCTATATCATACAAGATCATGCACTTAAACATCTTACTTTAACATAAATAACAAGATCATACTAACTAGTTAACACTAATCCACATAATTAACACATAATACATATTTATCGGTAGACTTTTAAGTGATGATTGGGGTTTAAGCTTTGTTTTCTTTAATGTTCAAGATGATCAACTTGTACTTTAGTAAACTACATATTAAAAGATGATCTTACAACTTTGCAAGTGATTAATGATCTTTAAGATGAAGATTAAGAAAGTATAAAAGCTCCGAAGTAGCCTCTTGTTGGGATTGAACCCTACAAAAGAACAGATGATAGAAAGCCAAAACAGGTCTGTACAAAATGATCCAGGACAAGCAGTACTTAGAT
The DNA here is from genome assembly GCA_947069175.1 of Scalesia atractyloides. NCBI lineage: Eukaryota > Viridiplantae > Streptophyta > Magnoliopsida > Asterales > Asteraceae > Scalesia > Scalesia atractyloides. Next base: position 62,019,897 of record CAMTDV010000005.1, on the reverse strand, counting down.
TCACTTCACCTTTCAATGGCAAGATATCTAACATCTGATGGCTCTAATATCTGCCCAGTGCTAAGCTCTGTTGATTTGTAAAGACTGTTGAAGACCAAACCACTGATAAAGTCAAAGGTCTACTGGAACTCAAAGGTCTGATCACCCTTTGAAAAACATCCGATAAAGCTTCATCAGTGGTTGAGCTCATCAGTGGATAGCATCATCAGTGTCTTTTAATCAGTGTTTTTATCAAAGTAACAGAGGATAACATTAGCAGTGTTTAAAGTTTGTTAAGGTTGTTAGATGCCATTGTCTTGGTGACGTCAGCAACGATGCCACAGAGGTGACAAGAAACCGTTCGACAAGTCTGAGAAGCAAAAGGGTAAGAAAGCTGAAAGTTTAAAGAAGTCGAGGAAACGTAAGGCTTCTAAGAAATTTGCTGTCACTACACAACCCAATCAAGCTGCTCCTAACCAGCCTGCTCAGCCTCCTGCCAAGAAACAATATACCGACACTGCACCTTTGTGCAACAGGTGCAACGGTCATCACCAGCCTCATTTACCATGTCGTATATGTACAAACTGTGGACGATCTGGCCATCTGGCCAACACTTGTCACTGTCCTCCTGCTCGGAACCAAGCTGTACAAAACCCTGTTCAGCAGCCAGCCAATCCTGCACTACCTCATTATCCACCCGGTTCTTGCTACAACTGTGGGGATCTCACCCACTACCAAAACAATTGCTTGAGGTTGGCAAATGCGAATCAGGTTCATGGACGAGCTTTCAATATCAATGCAAACGAGGCACGAGCAGATAACGAGGTGGTGAACGGTACGTTCTTTGTTAACAACCATCCTGCTTCTATACTTTTTGATTCAGGGGCCGATAGAAGTTTTGTATCATTAACATTTGAGCCTTTACTTTCAAAGCCAAGAACTAAACTAGGAAAGCCATTGACAGTAGAAATAGCCAGTGGTGAACCTCTTAAACTTGATTCTGTCATTCCTAGTTGTCAATTGAACCTCAATAACCATCTTTTTCCTATTGACCTCACACCTATGCAACTCGGGAGCTTTGACATTATAGTGGGAATGTGTTAACTAAACATCATGCTGAGGTGGTCTGTTTTGATAAGATTGTTCGTATACCCCTTTCGTCTGGTGAAATTTGGGAGGTTCGTGGAGAAAAACCGGTTAGTAGCCTCAAACTCATGACTTGTACTCAAGCCCAAAAATACCTACGCAAGAATTATGTGGCTTTCTTGGCACATATCGTAGAGGAGAAAGGCAAAGATAAAACTATTCAAGATATCCCTGTTGTTCGGGATTATCCTGAGGTGTTTACCAAGGAACTACCTGGTTTACCCCCAGCATGACAAGTTGAGTTTCGTATAGATCATGTACCTGGTGCCAACCCTATTGCTAAGTCTCCATACCGTCTTGCACCATCTGAGATGCAAGAATTGTCAAAACAGCTTCAGGAGTTATCTGACAAAGGATTCATTCGACCGAGCTTTTCACCTTGTGGTGCTCATGTGTTATTTGTGAAAAAGAAGGATGGGTCTTTTCGTATGTGTATCGATTACCATGATCTCAACAAGCTTACGATCAAGAATCGATATCCCCTACCTCACATTAATGATCTCTTTGATCAGCTACAGGGTGCTACTTGCTTCTCAAAGATTGATCTACGTTCTGGGTATCATCAGCTTCGTGTATTCGAGGAAGATATTCCCAAGATAGCTTTTCGCACTCGTTACGGTCATTGTGAGTTCACAGTTATGCCTTTTGGTCTGACAAATGCTCCTGCTGTATTCATGGAGTTGATGTATAGGGTTTGTAAGCCTTATTTGGACAAGTTCACCATTGTTTTCATTGATGACATTTTGATTTATTCCAAGTCTCGATCCTATCACGAGCAACATCTTCGTTTAACTCTCGAACTCCTAAAGAAAGAACAATTATAAGCCAAGTTCTCCAAGTGTGAATTTTGGCTAAAGGAAGTTCAATTTTTGGGACATACTGTCAACGAACAAGGTGTACATGTTGATCCCGCCAAATTCAGTGCGATTAAGGAATGGGATACACCTACAACTCCTACCAAAGTTCGTTCATTTTTTGGTCTTGCGGGTTATTATCGACGCTTCATTGCAAACTTCTCCAAGATTGTGGTTCCCCTTACTGCTCTAACTCAAAAGAATAAATCTTTTGAGTAGGGACCCAAACAAGAAGAAGCTTTTCAGACTTTGAACCAGAAACTTTGTAATGCTCTTATTTTATCTCTACCTGAAGGCAACGATTATTTTGTCGTTTATTGTGACGCATCAAACTTAGGCCTTGGCTGTGTTCTCATGCAAAGAGACAAAGTTATAGCCTACGCATCGAGACTATTGAAAATTCACGAAAAGAACTACACCACTCATGATCTTGAGTTAGGTGCTATTGTTTTCACTCTCAAAATCTGGAGACATTATCTATACGATACAAAATGCGTGGTTTTCACAGACCACAAAAGTCTCCAATATCTTCAATCAGAAAGAACTGAACATGAGACAACGACGTTGGGTCGAACTTTTGAACGACTATGACTGCGAAATTCGCTACCATCCTGGTAAGGTAAATGTCGTGGCTGATGCTCTCAGTCGTAAAGAACATGTCAAGTTACATTGTGTACAAGTTCGATCCGATATCCAGTCACGTATTCTTGAAGCTCAACGTACTTGTGTTGCACAAGACAGAATGGGTAATGAATTACCACATCATCTCGAGCTTCAACTTGAAACAAAAGACAACGGGTTATCTTATAATCTGAACCGTTTGTGGGTTCCATGTCTAGACAATCTCCGCACCTTGATAATGGATGAAGCTCATAAGTCTCGTCATTCAATTCATCCAGGTGCATTCAAAATGTACAAGGATCTTCGTACCTAGTATTGGTGGCCGGGTATGAAGAAAGACATAGCTTTGTACGTCTCCAAATGCCTTACTTGTCTCAAAGTTAAGGCGAGACATCAATGTCCTTCTGGTTTGCGTGAACAACCAGAGATTCCGGTTTAGAAATGGGAAAACATTGCTATGGATCTCATTACCAAATTACCGCGCACTTCTAGAGGTCACGGTGCCATTTAGGTAGTCGTTGATCGTCTAACAAAGTCAGCACTGTTGGGATTGAACCTTTGGAAAGGAACAGATGATACATAGTCAAAACACACCAACCGAGCTTTGATCCAACCATCAGAGGTTCTAACCGCTGATGAGTATTTACTACTTTCAATAAACACATTGTTTCCTATCCTCTGACATAAGAAAGTCTCAACCGTTGATAGAAGATCACAAGAATAGAGGATAGCCAACAATGCTTAGTTTAGTTTTAGATTAATCAATGTAACAATGCTATGCACTGATAGTTTAGTCTAAGCAGTGTTTGTAGTTAGTTACTTCTTGTTAGCTGTCACTATCAACCCTGACGTCATTGAAAGACGATCAGTGGTTAGACAATTAGTATAAATAGGCGCTCAATGTAACAGTTAACACTTGTCTTCTTAAAAAGATCAATTTGACATATCTTCTTCATTTCTTACTATCAAACGATCGTTATTGGGCTAAGGGGGAGTTTGTGAATCACATGCAATAGTTTAATTACTTGAAAGCATGATGGTGATGAAAACAAACGACCGATTGATTGTTGTAAAAGTTTTCCATTAATCCGCTGCATTTATTTTCTGTTTTCAATCATTTTCCATTACTTGAAACAAAACAGCAATCAATTCAAACTTAGATCCTAACAATTGTTATCAGAGCTTGGTCAATCGATTTTGATTTAAAAGTCAAATTGATTTGAACAGATCAGCTCTTTGTTGCTAACTTTGTTTGATAAGTTTTGCTTGACTACAGAGTTTTATTACTACAAAAGTTTTTAAAACACAAATCTGTTGTAAACAAGAGAAATGGCACAAAACACACTGGAATCCAATATTTGATCCATGTTCAAACCACCTATGTTGAAACGAAATGAGTATTTTATTTGGCAACGTAGAATGGGTCATATTCTCGCTCAACAGAACACCAGATGTTGGAGATCCGATGTATTTGGACCACATGTCCCCATGGTTCCAAGTACAGAGGATCCCCACACTCAAGTCCCTAAGAAACTCGAAAATTACTCTGAACAGGATTTCCTCAAAATCGAATTGGATGCTAAGGCTTTTAGCATCGTTGCTTCGGCTTTGCCCAATGAGATTTATGCGGGATTACTTCATTGTAATAATTCTAATGAGTTATGGGATGCTCTTAAAGAGCAATTCGGTGGTACTGAAGAGGTGATCGAGAATAATAGAGAAGTTTTAAATCAATAGTAGAAACGTTTTGTCACGTTAAGGGTGAATCATTAACCAACAGTTTGAACGATATAGCTGTCTCATCAGTGAGCTCAAATTGGTAAATGTGGAGTTTCCAAATTCGACTGTCAACAGTTGTTTCTTGAGATCTTTACCTAAGAAATGTGAGATTGTAGCTTATGCCACTCAAACAGCTGTTAGTTACAAGGAAATGACCTTGACACAACTTCATGGTCGACTCCTCACATATGAGAGAGAGTTGAACCAGAAAAAGAAGTTACAAGAGTCAGGGAAAATGACCAATGACTATACTCTAGGAAACACTGCTCTCTATAGTCATGAAACAATTTCAACTCTGATCGCTGCACACCTAAATTTTGCTTTTGCTGCAAATTGTGAAAGCCAAACCTCATGACAATCTGAGTTTTGAGATGAATGACCTACACACTTTGAACCCACGGATTTGGAAGAAATGGACATCCTACACCAGTTGGCACTTTTGAGTGTCAGGGCTAGTAAGTTTTTACAAAAGAACTAGTAGAAGGTTTCCAGGTTTGCATGAGGGGTTAAAAGTTGGGTTAGATAAATCAAAGATAAAATGTTTTAAGTGCAATAGGATGGGGCATTTTTCCAGGGAATGCATAACTCAAACTACAGGACCAATTATTACACATCCTGGCCCCAATCCTCAAAGCACTGTCCAATATCCCTAGTTTGCCCCTGCACAAAAAATGCAAAACACTGCTCATTTTGCAAATCCTGTAACAATTATCCCTATTCATTATGTTCAAACCTATGCTCCACAGATTCAATATGTCCAAGCACCACCTCAAGTGCATGTGCAACAAGTTCCACATGTCACTCAAACTACTCAAACCAATGCTACACCAGCAGAGTTTACACAACAAAGCTTCTTTACCCAAGGTTTCGTTGACTGGAGTAGTTTGCCAGAGGATTTAACTGATGAAAACTTTGCTCTCATAGCCAAAAATGATTTTGAAAATGAAAACTTTGCTCCAACAAGCTCTGTTATATCCCCAAACAGAGGTTTCACTTTTCTTGTGTGATTTCTAATTTTTCAAAGCCCTTCTCTCAAAAATCTTCCAAAATCATGGCTCCTAAAACCAAATCGAAGAAGAAATCGACACAAGAACAACCCCCATTTATCCTAATCATCAAAACACCACATAACTACACTGCTATTCTCGAAGAAACTGACGCAAACACTCGTTATCATTCAATGATCCGGATTCTGAAAGAATCAAAATTTAAGCACATGTTGGAAGTCAAAGCCCCAGTCTACATCGACTCTTTAAGAGAATTTTGGGCAAATGCTATAGTAAACTCATCCGCTGATGGTGTGCCCTATTCCATCACTTCCAAAGTTGGTGGCACACCAATGCAAATAAGCCCGCAATCTATCTCCCAAGTTTTCATGTTAAATGATATGCAACACCCGGTATCATTTCCTTTGAGGGAGATGCAGCATGAGTTTGTTGAAAGAGGTTACACCGGGCAGTTGAAAGGTATGACAATCTTAAAACCCAATTTTCCTGTAAAGATAAAATTCTTTGTTCACACATTTCTTACCTGTGTCTCTGCAAAAACTACTGCTTTTAATGAGATCCCTTTAAACATGCAATATCTGGGATTTGCAATCTTAACTGACTCTGATTTTAACCTTTCCCAGGTATTATTCAATGATCTCATTAATAATTTTATAACTATTGAAAAAAGAAAAGCTTTCTTGATACATCCTCGATTCTTGAGTGTTTACTTGCAAGACCAGATTAAATCAGATGCAAGTGAACAAGGCGCCGTAACCAACCCTGGCCGCCTCAATCATGAAACCTTTACACGAATAACAAATCAAGACAAAGTTTCCTAAACAGAAGCAGAGGAGGCTGAGCCTATTTTACAAGAACAAAATGTTCAAGCTCAACCTTCGGCTGCTGAGCCTACTGCTCTAGGTGATCATGGCATCACAACCGCTGCCTTGAAACCCACACCTAAAATCTCCAAGAAGAAAACCACAAAAAACATCCAGAAAACCCACCAAACCCAAAAAGGGTCCTCTAGAAGATGAGATCCCAGAGGTTAACCCTGTGATAACACCAAAGTCACAAACCACTACTACTTCTTCACAGCAGACGGTTCAAAGATCTCAACCAGGTTATGAAACTCCTCCTGCATCCTCACAAAAGGATCAGGTTGTAGGCACAAGGACACCAAATTATGAAGCTCTAGGACCACTTGGTTCTATCTTCCACAGCCCCTCTCCCAAGGCAATGTCGCTTTCTACACAGCCACTCTCACCATTAACATCACTTCCACCAACAATGTTACCCTTGCTGAATGCAATAGATATTGAGCAGACATTATCCAGCACTTCTCACCAACTCATCAATGAGAATATACTCCAACATAAAGCTAGGTCTGACTTATTTCTAATTGCTAGCCCATCAGCAAATGAAGAGGCTACATCCCTTGGGTTACATGTAACCCTCGATGATAGTTCAACAATGGCAGCCACTACAATTGCTGAACTTCCAAGTTCTCAATTGGACAGTGGTTACATAGCTAAGTCCTTGTTGAAGGCAACCACTATTGAGGCTACTACGGTAACCTCTGTTCCAGTGGGAAGTCCCCAGAACCAAGAAAAAGGGGCATCTAAGATTGAAGTAAGTGGCAAAACACATGCTCATGATATCTTAGATAAAACTACCACATCTGGTAGAAGTTCAGATGATCCTATTAAGTTAGGTGATGAGCTAAAATACCAGAAATTGACGGAGGGGTTACCAATGTTGAAACCACTGTTGATGAAATTAAAGAGCTTTTGAAACAGTTGATCACTATTCAGAGTCAACCCCCTGTTCCAAACACTGTTGAGCTCAAATATGCAATAAATCCAATCTTTCAACAAGAAAAACATTTCCTGGAGCAAAAACATAAACATCAGATGATGGAACTCAGGAATATAGTTGATGCAAGATACAATGATACTGCTGCAGATATCAAGGCAATCAAAGCCCACTTGCTCACCACCACTTGTAAATCTCCTCCTACTGTCATTTTTGTGAGTCCAGATGAAGCCAAAAGGGGGAGAAACCTTTGGGAAAAGAAAAATTGAAGATGGATAATACAAAGGCCTACAGTAAAAATCCCTAAGCCAGATGGTTCAAATAAACCAGTCTCAACTGAAGATATCCTAGCCAGGGCAAAGATGTCTCACAAGAAGACTGTGTTTGATGAAGGCAAGGTGCTGGTTGAGAAAAAGATTGATCAACAGTTAGAAAAGGGAGAGACTGGTACCTCAACAAAGAGGAGATCTTCTACAAAAGCAAGAAAATCAGAATCCACACCTCTCAAAACTAAAGTTGCTACCAATCCAACCACAAAAACCTCTGTCATCACAAAATTAACCACATCTTCTCACACAACTCCCATATCCACCCCAACAGATGTTACAGCAACTGTTGTGCCAACATCTGTTGACACAGCAGAGGTTGTAGCAGATTTTATCACAACCACTGCCATCATCACCTTTCCCACTTCCACACAAATACTACAAACACCACCCAGAATTCCAAGCCATCCATCGTCACCATCAATCAGTTTTAAGAGAAGGAAGGTAACAAAGGTCATAAATGAAGAAGAGATCCCTGCTCCTATGCCTCTTGAATCTGCACCAATGATAAAACTAAACTCTGCTTCCCCAACTACAACATTTGTTCATTCAAAAGAAGTGGTTCCTGCAGCTATAAAGTTTCCTCTTGATTTGCCTGCAGTTAGGAAAGAAATCAAGTCTTTCTACGCTGAAGAAGATCCAGACAAAAGACATTTCCCATCTCTTTAAGGTTATCCAAAGCCTGCAAATATTGATAAGTATCTGGAACTCAAAGAAAGGCATGCAGAGGATATTGCTAAGAAGTTGTCTGAAGGGAAAAGTGATAGAGAAGTGCAGAACCAAACCAGTTTCAGCTGAGCAAAGTCCAACCACTGGAAAGATTTTCAAAGAATCTATCAAATCAGATTTCTGAAGCTGAGGATAAATTTTTGAAAGAAAAATACATCTCTCACATCATGGAAAACAAGAAATATGTTGCAACTAGGGCACATTTCAAGGATTGGTCTGTGACTGAGCTTCAAGAAGAAATTGCAAGAATACAAGAACAATTAAAAGATCCTCACAACAAACCTACATGCCCAGATTGGAACAAATACAAAAAGAATGTACCTGAAAAGACCCTGAAGCTTAGAAGAATGAAAGGAGAGCTAATTCAAAATCATTATGGGTCAAAGAACCAGGTAATGAGATGGGGGAGTTAAGAGTGTTGGCTACCTACAAGAAGCTGGAAGCCAGAAGGAAAAAGGATCCATCAATGCCTCCTAAACCTGATTATACAAAAGAAGATGCTGCTCTCAAAGCCCAACTTTCTAAAAGCCTAGCTCAACATCTGCCCAATCCACACTTGCCTTGCTAAAGCGAAAAAGGCAAGGGGGGATGTCAGAGAAGGTTGACAGAGAGTTTGAAGAAGTATTCATCAAAGAAGGTATCAAAAATATGATGGACTATCCAACAGATGATACAAGTGCCAAGTTGGCAGAAGATCTGACAAGAATAGCTCCTCTTCTAACCTCAACAATAAAGGCTCCTTCAAGAAAGCCTTCAGACCCAAAAATTCTAAAGTGGAAGGTCAACAAAGACACCCACGAATTGACTCTACTCAAGTCTGATGGTAAAGCCACTAAACTATCCATGGAAGCTGCTTATGGGCTTACAGTAGAAGACTTCCATGAACTACTAAGTTTAGAGCTTGAGAAGGATGCTGATGATTTAGAATCTCTTAACTTTGAACTACAATTCAGGGGTCAAATAAGAGAATTCTTTCAGAGGAATAAAGATCAAGAATAAGGTGTTTTTGGGATCATCTGTTCCAGGGGAGATTTTTAGGATTGAACCTCTGGAAAGGAACAGAGGATACATAGTCAAAACACACCAACCGAGCTTTGATCCAACCATCAGAGGTTCTAACCGCTGATGAGTATTTACTACTTTCAATAAACATATTGTTTCCTATCCTCTGACAGAAGAAAGTCTCAACCGCTGATAGAAGATCACAAGAACAGAGGATAGCCAACAGTGCTTAGTTTTAGATTAATCAATGTAACAGAGCTATGCATTGATAGTTTAGTCTAAGTAGTGTTTGTAGTTAGTTACTTCTTGTTAGTTGTCACTATCAACCCTGGCGTCATTGAAACACGATCAGTGGTTAGACAATTAGTATAAATAGACACTCAATGAAACAGTTAACACTTGTCTGCTTAAAAAGATCAATTTCACATATCTTCTTCATTTCTTACTATCAAACGGACGTTATTGGGCTAAGGGGGAGTTTGTGAATCACATGCAATAGTTTAATTACTTGAAAGCATGATGGTGATGAAAACAAACGACCAATTGATTGTTGTAAAAGTTTTCCATTAATCCGCTGCATTTATTTTCTGTTTTCAATGATTTTCCATTACTTGAAACAAAAACAGCAATCAATTCAAACTTAGATCCTAACAAGCACATTTTATAGCCATTCGTGAGGATTTTCTGCTGACAAACTTGCTAAGATCTATGTGGATGAAATAGTATCTCATCATGGTGTTCCTTTGGATATCATATCTGATCGTGATGCTCGATTCACATCTCATTTTTGAGAACCACGCAGTCTGCCATGGGATCCAAGCTTAATTTAAGCACTGCCTATCATCCTCAAACGGATGGACAATCTGAAAGGACAATTCAAACCACTGGAGGATATGCTTAGAGCCTGTGTGATCGACTTTGGTGGTAGTTAGGATCCGCATCTACCGTTGATTGAATTCTCCTACAACAATAGATATCACTCCAGCATTGATATGGCACCTTTCGAAGCTCTTCATGGTCGAAAATGTCGTTCACCTGTCTGTTGGAATGAGATCAGTGAATCTCATTTCACTGGACCTGAACTCATTCATGATACAACGGACAAAGTCAAGAAAATTCACGAAAAACTTTTGACAGCTAGAAGCCGTCAGAAGAGTTACGCGGACAAATGACGCAAGCCCTTGGAATTCCAAGTTGGTGATCACGTACTCCTTAAGGTATCCCCTTGGAAAGGTGTGATTAGATTCGGGAAGAAAGGAAAACTTGCGCCACGATACGTTGGACCATTTAAGATCATTGAGAGAATTGGTAAAGTGGCCTACAAACTTGAGCTACCTCCTGAACTTGGTAATGTTCATCCAACTTTCCATGTGTCCAATTTGAAAAAGTGTTTGGCTGATGAAAACCTCCACATCCCACTTGATGAAATTCGTGTTGATGACACGATGCATTTTGTTGAGAAACCTGTGGAAATTTGGACCGAGAACTCAAGAAGCTCAAACGCAGACGGATACCAATTGTTAATGTTCGCTGGGAATCCAAACATGCCCCAGAATTTACTTGGGAATGAGAGGATCAAATGAAGGTGAAGTATCCACATCTTTTCTCACAATTTTCCTCTAATTAAATTTCAGGAAGAAATTTCCTAAAGTAGGGGAGACTGTGACATCTGTGTAAATTCAATCTTGTATCAACTTCCAAACAATTTGATGATTAATGAAAACTTTGTGTTTTACAAATTTGTGTATTTACTTATGACTTTTGTGCGTTTTAAATATTTGTTTGATTTTGACCTTTCAAACCTTTTCTGGAATTGTAATCGCAAAACAAAATCAGTTAAACGCAACGTATAGTCTGGATTAATGACACAAGCTTAACATACCTTAAATATCCTTTACATAACTTAGAAATAAGTTTTGAAGGGTTTGGTATGTTAAAAACAAGCTTATTAGATCATAGGGACTATTTATGACAAACTACAAAAGTCTGCCGATTCTCGTTGCAACGCACACTCCGGAACAAGTCTATAAGCTAAACATACCTTAAATAACCTATACAAACTTAGAATTAAGTTTTGAAGGCTTCGATTTGGCAAAAACATGCTTATGCAACTTCAGGGGCCATATTGCAAATTTTGTGAAACTATGTCTTCTCGCGTTTTTCTCTATCCGGAACATGTACGGACATCCAAAAATTTTTGTAATCATTAAAATCTTGTATTTTAGTGATTGGAATGCAAAAATATCATTCATTACGCATTTACGGTCATGCACGCGTTCGTTACAATTTTCGTCGTAATTAACCGAAAACCGCAACCGTACGACCAAACGAACTGACCCCTGAGATATTTTTAAGCACATTTCAAGTTCCCTATACTTTATTGTCCTTATAAAGCTTAAAAATGAGGTTAACGGGTGTTAGAAGTGCCAAGAGCACTTAAGAACCTTTCCAACTCAGAATGTTAACATTGTTAAACCATTTCATATGAGTACCAACACTCATTTGGTTTACAAGACCTCATTCTATCTGATCCTCCGATTAATGTCCTGATATTAACACCATTATCTGATTTTAGGACACGTTTGATTTCTCGGACTCTTGAGCTTTGGTTTATCTTCTTGAACAAGGATATCTTTGCAATCACAAGTGAGTACATAGACCCCTCTTTTACTTTTTCAAATGTTTTGGGGTGAAACATATTGTGCCTATTTCGGGTTTTCATGACATTATACATGCTTTGATTATATAGTATATATAGTACATGATTTCCATTGCATTTTGCTACATATGTTGACTTAGCATATTTAGCCCATTCATTTTCAAAGACATTTCTTGCTATGTATGTTGACTGAGCATACTAGTACATGGTTTTCAAAGACATTTCTTGCTATGTATGTTGACTGAGCATACTAGTACATGGTTTTCAAAGACATTTTTGCTTACATTGTTCATGACATAATGGTGCGTTGGAGATTGACTTAATACATTCATTAACATTGATCACGCCGACCGGTAGTATGTAATGGTACCATAGGATTGACAATCCCGTTTCCACTTCCCGGGTTTGTTTGGAAGCGACTTTAGGGAATGACATAATCCGATGAAATGGATAGACTTTTATCTTTATAAAGGTCTATTTGACTGTCAACAAGGATTGGTGTGTTTGCCAACAAACTTAATATATGTTTTAAACAATAAAAGCATGACTTATAAAACAAAACGTTTGATTATTCAAAGACAATGTTTTATACAAGACATTATGACTATTCAAAACTTTGGTTTACATTTGACATTTTGGTTTACACAAAACTTTGTTTAAATGACATTGGTTTACAAGACACTGGTTACAAGTCATTTCTCTAGTTTATACAAGACTTTTTGATGGTTGGTTTATGGTGGGTGATTTAAATAACGAGACATATGTAATGTGATAAAAGCATGGTGGATACGGCGATGGTACTTCCTATATATAAGTGCTTTTATCAAATTACATATTGTGCCGTTATCTAAATCATTTCAATTAAAGTTCAAGACAAGACATTTTTATCTATGACAATACATTTTTACACAAGACATGACATATATTTTGGTTAATGATTTAACCATACATATTTCTTTTATATCATTCGATTTACCTTATGATTTTTATAAAAGAAAACATTTTGTAAGTATTCATGGCCACTTTCTAACTAAGTATTTCCTTTAAACATTCTAGGCCACGAATCTTTAACGCAAAACCTATGTTACTCACATGCATTTTTATGCTGACGTACTTTATTTTCACATATGTTTCAGGAGCGAATGCTTAAGGTTGATAATGCGACACTTAGGACGGACTTTGGGCTTTAGTGACTTAAAACCTGAAGACAATTTAACTTATGTTATGTTTATGTTTAAATTCCAGACAATGTAAACAAATTTTATTCAATAAAACTTAACTTATTATGCCATGGTTGTTGAAACAATAATTTTGTTACGACACTCCCCGACGATTCCGTCACGGTTTGTTGTTTTACGCGGTCAGGGTGTGACATATTTTTTTCAACATTGTCATATAAACTTTATTGAAAACGACTATTATGTCGTTATCGTACCAAATCAAACCAAAATCGACCAAACAACATTTGTATCAGAAAAAACAATTAATCTCTTTTAATTGTTTATTCATGTTTGAAAAAATATGTAAAATTAGCTAAAAGAATGATAATAAAAACTTTAAAAGAAATAATACTAAAAAAAGCTACAAACACTATTCATGCCAAGTTTGTATTAGTGTATACTAGTGAGATTTTATCGCGCTTCGCAGCAGAAATTTGGTTGGTATCGACAGAAACTCGGTTGGTGTCTGTTTGATTCGTCATGGTATCGACACACGTTAGAGTAATCCAAAGAAAAACCTTACATCGATTGATAATAATATAAAATGAGTATTCGGTACCAATGTTTTTCAGTTGTGCCGCTATGACGTACCAAACTGAACCAAAACCAATTGTACAACACGTGTATTGGTACCACTATTATTATTATTGTTTTTGCTTTTGACCTGACATCATGCCGCTACCATGTCGTACTGAATACAACAACATCGATACTGGTATGTAGTCATTTTTGTGGTTTCTTGTTTGATAATGGATATCGTGCTACTATTGTAGTGAAGCGAACTGAAAACTTAAAAATAAATAAATTTATATGCAGATTAGATTTTTTTTAAAGTTACGAACGCAAATTATTTCTAAGAAATCAAATTAAATAATAAATAAAATAATACTAATAACAATAAATAAATCGCTTTTTATAACATTACATAAAAGATTATAAGTTAAGGGGCTAAAGATGACAACTTTTCAAAGTTGTTTGGGTTTCTCGCGGGGAGCCAGAGGGGATCTGCAGCAGAAAATTATGCTTGGGGGCCACTCCAAGCTACAAACCCATGTAACTCGAAACCAAGGGCTTCACGACTTCCATGTCACGTTCATGGACACTTGTAGGCTCCCCCTAACTCCCATTAACACCTGAAAGCTCCTCCTTAATCCTCCACAAGCATAAATAGGTGTCATGCTTCATTGTTGAATTTGCACCTTTCTTGAAAATCATTCTACCTCCCTCCTCTGGAAGTTCCTAACTAAAAGGAGCATCCAACTTAGTTCATTTGCATCTAAGGATCACTTGTAAGTGTTCCTTTCCCTTGCATTTTCATTTTATAGGCTTTTAAAGCCAAAAGTCAAGCAATTTTGATAATTGCTTTGACTTTCAGTTTAGACCTTTATGATCCAGCCATTGTTCGAATTGAACATGGCTACGTGATCTTAATTAGGTAGGTGTTAATCCCTCAAAAAGGCACCTCCTAAAGATCACGTTTACTAGGTCAATTGACGGGTCAAAGTTATTGTTTTAAAAAGTCAAACGGGTCAGATTTTATAAATATTAAAATCTAAATTTATAAATGTTATAAAACATGTTTTAACACTTAAACAAGTTGGTAATAATTATTAGAACATGTGGGAACATGTTCGGCTCGTCAATTCCAGTTTTAGGGTCGGTTCGTAGCCGAAAGTCGCAAAGTTCGACTTCTACTTTGACTTTCGATTCTGACCCGATTTAGATTAGTTTGCTACTGATTTAAGGTAACATTATGATCGAAATTTAATGTAGCATAGCCCTTTGATGTTATATTACATGATCATAATCATATTCTGAGTTTTTGTACAAGTTTCGTTATCATACCATACTTTGACTAAAATGCCCTTTGCAAGAAAAAGGTTTTAATCAAGAATGAGCTTGGAAATGGCTTATGTACTGATATGTTAATATAATTAACATATTATGATGTTATTAAACTGATCATAAACTGATTTTTCATATAAGATCGTAAATTATGATTTAAAATGACCCAAAGTGCCCTTTCGGCACCTAAGAGGTTTTTAACATAATTTCTCATACCAAACTCATTACCTACTGATATAATAGCATAATTAATATATTTTGGGGATATCAAATCAGTTTGTAACCTGAGTATTGACTAAAAATCGCAAATGTCGTTATTTAACGACCAAAACGCCCTTTTGGCTCAGAGTATGGTTTTAAACCATAACTATCAAATAAAACTGGATACTTACTGATATTATAACTTATTTAAAATGTTTTCATAGTAGGTACATAATCATAACTCATATTTCTAAATAGATCCTCAAACTATGTGTAGAATGACCAAAATACCCCTTCAGTGAATAGTTTGGTCTTAAATCATTTAACACACATATGTTTGATTGCCTACTGATATTATATCATAAATATAATATTTTTATAGAATGATCACGTACATAAAATCAGTTTATACGCAAGTTATCACACCCCAATCGATGGTGGAAACATCAAGGCAGGACGAAATAGATTGCTCATTGCTCATAAAACTAAATGTGACAATAATTAAATAAATCCGAATTTCATTTCATAGCAAAAGTCATTACAATACAATGGAAATTCAAATAACAAAAATTAATATGGCAAAATTTGATACAACAATATTAAACCTAAACGTCTAAATGTGTATCTAACGTCCTTGCTACTTTGATTTCATAGCATCATCTTCATCAACCTGTAACATGTTTTAAAATAACAATTCAATGCAAAAGCAAAAGCGAGTACACAAGTTTAAGCATAGCATACATATACGAATAAAGTTTTAAACAAATCCTCATGGCAACTATGATTCATACAAGAGCGATATACAAGGCATGGAATACTTCTAGTCAAACCTTAACGCAAACACGATATTTTAACATGGCCTCTAGATTTCATGAGGAGGGGGATGCGTTACTTCCTATTGTGCTATACATGTCAAACGTAGGCTTAAAAATAAGTTAATGACTAAAGTATCACATAAAGAATGTCCAAGATATAAGCATCAAGTAAACGATTCAAGTATTCATGAATATAGGATTGTGCATTTCATAAAGTTTATATGTTGTGATTTTGTATATGGTAAACATGTTACACCCAAAAGTGTTATAAACGAAAGTGGGTCGAGGGTACTCATGGTTTTGCTAAGTCTTCTAACTTAACAAGTCCGTGAATGTAGTTGTTTTGATGGGATGAATGCCGAGTTATCCTACAAGACGAAAACAAAGGCGTATGAGTATTTTGGGATGATGATGGAACATTCGGATTTAAGATTCAAAATATGACAAAGTATATAATACGAAAATAGTCATTAAGGTATTAGCACTTGTCTTTGACAAGTGAAATATAACCCGGTGAGCACACTTTGACACACGGCAAAGGCTAAACGGAGTCGTGACACTTTTAGTCTAGCAAAATAACTTGAGATAATGATGAAAATCATCAAGTGATGTGTGGTCTCAAAGTTAGGATAGCCCAACCTAACCAAGGTGGACAAACATGAACAAGTTCAAGAACTTGCATCACTTGTGAGCTTAAAGCTCTATGAAAACATAAAGTTTGTGAGGATAAATCCTCTATTTTGAATGTCTCAACCTTGTTTTTAAGCCTAACCAACCACAAGTAGTGTTGTAAGCATTAGGACATAGGTTTGAGATGAGTTAGACTCAAGTTTGATAAGTACAAACAAAGTTTGAAAAGATTTTGAAACAAGCAAAAAGTTTTGGATACTTTAGGTGCATTTCCAGGTTTGGAATCTCCATGGAGAACCCTTGCATTCAAACCTTAAGTTTATCCAAGTAAGTAGAAGAAAGAATCAAGTAAAATGAACAAAATTTGAGCAAGTTATGCTCACTTTTGTGTGAAGGTATGAATCTGCCCGAATTCTGATATTGCAAGAGATTTTGATGTGAAATAGAGAGATTTGGGAGTGTTCAAAGTGAGAAATAAGTGGAGAACACTTGGGTTTTATAGAGGGATGATTAGGGTTAGTTAGGAGGTGTTAAATGGGGGTTTAAGGGTGATTGGAGGGAGTTTTAGTGGTGGGATCCGTGCACATTCGCGAGCCAAAAAGGTTTCTGCCCGCCCAGCACCCCTAACGGACCGTAAGGGTATCCCCTTGCGGTCCGTAAGGACTGGTCCGGGTAGAAATCTTGCTTTTTGTTGTTTTGTTGAAGTGTAACGGGTTTAAGTGTGTTTCTAGGTTGTTTTATGATACATTAAGGTATTTTAAGCATAAATTACATGTCACAAGGTATATGTATGTATAAAATGAATACGATTGAGTAAGAATATCATGTTTAAGTCTTGAATAAGTATAATCATCATGTTTGCAAGTTTGTTATACGATTACGAGTATCATTGTATATGTTCCAAGTGTATGCATAAGTATAAGTATAAAATGGTTATGAATAAGAAAAATATGAAGAAAATACGAGTTTTCAATATGATCCAAGTCTCAGAATACAATGATTACAATGACAATTTGAATACGAGATACAATGCTTTCTGAAAATAGAAATACAATACGAGCTAGCTATAAATAGAAAGTATGGAAACGCGAGGCGTTACACAAGTTCTTTTAATACATCGTATAATGACTAAAACACCCTTATAAGGCATAATTTGATTTTAAAACCTTAACGAGCATATAAGTTGATATCCTACTAATATTATAGCTTATCACAGTATATTGGCATATAGAACTTGTTTATGACTCATCTCGTTACCCGATATTGCTTACACGCATACGGTTAAGCTTATGTGACTCATTTACGTAAGTTTACCGAAACGAGTCAACCTTATCATTTTTACTTCAAATTCCAGAATGTTATTTGTTTGCCCATATTATACAAATCTTACTACTTATTGGGTGTAAACTGCATTCAATTCTGGTCATCGCTTAATCTAGCGTATCATACCGTTTTTATTAAATTAAGTTAACTGGTCCAAGTCTATGACTTGAATGGGACCCGCTGACATTCTAATTTGGTTATTATACCATCCATTCCAGACTAAGGCCTTCCGATAAATTGCAACCAAACTTAGTTAATTAAATACGGCTGAGCTATTTATTAATCTTGCATATTAAGACGAGTTTTAGCAAGGTAAATACTCTTAACCTATTTTCCCTATACGGGCTTGGGATACGGTACATTATTACCGCTTGGTCGAGTATGGGATCATATGTCGGATTGTGACTAGAAAATCCGCATAGCCTGTTTTAATCTGTTTTGTCTGATAACTTAAACATTGGGGGTTAACGTGACCGTGTCCTGTATATCCACAACTCATTTAAGTTAATAATGACCACGACTAAGCACGGGTTGTAGGCATACACCTCACAGATGCTAATGCTATATAAAATGTTTTCTACCCATATTAGGGATTACCCTTTGTGGGTTAAAGTGGTGTGTCAGTTAATCATGTTATTCGGTTTCTACACGGGACCCCATATGTATTGAAAGACTTTTAAACTATATAGAAGTTCATTTTGAATTATCACGAGTTATTTTTATTAAATGTGCCTTGTGCACTTGAAAACAAATTTTGAAATATTTTCAAAATGTGTCGATTATTTGTACTTACCAGTGAAAATTGACGTATTTTCAAAAGACTAAGTTACAGGTGCAAGTACGTAAACAGGCTGGAAGTTTCTCGGTAATGCTAGAAGAGGAATTTGCAAATCCTTTGCATATGGCCTAATAGTCTGTTGATCTCTTTTGTATATTTTACGATCCGCCTTTGGATCTTTATTACAAGCTTGTTTGTATTATTATTTTTTACACTTTCGGACATTTAAGTTTGTAATAATATTTTAAACTCTAAGACTTCCGCTGTGCTATCTGTGATTGTTTGACTATGACGATATCAATCTTACGACACAATACTCCGCAACTGGGCCCACTGGGATTTGGTTGGAAATTCGCGGTGTGACACTGGCCTTGGGCGTAGCAATCAACACATATTTTACATCAACTGAACACCGAAAAAAAACAAATTATTAGTACCAGTGGTGTTCGGTTGGTATTGGTTCGTTAAGGCACCGGTATTTTATTGACACTCGATACAGCTTACAATACCAAAAAATAGTTTGTTGTGAATATAACTCTATGTTCAATGAATTTATACGGCTACGTCGAGAAAACTATAAAAACGAATATGGTGCTGGTACTCATGTTGTTTGGTCGGTATATGTTTGTTTGTGATGATAAAAACAATCAACTATATATGACCCGTTGGGATAGAATTGAATCGTACATAACCATAAGCACATGACGACGATATATTCGAAATTTTGTAAACGTTAATAAAAAACGATACCGATGTTATAAGGTACTGATACCGAGATTGTTTAGACAACATTGATAATATTGTAAAAGGAAAATCATTAAAAGTTAAAGTTAAAAGATATATGTTTAACGTTAAAACTAAATATAATAATCGTCTATAAAAATATTGAAATGAAAAAATAACTATATACTATATCTTATTATAAAAATCAAACTATTATTCATGTTCACTTTCCAATATATATAGTGGGATTTCCGCACTTCGCTGCGGGCCTTTGGTCATTGTCGTTCTGGTTTGTTACAGTATAACGACACTCGATATAGCAATCGTTGTCAATCAACACGTTTTTTACAACGATTGAAACCCCAAAAAAATAAATACCCGTACCTGTACCGGTGTTGTTTGGTCAGTATCCGTCCGTTTTAATACCGGTATCATACAGAAAGTATCAAAAAAAACTTTATTACGAATATTACTTTGTGTTCAATGAATTTTATAACGCCACGTCGAAAATTATATAAAAAACAACTACGATACCATTACCCATGTTGTTTGGTCGGTATACGTTCGGTTTGTGATGATTAAAAAATCAATTATATATGACCCTCTCAAATATCGATGTTGTTTGGTCGATATATGTTCGGTTTTTGATAATACATATAATTAACCATATATTACCCATTTCCAATAAATTTATATCGCAATATTGAAAAATAAACAAAAAACGCAAATTATAAAAATTAATTAAATTATATCATAAATAAAATATTATTAATAAAATTGAAACAATCATTTAAAATATGAAAATCAAAATCACAAATCAGGAAGACAAAAAATCATTTAAAAAATCAAAATAACTATTGTTAAGACTTTGTTTTATTAAAAAAACTCAAAATCCCTAATGATGAAGAAAAAAAATGAAATAATTATTTAAAATGTGTGTGTGTGTGTATATATATATATATATATATATATACGAGATCAGGAGAAAACGACTTAAAGTGTGAAAACGATGAGAACGATTCTCACCCACAAGATCTTAGGGATTTGTGCAAGTAAATGAAAATGTTATAAATGTATCATTTAATGTTTCTTACACTAGGATTCAAAACAAAATATGAAAATTTTTCACTTTTCAGTATAACCTACACATATGTAGATTATGTGTAGGTTAAATTACCAACATGTATGTCGGCTATGTGTAGGTAAAAATATATAGTTTTTTATGTATATATAATACACATATGAATGTAAGAAACATAAAATTTTAAAAAAATTGAACCTTAAATCCCAAAATTTAGTGTTTTGGAGTTATTCTTTTTGTTCTCGCAATAGTTTAGTTATCTGTAATAATCCTTATCCTATATATATATATATATAACTATTTAAAAAATCAAAACCATTATTCATATCCATTTTCCAATTATATACCTATATATATAATTGTTATAAAACCAGATATACAAATCCTTCTAGTAACCGGTTTGGCAGTTAACATATATGTATATATGTACTCTTGTATTGTATGATTATGATAGAACTTCCAAAATATTCAATACAATTTCCACAGGGTTTATAACACGTTATTAGGCACGTTTGCTCTTTTCATCAAGAAATCGCATTGATCTTCACTAGAATTTACTGTCGTCGAACACATAACGCATGGCTCTGTTGAAGATGAATTCTCGTTGCTAGTTTCACACTGCGGAAGACCAACAATCCGTCTAGAACTCTTCTGCCATTCACATAACTTGTTCAACAATCCGGAAGAAATAAGTATACTAGCTCAAGCAGAGCTATTATTGGTGATGAATGTTTGGTATATAGCGGTAGTACTAATACCATTTTCAAAGATATGAAATTTTTTTCTGAGTTATCTCCGGCAGAGACACTCATTGGTACCATATCTGGTGTCAGTATTCTTATTGAAGGCTCCAGCGGAGCACAAATAACATATCTTAGGGTACCCAACTGATTGTTGATAATGCATTATATTCTAGTAAATCCAGAAGGAATTTACTTAGCTTTAAAGATATTCGAAGAAACGGTTACCACCTAAAACAATATCTGCAAATAATATTGAATATCTTCCAATTACTTCAAACAAAAATGGCCAAGAAACCATTGTCGAACAATTAGAAGCATTATCCTCTGGACTGTATTGTACTAGTATCAATCCTATCGAATCATACATGGTAAATAACCAAAAGTTATTAGATAAAGATACATTTAATGTATGGCATGACCGTCTCGGTCACCCTGGTAGCATAATGATGAGACGGATAATCAAAAGTGCCAACGGCACCCTCTTAAAAACTTAAAGGTTTTGCTACCATAAGATTTATCATATGCAGCATGCTCTTTGGGCAAACTTATAACTCGGCCCTCACAAACTAAATTGATACATGAAACCCCATCATTTTTAGAAAGAATCCAAGGGGATGTTTGTGGGCCTATCCATCCTCCGTGTGGACCATTCCGCTATTTCTTGGTCTTAATTG
This sequence comes from Scalesia atractyloides, assembly GCA_947069175.1. Taxonomy (NCBI): domain Eukaryota; kingdom Viridiplantae; phylum Streptophyta; class Magnoliopsida; order Asterales; family Asteraceae; genus Scalesia; species Scalesia atractyloides. Next base: position 61,997,965 of record CAMTDV010000005.1, on the reverse strand, counting down.
ACGCATCCTCATGGTGGTCACATGTGAGTCTTTTAGCTACTCGAAATGTAGCATTTGCCCAAGTTTTGGCTCAAATCATACAATTGACAGCTAATTTCCCGAACAATCAAATTAAAAATATCCGGATGGACAATGCAGGAGAGTTCACATCCCAAGCTTTTAATGACTATTGTATGTCGATTGGAATTAATGTTGAACATTCAGTACCTCATGTTCACACAAAACAGTTTGGCTGAATCTTTGATTAAACGATTACAAATAATCGCTAGACCTCTCCTGATAAGATGCAAATTGCCATCTTCTGCATGGGGGCATGCTATTCTACACGCTGCTGCATTAATTCGATTAAGACCGACTGCCGATCATGAATACTCCCCATTACAACTGGTCTGTGGAAGAGAACCAAATCTGACCCACCTTATAAAGAGAAATGAAAAGAATGAGATTGTACGATATAAGGCTCGACTTGTAGCACAAGCGTTTTCCCAAATCCCAGGAGTTGATTATGAGGAAACGTATTCCCCTGTAGTGGATGAGATAACCCTTAGGTTCCTAATCGGCCTCACAATCTCTAAAGGACTTCATATAAGATTAATGGATGTCGTCACCGCAAACTTATACGGGACACTTGAAAATAACATCTACATGAAAATCCCTAAAGGATTAAAATTGCCTGAAGCATTAAAATCAACACCTCGAGATATGTGTTCTATAAAGCTCCAGAGATCTTTATATGGTCTCAAACAATCTGGTCGTATGTGGTACAATCGACTTAGTGAATATCTCGAAAAAGAAGGATACAAGTCTGATGTAATCAGTCCATGTGTCTTCATAAAAAGATCACTCTCAAATTTCACTATAATAGTAGTCTATGTTGATGATTTCAACATCATCGGATCTCCTGAAGAGATAGAGAAAGCTGCTCAGATGTTAAAGAAGGAATTTGAAATGAAAGATCTTGGTATGACAAAATTATGCATCAGACTACAATTTGAGTATCTGTGCAATGGCACATTTGTCCATCAGTCAAACTACATCCAGAAGATGTTAGTACCTTTCAATATGGATAAAGCACATCCGTTTAGCGTACCTATGGTTGTCCGACCGCTAGATCCACACAAGGATCCTTATCGCCCTCAAGAAGAAGGCGAAGAATTATTTGGTCTAGAAGTACCGTACTTAAGCGCGATCGGTGCCCTTATATATCTCGCAAATAATACAAGACCTGTCATTGCTTTTGCGGTACATGTACTAGCGAGATACAGTTCGAATCCAACACGTAGACACTGGAATGGTATAAAACATATATTCCGGTATATTTGCGGGACACAAGACTTAGGCCTATTCTATCAGAAAGATCAAAAGTCCCAGCTTGTTGGGTACGTTGATGCCGGATATCTATCAGATCCTCACAAAGCAAAATCTCAGACAGGTTATGTATTCACATACGATATCACAGCAATTTCTTGGAAATCGACTAAGCAAACACTTACAGCAACATCATCAAATCATGCCGAACTGATAGCATTATATGATGCCGGTCGGGAATGTGTGCGGTTGAGACAAATGATTAATCACATACAAGAAGCAAGCAGATTAGAACAGATCAAGAAGGAGCCGACGATTATTTATGAAGACAATGCTGCTTGCATAGCTCAAATCAGAGAAGGTTGCATCAAGGGTGATCGAACAAAGCACATCTCACCAAAGTTCTTCTCAACATATGACTTGCAGAAAGAAAGGGAAATTGATGTTCGCCAGATCAGGTCTAGTGAAAATTTGGCTGACATGTTCACAAAATCTTTACCTAGAAGCAGTTTCGAGCAACTATCACACAAGATCGGGCTTCGCATATTGAAAGATGTTTGTTAAATTCAGGGGGAGAATTATACACGTGTACTCTTTTCCTTGACTAAGTTTTGTCCCATTGGGTTTTCTTAGTAAGGTTTTTAACGAGACAGCACAACTGGTCTAGCAGTATCAGTTTATCTCATCGGTCCTGAAGTACCGATTTAACATCATCCCGAAGCATGTTGTTAATAGTGTATAGTGACATTATGTATATCTGAGGGGGAGTGTTATAAAACCAGATACACAAATCCTTCTAGTAACCGTTTTGGCAGTTAACATATATGTATATATGTACTCTTGTATTGTATGATTATAATAGAACTTCCACAATGTTCAATACAATTTCCACAGGGTTTCTAACAATAATATAATTTTTGGATTCTCTTTGGGTTTCTAAACTTTTGTATTTTCTTTTTCACTTATCATACATAATTAATTACACCAAGAAATAAAAATGCATATAAGGAAAAAATATATATACCTATATAAACCCGTAATGAAATAAATAAACAAATATCTAAAAGATACAAATCATCTCAAAACTAGGGATTATTTGTGTTTTTTTAATATTATTATTAGCACTAACCATATTGTTTTCCCAACAGATACAACTAAGGGTATGAGTATGTACTATGTAAGTTATGATATCTATGATAGGAACGGATCCTACGGGACTTGTGGAATAGAGTGATGACGACCACTCATCCTACGAGACTTCTGGAATGAAATGACGACGGTCATTGTTTTACAAAACATATGGAATTGGTCCTACATGACAAGTGAAACATAAAAGATCATACAAGACGAATGGAGCATAATGGGTCCTACAATGTGTGGAATGAAATTCTGATGTATTACGGTATGTTCGTTTATGTCGCTATATGCTACATTATGGTATGTTATATGTGATAAATGTACTATTCCTTGTGAAACTAGAACTCACTGATCAAAGTATGCAGATTAGGTTAATTGCAGGTTGAGATGAAGAACTACCTGTTGAAGACCCGCATCCATTTCAATAAACTTTGTTATCATGAAACTTGTTTTTTTTTTGTTGACACTATGTTTTGTTACGCTTCTGCTATGTGTTAAATGGAATTTAAACAGTTTAAGAAGTAGTTGCTAAAGAGCAAATCCAACGTATGAGTTGAAACCCCAAGGTTCTAGGACGTTTCACAAACAAGAATGTTTAAACAGTTAAACACAACTGATGCATTATCAAGTTGTGAATCGACCTGAAGATGAAGGCAACTCCAACTAAGGTCATATAAACAAGTAAACGAAATATCATATTACCAAGTAAACGAATTATTATAATCGCGTACATTATTTAAACTACATTTGTATATATAATGCATTAAATATTGGGATACAAACATTATTTCACACGTTGAAGTTGTGAAAGGGCATCTTACATAAAAGTGTAGGGTAACACTAGGACATCAGATCGTGAAGCCATCTAGCACCTCCATGGATGCCTAGAGAAAGAATATAGAAAATTATCCCTAAACACCAAAAAGACTAGAGAAAGAAAATTATCCCTAAACACCAAAAAGAAAAACAAAAATATTAATATTCAGTTTTCAAAATAAGGTCATATAACCAAGTAAACGAATTATCATAACCGCCTACGTTATTTAGACTATATTTGTAAATATAATCTATACTATATTATAATACATAAGTGAGGGGCATTTTAAGATACTCAAAAAATAAGAACTTTTTCTCTCTTAAATTTATAAATACACCTCTAAAATAATGGTAAATTGGTCTTTTAAACAAGAATTATATTTAAGCCCCCCATCTTATTAAACTTAATTCCCCGAATTTTAAATTAGTTACACTTTTCCCCTCCAAACAAGCTTATTCTTTTATATATTTCTTGTTATATCTTATAAACTATATTGTTCTAAAAAAATTCAAAAGTACCGTGACGACCTACTCATTTTTGTCGACGTTTCGATAGTTGTCTTTGTCAGTATTGGCGTATGGATTAAAAGATACAAGTAAATGATGCCTTAATGTACAAGTGATTAAAGCCCAACATACTTAGTCATTACCCATGATGTTTAATAGCTATAGAATGTCAATTGATTAAATACCGTTAATTTAATCCGCTCGTCTAGATTACACTTTAATCCATCTTCTTTGATAAAATTATAGATAATTAACTAGTGGTTACACTTTTTCCCTTTATAACAAATAAATCCCCCCTGATTTTTAAACTGTCATAGTTTTTGGTGCGTTAATAATTTTTTAAATTAGACCATATTAATGAGTATTTTATTCTCTTTAATTTGAGTATAGTATTGCTATAGTTTCTTTAATAAAAATTGATATCTTACGTGATTAACAATGTTTAAGTGTGAGTAATAACTACATTGTTAACCGAAACCAAATCAAAATCAACCAAAAACCGAATTAACTAAAAACTGACGAACCGAAAGCCGAATTAACCAAAAACGGTTATCGGTTTTTTTGTATTCTCATTTAACCAAAACTAACTGAATCGAACCATTCGTATTTTCATATACTTCTAGTTTTATACCTTCTGTTCATGTATTTATACCTCCATGTTATATAGTTATACCTCTATTTCATATACCTACACATCCATTTCATGCATACACCTAAATTTCATGTATTTCTAATCAAAAAATTTAGCCAAAGTTTGGTTTTGGCTATTAACCGACATTAAATGAATCAAACCAAAACTGTCGATCTAAGTGAACAAGCAAAACCAATTAACTAAAATCGGATTGGTTAATAAAATAAACTAATCGATGACCTCGATTTCAGTTGAGTATAATAATCTAACCATCCGAAGAATGCACACCGTGTCAATGTATGTGATTCTTGTCGTATTGTGCGTGCACCTATCGGTTATTAACCAAAACTGGTTATCGGTGAGCAATAACTAAACTGCTAACCTAAACCAAACCGAAAACAGACGAAATGGAACTGAAATCAACAAAAAAACTGAATTAAATGAAAACTAGAAATCGAATTGACCAAAAACCGGTTATCAATTTTTTTGTTATTCCGATTTAACCAAAATTAGCTAAATCGAACCGATCCATTCATATTTTCATATATTTCTAGCTTTTATACCTTCATTTCATATATATTCATATTTTATATCTTCATTTCATATATTTATGATTTCATTTTATGTATTTATACATCAGTTTCATATATTTTTAAACAAAAGTTTTAGCCTAATTTTGGTTTTTGCTATTAACTGAAACTAAATGAACCAAACAATAAACCGTCAATCTAACCGAATAAAATGAAATGATTCACCAAAATTCAATTGGTTAATAAAATAGACTAACTTATGATTTTGGTTTTCGGCTTCGGTTGAGGATAATAATCGAACCGACCAAACCTTGCACACATAATGAAATGGATTACCTGATTACTTCGCCTTTGATGTATATCTATCACAATGATGCTATAATAAATATTATATGAATATGAAAACTAAAAAAAAAACAAGTATCATAATGTGATATGTCGCTCCCGCCGCATCGCACGGACATCCTAAAAGTACATTAAATATTGGATACAAACTTTATTTCACAAGTTCAAGTTGTGAAAGAGCATCTTACATAAAAGTGTAGGGTAATACTACGACATCAGATCGCAAAGCCATCTAGCCCCTCCATGGATCCAACATAAACAGAGAAGCCTAGTGCACCGAATACCCCTTACATGAACATAGTTTCAAAAGGTTAAGGGTGTATAGCGTCCAACTTTGGGGAGGGCAAAAACCCGAGTTCAACGGGTATACCTGAAACCCCATGCATTTGGGACGTGTATGCCTGATACTCGACAGGTATTGGGCCGGGTATGGGTATGAAAAAAAATATTTCGCGGGTATAGGATTAGATGATACCCGATTACCCAAAATATATACCTAGAAACTTTTAAGTTTTATATTTATTTTCCTTTAACTGTTTTAGTAATGTTTCATTCTTATAGTCTTATTATTTTAAAAATAAACGTTTCATTTGAAATATATATTTTGATGACATTATTTATATTTATATGCTATGAAATACAAAACTATTTTTTAAGATTAATATGTATATAATTTATCATAATTTAATATATTATACAGATTTTTTAAAACATAATTCTATCAAGAAGAGTAAAAAAATTATATACGTGAAATCTCTACAAAATGATGAACCAGGTATGACACAAGATTTTACAATCAGATATGAAATTAATCATAGCCGACCCGTTATCATCCTAGTCCAACTTCCTCTTAAACAAATAGTCTTGCGAAACCTTAATTTCCCAAGGACCAGAAGTGCACAATTGACCATGAGTATCAAGTAAACAAGATTTACCAAGAAAATCACTAGAAAAGTCTTCTCATTTGATTTTTCTCTTCTTTCCATCTCTCTACACCGCCGCTGCGTTCTCCGGCGATCAAATCAGGTAACTAACTCACCGTCAATCTCCAAAACCCTCAAACACCCACTTCAAATCACATCAAATCTCACATCTTTTTTCAATTTGAATGGCAATATCCCACTTATTATTTTATCTAATTTCATCGTGCTTTCTAATAAACCCCTTTATATTCACCAAATCAGATCCACTTTCCACCCAAAATTGCCCTAGATCCAACACTAGTTTACTTAATTTCACTTCTCAATTCGTTATGGTTCAGCATCAATTAAGAGGATCTTTTAGTATTATTAATGATTGTTCCTTTAGGGTTAGTGAATTTGATATGCTTCCTGGAAGTTCTCATGTTCATTGGTGGGGGGCTTTTGGTGATGATTATGAAAATCTAACATCTGGGTTTGTTATATCTCATGATCAGTTGAATGATACAGTTTATAAGAATCATAGTTTTGTTGTTAGTTTGATGGGTAATGTTACTTGGGATCAGATTAAGGTTGTTTCTGTTTGGGATAGTTTATCGGCTTCCGATTTCGGGCATGTTGTGTTGCCCGATTCGGGTTCAGGATCGAAATCGGGATCAGGATCGAATTCAAGCGTTAAGGTTGATGTTCAGCCGACGATGTTCGAAAACTGTAAGGTGTTATCGGATACGTATAGGTTAAGATGGACTTTAAATGAGGAGGATAATGTGATTGATATTGGTTTAGAGGGTGCGATCGGGATTCAAAACTATATGGCGTTTGGGTGGACGGAGCCGGGCAGGGAGCATGATCATATGCTTAACGCTGATGTGGCGGTGACGGGGTTTACGGAAGATGGTGTTCCGTTTGCGGATGATTTTTTTATTACCAAGTATAGTGAGTGCATCAAAAATGATGATGGTACGGTTGAGGGTGTGTGTCCGGATACTATGTATAATGCTTCGAATTCTGTTGAATCGGTTAACAATACGCGGTTGGTTTATGGGCATAGGAAAGATGGGGTATCGTTTATTCGGTTTCAGAGGCCGTTGAAGTCAGTAGACAAGAAGTACGATTGGGATATTGATGTTACAAGCAAAAGAACCTGCATTTGGGCTTTAGGTTTGATAAAACCGCCCGATTCCCTTCGACCGTACTACCTTCCGCAAAATCATGGAAAGACTTACGGGCATGTGCATGTTAATGTTTCTGAGAGGGTTAACGATTGTGTCGGGCCACTCGATGCTGAAGATAAGGAGGATCAAGAGTTAGTAATTGCAGATAAGAAAGAACCTATTGTTGTTACTTCGGGCCCCGCTTTGCATTACCCGAACCCTCCAAATCCATCAAAGGTTTTGTATCTGAACAAGAAAGAATCACCGGTTTTGAGAGTCGAAAGAGGTGTCCCCGTAATGTTCTCGATACAAGCAGGTCATGATGTTGCGTTCTACATCACGTCTGACCCGCTTGGGGGAATGCTACTTCTAGAAATATGTCGGAAACGGTTTTCATAGGTGGACCAGAAGCCCAAGGGGTGCAGTCCAGTCCTAAAGAATTGACATGGGCCCCGGACCGAAACACACCGGATCAAGTCTATTATCAGTCAGTTTTCACACAGAAAATGGGTTGGAAGGTTCAAGTGGTAGACGGTGGTTTAACCGATATGTATAAAAACAGCGTTCTGTTAGATGATCAGCAGGTTAATTTATTTTGGACACTCTCGGATAAGTCTATATCTATAGCAGCCCGTGGTGAGAAGAAAAGCGGGTATCTTGCAATTGGGTTCGGGTCAGAAATGGAGAATAGTTTCGCGTATGTCGGATGGGTTGACGTTAACGGTACTGGTCGGGTCAATACTTATTGGATAGATGGAATGAACGCCCAAAGTCTACATCCCACCAATGAAAATTTGACATATGTCAGATGCAGGTCGGAAAACGGTGTCATCACTCTTGAATTCACCCGCCCGTTGGATCCCAATTGTAACCGCAAAGAACGAAAAGAGTGTAACAACATTATTGAGCCCACATCCCCTCTTAAAGTCATCTGGGCCATGGGGGCGAAATGGTCATCAGACCATTTAACTGAAAGTAACATGCACTCGGTAAAAAGCAACAAGCCTGTTCGGGTTTCGCTTATTCGCGGTTCAGCTGAAGCCGAGGAGGATTTACGACCCGTATTAGCGGTACATGGGTTCATGATGTTTCTTGCGTGGGGTATGTTACTTCCGGCTGGCATTCTAGCTGCCCGGTACACGAAACATTTACCCGGTGACATATGGCTCAAGGTTCACGTCTACTCACAGTACTCGGGGTTAGCAATCACGTTTCTCGGGATCCTTTTTGCCGTTGCGGAGCTTCGAGGGTTCCATCTGGGCTCCGTACACGTCAAATTCGGAATCTTGACGATTCTCATGGGCTGCATACAGCCCATTAACGCCTACTTCCGACCTAAAAAGCCCGAAAACGAAAACCCGTCATCCAAAAGGGTCATTTGGGAATACATCCACATGTATGTCGGCAGATGTTCTATTCTTGTCGGGGTTTCCGCTCTTATTACTGGAATGAAGCATCTAGGAGAAAGATACAATGACGAAAACACCCACGGGTTAACGTGGGCTTTGATCGTGTGGGTATTGTTAGGTGCTCTCACCTTTATATACTTAGAATATAATAAAAGGCGTTGGCAGGAGACGGTTACACGAAGCAATTGGGTTTTGGGTAATTCGGAAGATGAGGATGCTGATCTTTTAAGTTCAAACGGGAATCATGGCGAAAAAGAATCAGCTATGTCGGATAGAATGGAAATTCAGTTGGAACCAACGTCGGGTGGGAGGTACACTGTCATTTAAAGTCGAGTTCTTTTTCAAGATTCGGTGGCCTGTTATCCTTCGGTTTTCATTTTTTATATGAACGATCTCGACCCGGTACCAGTTATGATCTTGATGGCTCCCTGTGTGTAGTCAACATGTTTGCAGGTTCTTGAGGCAAAATGATATCTTATGTACTCTTTCTACAGTTAATACATTTGTTATATTCATCAACAATCAACATATTTTGCAGGTTCTTTCTTTAAGCTTAGAGAAGTAAAAATTTTGTGTTATTATCATTTCTATTTTGTTCTAAAATAGTTTGTTAACAAAGATACTATGATTGATGAGCGTTGTTGGGCTATTCTGGGTCGAACTTGTAATTATTTACGACTTCTGAGAAACCAATCTGAACCGGCTGGGTTGGCTGGACTGGCCAAAAAGGTTCAGTTTGGCGGTTTGGGCCAAACTTGTGTTATTATTTTTCAGTTTGTTTTTAACACCACTTACTACTAAAGATGATAAATCTTCTCATTCAAATTTTACATACATATAACATATATCAAGTTAACCATGCTTGTGAAGCTGTGCTTGAAATAGCCCAATCTAAATCCTGGCCCAAGGCCCAAAAGAAATACCCACCTAGGGACCGAGTCCGTGCATAATGGACCTTGGATTTAATCGACCCAATATCATCATATGAAACCCATGAATCTCCTGCATAAGAATAATAGGAAATCCTTTTGTCATCAAATACAATTGTTGCATTGTTATCCCTATTGAAATCAATGACTTGAGAGTAGACCAATAGGCCGCTTCCAGGGCCCGTGCCGGTGGCGGGTGCTCCAACAGTGGTGATGTTTGGGTTCGCAAGCGACCATGTTGGACCATAGTGCGGTAGGCCCATGACGATCTTTTTGGGAGGCACGCCTACTTGAATCCACGACCCGATACCGAAATCTGTGCTAAGATTGGTGTATGGGTCATACAATGCTGAGTGCAATCCTGTGAAATTTTCCCAAGAACCATGATAATCGAAACACATTGGGCTAATCCAATCAACATATTGACTTATTGCTTGAACCGGGTATGATCGAGGTCCACCATTGAAAGAAATGTTGGACGCGTAATAGACGGCTGATGTCAATACGAGACGGGCCCTTTCGGTGATATTAGCCTCGTATTCAAGTGCTTCACGCCATTCCTTAATCAACAAACCTAGGTTTGACATATCTGATTCATTCGATGGAAACTCCCAATCGAGGTCAACCCCGTCAAAGTTATATTCCCATGCTACTTTTATAGTAGAATTAATAAAAATGGCACGAGAACACGCTTGACTTGCCATTTGAGAGAAGATACCGGGCAGAGCACCACCTCCACCACCCCCGATTGATAAAACTGTCTTGGCACACGGAATCCAACTACCCGTTGCATTTGCAAATTCGAGTAGCTTCTCTACATCATCCGAGGTGACGTTGAGTGCGTATGTTGTAGGAGACGGTAGCACAAACGCATAGTAAATGTGCTAGAAGTATGATGTGTCAATGGATGAAGCAGGGTATCCAGTGAACGAAGGCCAGTAAGCCGCTCTAATTCCTTGAGGTTGAAGCAAGCCGCCAATCGATGAGGGTGCAGAATCACTAGGTTTTGATGCAAGTGCAAAGGCACCATGATCAAAAGAAAAGTTGATGATTGTTAAGAAAAAGAGGAAGGTTATAGACATGGTTGTTAGCTTTATCTCTTGGTTTGTACATTTATATAGACTTATTAAAAATGTTTAATATTCTTAGTTATAATCATCAGCGTACGACATCTAGCATGCATGTAAGCGGCAACTTCTCCTAATGGTCAAAAGAGAGAGAGATTCCAATGGCTTCTTGCATCATTTGTGTTCAATAAGTAGGCACCCTTGTTTACGAACTATGAACATTGAAATAAATATGCACACACACTACAAATGAATGGTCATTTATTTGATTATTTGCTCCTACTTCCCCCTCTACTTTTAGTTTATTTAACCTTTAGTTTTTTAATCTTAATTAATTTGTAATCAAATTTTCATAAGTTGTATTAAAAAGAATATTACTTAATGGATCATTGATAAAGTCGCGTTTGGTCAATGTCATTAGTGGGATATGCCACGCGTTGTGGTGGGCTGGTGACTTGTTTAGATCATTGAAGCGTAGATAAAAAAAAACATGCCGCGTTGGTATATTAAAAATTAAGAAAAAGTTACGTCATTGTAACAATGTATGTTAACAGATACGAAAACAAACTTTAAAAAAACGTTTGTAAAACCGTCAGTTACCCAGGGCTGGCATTTAGAAAATTAAGTTTCTTAAACATTAAATTAACCAAAATGATTTTGAACATCAAAACGTAAATAAAGAAGTATACTGTTACAGTACATTAGAAATCATGAAAAAATTACCTCATTTTATCATTATGAAAATGAATATTTACAATACAAAAGAAAACTTTACCTTTAAAAGACTGTTCGTAAAACCATCAACTTGATCCTAGCATTTAGAAATTTAGTTTTTAAAGTATTATAAAGAAATTTAGTTTTTAAAGTATTATAACTAATTAAAATATTTGGAAATATTTAGTATAAAATATTAAAATATATATGGAAATTATTTAGTATAATACCAAAAAAATACTTAAATAATTAAATATTAAATAAAATTAATGAAAAATTAAAACAATATAATAATAATCACAACAACAAGAGTAAGCATATTTATTAACTTGAATTAGCCAACCGGTAGTATTATATGGCGCTATAGGATTTAACACCTCATTTCTGATTTTTAGGTTTATTTGGAAGTTTGCTTAGGGAATGACAGAAACCAAATCACTCAATTAGATAAACCTTTGTGGTTAGGGTTGTAAATGAGCCAAGCCAAACCGAACCAAGGTGGGCTCAGGCTCGGCTCGTTTAAAATCAAATCGATCCGAGCCAGCTCATTTTTCTTAACGAGCTGGAAAGTTGGGCTCGGGCTTGGCTCGTCAAAAGCTCGAGTTGTCTCGTTTGTTTAATAAAATTGTATTTTAACACATAATAATATACATAAAACAAAAAAACAATAAATAAAACATTGTTTAGGCTAATAGAATAGTAATTTTGTGCAAACTATAAATAAAACGATCAAGAAAAGATTATATGTTACTTACCGTAATATATATATTTTTTAAATCAATACTACTAATTAAGACTATAGCTTAACAATCTATTTCTTTCGATATAAAAATAACCATGTTACTAATTAAACAACATTTCTTAAATATATTAGAATACACACACATAAGTAATTGGAGTTTAATTTAAACGAGAGAGCTAATGAGTCAACTATCGAGCGAGCCACAAATCGAACCTACCTTGGCTCGGGCTCGGCTCGTTTACAAACCGAGCCGGGCCAGCTCGTTTAAAATCGAGCTAATTTCGATCTGAGCTTTTTTTAATATTTTTTCAAGCGAGCCTTGAGCCACGGGCTTTTTGAACAGCCCTTCTTGTGGTTAATCTACAACGTCAACAAAAAGGCTAGAATGTATTACCAAACGGCCTCACTTGTTTATACATTTTTTTTCCAAATAAGCCATACAAAATTGTCTCTTATTGACACGAAATGTTTAGTTTTCATGAATCCAAATTATACTATATGTATGTTACAAGTTTATTACCAAAACCAAGGTATTGCAATACTAACTATTTATACGACAAACTTGGTTACAAAACTAATTTACACTTCAACTCTTGAGGTTAACCAAAGTATTGCAATACTAAACATTTTGCCATAATCTTGGCTACAAAACCTATGTTACTTACCAACTTTGTGTTGACCCGTTAATTTCATATATGTTTCGGGTTTTAATGCATGATCAAGTATGCTTCACATAGAAATGGCTTGGGTGTTACTCTGCTTTAATTTAAAAATAATCGTTTATAATATTTTGTGTTTGAACAACAATGTAATCCATTCAAATAATAAAATGAAACATTAGTACCATGTGTTGTGAACCATTTTGTAACGCGACTCCCCGACGTTTCCTCCGCGGGTTGTTTTGTATGCGGTCAGGGTGTAACACTTGCGGCGTTTGTCGTCATAACTCTTTTGATGACTTCTTGCTTTGAGTAAGTTATCGCGGATTTGCAAGATTTTATCCGTCGTCTCTTGTATAAGCTCGGGATCGGTGATTTATGTCTCGCCGATCTCGTGTAAACAAATAGGCGAACAACATTTACGACCATACAATGCTTCAAACAAAGCCATTTTGATACTAGAGTGGTAGTTATTGTTATACGAGAATTCAACCAAAGGTAAATGTACGTCCCAATTTCCACCAAATCCGATTAAACAAGATCGAAGCATATCTTCAAGAGTTTGGATACTACATTCTGTTTGACCATCCGATTGAGGATGGAAGGCCGTACTAAGATTGAGTTGAGTACCCATAGTTGTTTGAAACGTTTGCTAAAGACGGGAAGTGAAACGACCATCGCGGTCCGAGATGATGTCGAGGGCAATACCAAGACGGCAGATGACTTCTTCGGTGTCGATACGAGCCAATTTCCCAACTCGATAATCTTTCCGAATGGGGAGAAAGTGAGCCGATTTGATCAGTCGGTCAATGATTACCCAATGCTATCGTGCTCGTACGATGTTTGTGGGAGTTTGGCAATGAAATCCATGGAAATACTCTCTCATTTCCACATCAAAATCTCGGGTTGTTCGAGCAAACCTGAAGGACATTGGTGTTCGGCTTTCACTTTGGAGCAAGTGAGGCATTTGGACACCAAGAGAGCAATGTCCTTCTTCATGCCCGGTCACCAACAAGTACGACAGAGGTCTTGATTCATTTTATCTGCACCGAGATGAATAGAATAACGAGACTTGTGCGTTTTGTTCATCAAAAGAGCACGAATGTCATCACGGTTTGGAATCTAAATACGGTCGAGATAGTGAAGGATTCTGTTAGGTTTCGTTTCGAATTGACTTTTGGCACCACACTGGATCTTGTATTACAATTTGTTTTCGTTGAAGAACGAGTATTATGCCTCGTGTATATGAGATTGAATGTCAGTTTGGATTTGTAAACAAAGAATTCTAAGAACCTTGACGTGACCCTTTCGACTAAAGGTATCGGCCACGATATTCGCTTTACAGGGATGGTAGTGAATCTAGCAGTTGTAGTCGTTCAACAATTCGACCCATCGTATTTGACGCATGTTGAGTTCCTTTTGGTTGAAGATATATGTTGGAGACTCTTGTGGTCGGTGAAGACCACACATTTGGTACCATAAAGGTAGTGTCTCCATATCTTTAGAGCGAAAACAACCACACCAACTTTGAGGTCGTGAGTGGTGTAGTTCTTTTCATGGATCTTGAGTTGCCTTGATGCATAGGCGATGACCTTGTCTTGTTGCATAAGAACACAACCGAGACCTTGGTTGGAAGCATCACAATGAACAACGAAATTGTCATTTCCGTCGGGAAGGGCCAGGATAGGGGCATCGTAAAGTATATGCGTGAGTTTGAAAAGATTCCTCTTGTTTGGGACCTAAGCAAAAAGTTTATCTTTTTGGGTCAGCAAGGTGAGAGCCACATCGATCTTGGTGAAGTTGAAGATGAAATGACGGTATAACCCGCCAATCCTAGGAAAGAACGGCCTTCAGAATACCAATTACATAATTACATGGTTTCATGATATTATTTTTATGTGAAACCCCATTGAGTGATTATGTAAATACGTAACATTAGCAAATCAACCTATAATAAACCACATAATGCCGTATATTAGAGATTTAATCACGTAATAAAGCATAAACAATTAAGTTCTTATTATTGAAAGTGTAATCATGTAATAAGCATAATTGTAATAGCATCAATTATAACAAATCATATTGAATGTGTAATCACATATTGTCATTTCCGTCGGGAAGGGCCAGGATAGGGGCATCGTAAAGTATACGCGTGAGTTTGAAAAGATTCCTCTTGTTTGGGACCTAAGCAAAAAGTTTATCTTTTTGGGTCAGCAAGGTGAGAGCCACATCGATCTTGGTGAAGTTGAAGATGAAATGACGGTATAACCCGCCAATCCTAGGAAAGAACGGCCTTCAGAATACCAATTACATAATTACATGGTTTCATGATATTATTTTTATGTGAAACCCCATTGAGTGATTATGTAAATACGTAACATTAGCAAATCAACCTATAATAAACCACATAATGCCGTATATTAGAGATTTAATCACGTAATAAAGCATAAACAATTAAGTTCTTATTATTGAAAGTGTAATCATGTAATAAGCATAATTGTAATAGCATCAATTATAACAAATCATATTGAATGTGTAATCACATAATGAATTTATATTGAATGCGTAATCACGTATCCTATAAAAAAATTAAGAAAATTATAGCGATAGTCTGCTCGAATTAAAGCGAATTATAATGCTTGTTAATATGGTGTAATTTTTTTTAATATACGTTGGGTGTCGAATCCAGCAAATAAAATAATAAAGAAAACTACTAGTATGAGTGGAAGTAGAGTTCGGGTCCTCAGGGATACAGATTAACCAGATTATACCAAAACGTTTAAAATACATATACAATTATTTTGAAAGGGGGCCGGGGGGGGGGGGGGATTATTTAAACTAGAATGTAAAAAAAAACAATTTTTAATTTTTATAGATTAAAAAGAAATGCTAATTAAAGTGGTTGGAAAATTCAGATGTTAAAACTAATTTCAACACCAGGGCAATTTCTTGATTCGGTTCGACTTACGATCACTAACGGTCACGGTGCAATGATCCTTTAATTAATTGTTTATATCAATACTAGACGTCACGCCGTTCGAACATCCACTCCATCTAATGTCTAACCAAGCGCAGTTCGTTATTTAGAGCCAACCCGCTACTCTAAGCTCACGCCGTTCGGATTTTAGTTAGCGGATTGCGTGATAGAAGTATCGATTATAATCAAACACACACGCCGCTCGGAATGTTTAATTATATTATATAATTCTATAATAGTTTAGGTTCATAGACAAACTCAAAATATTATTTTGTTCCTAGTATCAAAAATAAAACTTGATTAGAGTCCTAAAAATTGATTTAACTTTATTAGAAAAATTAATAAATTGATCAGGTTTACTAACAATCTAATATTTTCCGGATCGAATCCTTATAAAAACAAGAATCATATAAACAAACCATCAAATAATAAGATCGAACATAACCATTTCACATAAGTTTATGAACCGAAACAAAGAAAATACACGCCGATGTCGAAACTATAAAAGACTAGTCAGACATGATGGCTAATTCAATCAAGTCAAATACGAAACAAAAACATCAAAACTAAAAATCTCACTAAAATAGTTAAGTTGTAGAAATCACCAAAAGAAAAATATGCCTTCTTTCTTTTTCGATCTCCCCGTCCCAGCCGTCAAGTATATTGCTCAACTAGGTTATCACCGAGAACTTCCCGGGTAGGAAAAATTGATTTACATTAATTACAAGTTTATAAATAAAATAAATACAAACAAAGTGATGCATTACTGTTAATGGTAAATAACTAATAACTTGATAACATGATTTTTTTTCAATGATCGGTCTCCAACTTTAGCAACTTTTCTTTGCTCAATTTGATTGGTCCATGCATCTACTGTTTCCCTTGTAGTTGAAAGTTCACCTAAAATGCCCTTTAATATGTTGTTTCCAATCCATAATTAATTACCAGGTGAACTTATAATATGTGATGATACACTTGAAAACCCCACCCATTATTTGTGCTCTTCAATCTACACCCCACGCCACACTAAGTCTAAAGCAAATGTGTGCTTGTATTTCCATGATTATGTCCTTAGTTCTCCTTTTACCATTCTAATATTGACCCATGTTCACCAGTAAGCTCATGTGATCTTCTCAAGTAGCAAGTTAAAAACTCAACCCAACCCATGACAAGTGTTGATACTTCCTAATAACAAAAAGTTACTTTCGTAGCATTTTATTGACTGAATGTTGTATTAAATATGATTGGCTGATAAGTCTTTTGAATTCATAGGAGTATAGGACCAATAACAGTAGTAATAAAAAATGAAACAAACTAATAATTTATCATAATAGAACTAATTTTTCTTGAACAACCAAAATGAAATATATAAAACAAAATAGAAAACATATTGTAGCTTAGCAAGTTATTGCTGACTGCAAGAAACATCCATCCACAAGCCTTAGAGACCAAAAAAATACAACACCAAGTAAAGCCATATATATAACCAGATTTATGCATCTACCGTTGTGTCGGAAAAAGATTAGGATTACCAATCCCATATGAGAGACTTTACCATGTAGTTAATAGGTTGTAGTTAATGGCAATCCCATATGAGAGACGACACTGGGTGATTCCTGTTTCTATGTCATGAAATCCTTGAACATTTGAATGTGATGAACCAATAAGTACAAAAGACGGTTGAAGTTGTAACTTCAAGTCTTCCACCTCAGTTGAGGTTAGTAAGTCCTTTGGTACCTAAAGTGCATATAACAAAACATAAGAGAATTATGTAAGCATATACAGAGGTGGAATTAAAACTATATAGTCGACTTCTTTTGGAAAAGAGTCTACACCCGAAATGAAGGGGTTGGTAGCTTTGACCATATTGTCATTTTCCCTTCAACAATGTGATGACTGAAAATTGATAAAATTCTAAAGTTTTGTCTGTTCAAATAAAGAGTGCTACACAAAAAAAAATCTAATCAAAGTTGTTAACTTTATATATATATATATATATATATAAAATAAAAATATAAGACGAGATCCAGGAGTTGCCCACCAAAGTATATGAACCGCTTATGTTGAACATTTTCATGACTTGAGTAAAGTGTAGAAAACTTGAAGTAAATGATCGAGCTATCTAATCTGCTTCGGAAGCCATAATCGAACTAACTCATCATCATATTAAGGCTCACTTCTACAATTAAGAATCATAACAATTATGTATCAATCATATAACTCCAAAACATCCACTAAAAGATAAAAAAAATCATTTTTTACCTAATATAGGCATAGAGTCTTTAAAGCACTGCCATAAAAATATGTATTATCTAAAAAAATCAGTACTATCATATATTACAAAATGACAATATAAAGCAGTTATATATTAGGTTTAACATATATAAAGCAGTTCTCGTCCAACTTCTAACACACCCTCCTATAAGATTAAGTTTAACATATATATTTTTCTAAGATTTACCGTTTGCGTAGCATTATATTATATTAAAGAAGAATCCACTAATTACCTTATAAAAAGGACCACATCCACCTTCTCCAATCTTATTGGAGGCACTAAAGTTATTTGTGGCCTTTGATGGATCATGTATGGAGTCTCCCTTGCAGCAATGAATGTCACCTATAATTATATAATTAAGAAGTCGAAAAAGTATACTAACCTTCATCTTCTCTCTACTGATGACTAATCGATAATCACAAAAAAAAAAAAAAGGATTTAATGAAAATGGAAAAATTAAACAATGAACTAAAAATGTAACTATTTTGAGAAGTGTGTTGCTCGTTTAATAGATTAAATTTACGTTATCTATAAAAAAAGTCCATGTCTAACTTCGTAATTCGGAATTTAAAAAGAAAACTTACACGATAGAATTTTGCCCCTTTAAGTTTAAACTTTCACGCAACTTTTCAAAAAAAAAATCACGTTAAAATTGAGTAAACGTATAATTTAAGCAAAACATTGAAGTCTTTGTAGATCTGAAAAAATGGTAGATGGAGTGACATATTTGGAAAGAAAATAAACCTTTTTCAGGGGACCGCAAAATGTTTTTGGGGAGTATGATGTTTTTTTGTTAAAGCTGTATGGAAATGTAACATTTTATTAAATTACTTACTAGTATTTTATGATTTATCTTACATTTAGATTATGATATAGATTATCCGTTTATGAATTTGATGTCATTTAAACATATTAAACTTGCATTAAAATGCCTTTCTTTTTGTTTTTAAATGGACAAAAGTTTCAACATATATGTTGATACTTTAGTTTTGAACTTTTAGAAAGTTTAAAGTCAATAATCATTATTGACTTATATGGTAAATTGGTATTTTTTTAAAGGTTAAATGTTGGTTAAACTCCACATTAATTTTTTTAATATTAAAATCACAACATGTAACTGGTAAATCCAAAGCGTTTAGCTCTGGTGCTAATCTGGAGGCGATGTAACTCGTGTTGCTAGTGCTAGATACCATAACTTCTAGGTTGTTGGGGTACTATAGGTTTAATGATTCGCATACCATTGCATAACAAATGGCTTAACATTTTGGTTTTATTGAAATGTATACCTTGACTTATTGCTTATACTCGATTAAATTATAGTTGAATCAGGGTTAAATTCGAATTGGGTTTTAAGAGCTTACAAGAAAACAATGGTTACGAAGGGGTATGGTCCTAAACGGTGTACATGGCTATGCGCACACAAGACCATACCCACACTTAATTAATGACCACTTAGCCGTCTCAAGAGTTTCCCCTACTTGAGAACACCCGTGTGTGCAAACCATGACAACTCACTCGAATGACAATTAGCACACACCAAAGCAACATGCAACCAATCAGGTTGTGGTAGGCGTTGCAAATGTAACCTGCACGATGGCCAAATCGTACAAGGACAACAAGTACAAAAGGACAATGAGGTGGCACCAATTTGTTGTCCCCATTAGCTGCTCCACGATTTCCACTAACGGTTGATGACAGACACGACAAAAAGGACACTTGCACGATGACGTGTAATCAATCATGTTGCGCCATGCTGCCTCCACCTCTGCAGACACTATCGGTCGTGTCAGATGGGACCAAGTGGATATTCCTTGAAAGCGACGTATGGCCCAAGGCCCATCGGCCCACACTATCCTCCCTGTCCTTCGGCTATAAATACTAGGCTCCACCAAAGGTTTAAGGATCTAATTCCTCTCACTCTCACTCTTAACACACACTTGGTCTACTCTTCTTAAAACCATACTTATTCTCACTCCGGATGGTAGTTACGAGAAAACCCCCCACCTCTCTTTCTCGTAATGAGCTCACGATGTTTTGTTTTACAAATCACTACAAGCTTTGTCAATCAAGAAGAGATTAACCTCCATGTCAAGACTACCTCTTTGGTTCTAAATCCACACAAATTAAAATCGGTGTTTCTTCAAGTTAAAATATGCATGCCTTTATTTATTTGGCACTTATTTACAAAAGGATATAGACAAAGTCTGGTTTTCTTAGTTTTGACAAAGCATCAAGATTTCTTAAAGGCAACTTCAAATCAATCGTAGCTAAGTTAGCCGAATTGAAGCATTATACTTTATCTCCATCGGATAATGTGTAAAAAAAAAAAAAAACTTTACCCATAGTTGATATGTGTCAAACTGATAAAACCGGTTGAATGTCGGGAAAAGCAAAGTACAATGCATAACATTTTTAAATGATTTTACTATAGTATAGTACATTATTATTATTATTATTATTATTATTATTATTATTATTATTAT
This sequence comes from Scalesia atractyloides, assembly GCA_947069175.1. Taxonomy (NCBI): domain Eukaryota; kingdom Viridiplantae; phylum Streptophyta; class Magnoliopsida; order Asterales; family Asteraceae; genus Scalesia; species Scalesia atractyloides. Next base: position 61,977,362 of record CAMTDV010000005.1, on the reverse strand, counting down.
TATTATTGTTGTTGTTATTATTATTTGGTATAAAGAGCTTTCAAAAAGAAATGATACACATAAAAGTTGTTCATCAATTCTGACTTTACCGCGTTCTACACTTCTACTCGCACCAAAGAAGTTACCCTTTTCAACTTAATACTTGAACCAGCTGACCTACCAATTTTTCCATAACTACATCCCCAAAATTAAATAAGAGGGGTAGCTGGTTATATCAGGTTTGAGTCAGATTTAAAAGGTTTAATTTGATTTAAGTCAGAACGGGTTCTTGGTAAAATATGCATGGGACAAAATAGTAGTTTTGTATAAATGAGCTGTTAATTATCACTTTTTTTCGGTCTTTTCGATATTCATAAACAACCAATATAATCAACATGTAAAACTTGAGATTTGAGTTTATTTAGGCATGTAAACGAACCGTATGTACACAAACGAGGCAAGATCGTGTCTATTCGTTTAACATTAACTAAATAAATGAACGAACATTTAAACGGGCAGATTTTCCTGCTCGCGTTTGTTTATTACGAAAAGGAATGTGTTCATGTCGCTTATGTTTCTTTGCTAACATACAAGATATAACATAAATGAACACAACGAAACAGGAACAAACATAAACGAACACAAACAACGAATATCTAAATGATGGGCTAGCCAAATCATATAGTATAAATAAATAAATTTTAACGAATATGTATATAAAAAACGAACGAACATAGACGACCGAACGTAAATGAATGAACATAAACGACATAAGTAAATGAACCCAAACCAACGTAAATATACGAACGAAACATGGTTCATGTTCCCTCCATTATTAAAAAATATATGTATCAAAATAAAGAAAAAAACCTCCGGTTCGTTTATGGATGATTTTGTTTATGAATAGCCTTAGGTTAGTTCCTTGTGTGTTACACAGATTGCAAAATTTAAACTATTTAATAAATATTTATTGTAAAGGCAAACCAAAGAGGGAGACATTTATATACCAAATTGACAACATTAAGTTAATATAAAGATGAAGTATGTTAGTATTGTAAAATTCATCAAAGAAACATGTAATCAAATTGTTGCTGAAAATAATACAAAAATAAATATATCATATAATACGTATTGTATTTACGTATTACATTACATTTAAATTTAATGATAAACAAAAAGTTAGAATGGATGTAAATTACAAAGACACTCAATATTTCAAAAAAAAAATGTAACATGAATATTGATAATTTACGAATATTTTCATTATATGTATTATTTGAAGATTTTGGAAAATTGTTACCGAGATTTCAGGATATTTTTTTTTTGAATTTAGGATTAACTATTACCGAGATTTCAGGATTAATTTTTTTTATTTCAGGATTAACTATGAAACTAAAGAGATAAATAAATGGAATATTGAATTTTAATAATCTCAACTAATCGCTGATGGCGCCAATAGTCCCAACTTAAAAAATAACCAATGACAGTTCCAACTATTCACATATTGGTCACCAATGGACCCTGACTAACAGAACCCTAACGTCGTTAGTCTCCGGTCGCCTAGAAAACCGTTTTTGGCTAGAAAAATGTTTCTAAAGGTCCGATCTAAGGTTACAAAGAGGTTTCACACGAAAATGTTAAGTTTTCCGGCCAAAAGTTGAGTTATTCGGCCTAAAAGAAGTTTTCCGGCAAAAAAAAAAAGAGTTTTCCGACTACTTCAATAATTGGGGTTTTTACTAGAAAAAGATTCCTAAAGGTCCGTAATAAGGTTACAAAGAGGTTTGGGACGAAAATGTTGAGTTTTTTTGGCCGAAAATGAGTTTTCCGGCCAAAAACGTTTTTTCCGGCGACCGGAGACTAATGGCGTTAGGATTCTGTTAGTCAAGGTCCATTGAAGGCCAATATGTTAATAGTTGGGACTGCCAGCGGTTATTTTTTAATTTGGGACTGTTAGCGGCCAACGATGAATAGTTGAGATTATTAAAATCTAATATTCCTAAATAAATCAATGTGTGACACGTGTCATTCATTGGAACAATCTAATTTTCTGTTTTCCCGTCTCTTTTTTATACTTATCTTATATTAATTAAATAATAAATTAATATTAAATCTTATCATACTTTGAATTTGAAAATATAATCCTTCTTTTTCTAACAAAATATTATCTTTAAATTTAAAATTGTTAATTTAAGATAAGATGTTTTTAATTTTTCTTTAGGAAAATAGAAAATTAGATGACTTTAACGAATGACACGTGTCACACATTAGTTTACTTATATATTATAAATTTGGTATGTAAAATTACATTTATGCAACTCGTACAATACACGAGGTTCCTTAAATATTTAATATGTAAAATTATATAATAAAATAAAATAAAGGATTTCAAAAACCCTCTCCTTCAATCTTACAATTTTAATTTATAGAGTGTTTTATTTTAATATAATATTTAATTACTAATACGTGTTTTTATTCACAAATCCGTTGTCTTTCATCAATTTGGTTGTTCGACAAATGAATATGTTTTTTTTGTTGTTCAGAAAGATCTTTTCTTAGTATTGTTAATCTTGTGTTTGATAAAGGATTATTATTAGAATCTATTGTTAATATCGTGTTTTCATAATCTGGTGCTCATCTTGTGTGCTGATAGTCACTTGGGGTTTATAATTTTGTAATAGGAATATTGGATTTTAATAATCTTAACTATTCGTCGTTCGCCGCCAACAGTCCCAACTTTAAAAATAACCACTGGAAGTCCCAACTATTGATATATTGGCCACCAAAGGACCCTAACTAATAGAACCCTAACATCGTTAGTGTCCGGTCGCCGGAAAACCGTCTTTGGCCAGAAAAAGGTTTCTAAAGGTCCGATCTAAGGTTACAACGAGGTTTGGCGCAAAAATGTTGAGTTTTTTGGCCAAAAAGTTGAATTTTCCAGCCAAAAACAAGTTTTTCGGCGACTTCAATAATTTGGGCTTTTACTAGAAAATGTTCCAAAAGGTCCGTAATAAGGTTACAAAGAGGTTTGGGACGAAAATGTTGGGTTTTCCGGCCAAAAACGTTTTTTCCGGCCACCATAGACTAACGGCGTTAGGGTTCTGTTAGTCAGGGTCCATTGGTAGCCAATATGTTAACATTTGAGACTGTCAGTGGTTATTTTTGAAGTTTGAACTGTTGGCAGCCAACAGCGAATAGTTTGGATTATTAAGTTAGGTCCATCGATTTACAAATATCTTGTATTTTTATTATCAGGTAGCCAAGAGTAAGGTAAGGTTTGTATGTTTATGTTTGTTAGTCTTGGTTCTTGAAGTCTAACTGAGCATAACATTTTGCAGTCAATCTAGAGATATTGCACATCCATCTTCTTTTATTAGCATATTGTGCAATATGATACATGCATTTACTATGTTATGGATTGTATTTTTATTCATTGCACGAACCGGTCAGTTTAGTATGCCCCATCTACCCTTTAAAACACCAAAAGCCCTCTCAACATCTTTTCTTGCCGATTCTTGCAACTTCTTGAACGCCTTTTCTTTAACCTTGACGAGAAATGAAAGAGCTTTCACAAAAACATACCATGATGGGTAGATTCCATCCACAAGAAGATAGCCTCTTCTGTAATATCTTCCGCTAACCATAAATGGACAGAAAGGTGCAGTACCATCTGTTACGCTTTGAAACAATGACGATGTGTACAAAACATTGATATCGTTGTTTGAACCATGAACACCGGAAATATGAATGCCAAAACCATAAATCATTTGACGTCACCGCTTCAAGTATGATGGTCGGTCTTTTGACGTCACCCCTAACATACGCCCCTCGCAACTCTCTTAGACAATTTCTCCATTCGATATGTGTACGATCGATGCTACCGAGCATCCCTGGAAAATGCCATCTAGCCTTATGCGCAGCGTAAATTCACGTGAAGTTCTTACCGACATAGCTAAGTATTCATCAAATTGATTGGGAGGATTACCTGTCGCTAGTTGGCAAATGGCATATGTTCATTTTTGTATCGGCGTGAAACTTCGTTTGCCCCTCCCGTCGTAACATTCTTGAAACCATTCTTCGCTTGCTTCGATGTTTCCTACAATCTTTAAAAATAAATCTTTCGGTAAACGAACCCGATTCCTAAATGTTTCGGCATTGTAGACCGGATTCTCCACAAAATAATCATTCATTAACACTTCGTTGGCACGTATACGATCACAATCCACCATTTTCTTCTTTGGTCGGCTCAAACCTTCAAGTTCGTTATACACCATCTCGAAAAATTCAAGCGTGTCATCGACGAAAGACGAAGAGCTATCGGTGTCTAGCGGAAATGAATCGGTTGGAAATTCCATTTATGTAGAGTGTAGAGATGGTATTTTTTGTGGGGTTAAAAGGTTATAATGTATGGTTTATATATAGTGTTTAAGTTTTTTTTATTTTATTTTAAAATGCAACGGTCCCTCTCCCCCAACGGTCACATTCCCAACAGTAACCTCCTCTTTTCAACGCGTGATCCGGATGCGTTTTAGCCACCACGCGTGTTCACCTTGGGTGGCGGCAGTGTTCCACGCATGGTCACCGGCCACAAAGTGCCACCACATTGCGCCCCCACTGCCCTAATAGCATTCAAAATTTCACATCCTCTACCTTTTATTCTTTAACTAAAAGTCATATTTTAAAAATTTATCTTTTATTTTAAAAAATTTCTCATCTCTTGTCCATCATTTTTATTTTTATTGTAACGCCCGGCTTTTTCATACCTGCCATATTTAGAAGGCTAGTCTTGTATATTCTATTTTTGGAAAACCTTATATCTTGTATTCATTCTTTCATTGTAATCTTGTAATCGAGACTTAAATCATAATGGAATATACATTTTATCCCAATACTTGTTATACATACTCATACATGCATGCATTGATACATTATACTCGAAAACGTGACCATACTTGCAAATACGTGACAACTATACTTCATACACACTTTATACGCGATGCTATACTCGATCTCCTTCATTTTATACTTACGTACACTATGGAACATGTCCCTTATACTTAAAACACTTTATATGTTCATAAAATGCCTTTACATAACACCTAAGCACGTCACATATTAACAAAACAACAAAAATAAAAACTTTCCACCCTGACCCGGTCCTTGTGGACCGTAATGTCACACCCCAACCGATGGCGGAAACATCGGGGTAGTGGCACTAGGCGACCAGATTGTCTCACAAGAATTCCATAACAATTATCTAGCAACATTACTTAGCGTTTAAAATCCCAAACATAACATTTCCAAACAATTATTACAGAAACTTGTTTTCTCATAAGCACTAATCATGTTTGATATCCCCTAGATTTAATACATGAGTTCCCAAATCAAAATAAACTAAAACAACTAAACTAGGCAAAATCCAATGCATCCAATGCTAATCCTCAACCTGCCACATATGTTAAAATACAACGTCAATACATTTAAGTAAAGGTGAGCATACATGTTTGCGTACGTAATAGATATAAAAGCGTTTAGCATACACCCGCATGACATACGTAAGAGTTGTGAACTATGTAACTACTTAGATTCATGCAAACCAACAAACCGTGATTAATAGAGGCATGCGAACAAGTGTCCACATCCTAAAAGAGAAAATAAATGCGAAAATAAAAATGCGAGCCTTAACAACCTCGTGCCTCTGGGTGGCAGGTCAACCTCTAGTATACTATCATGTTAGAGGTGGCGTACAAGCAATCAAGCAATACATACAATTCAGCAGATTTCACGTATAATTATGTAACAGCGGGTTGCGAATAAGCGTTTGAGAGTTGTGTAACATACGGAACTTTTATAACCCTAACATTGTAAATGCTATAAATATTACAACTCAGATAATCAATGTTTCTAGAGTTAGTAAACATATATATATATATATATATATAAGAAACCCTTAATAGTTGAAATATAATAATAATTATGTATATATATGTAATAAGCTATGTGTTATCTTTCAAATAGTTAAACACTTACCTTCATACCAATGTATCTATATATTTGAATTTATTAGAAGTGGCAAATTGTTATTCTGTAGTTAACCGACAAGAAAAAAAAAGGAAACGATATAATAGTTAATTGGTAAAACATTCAAGGAAAATCTTCATTTTATATATCCGATTCGAATTGACACGACCTTGCCATTTTATCTTCAATATATCACCAACTGCAAATCCATGCCAAAACTATTAACAAATTCGGTCATATCGGGATTACTACCCAAATCACGTTACTATTTACAACTCAGAAACCGACTTCATCGCTCAATCTTTATAAACCTTCGTCAACACCTTTCACTCTATTTTCATTCCGAGCCCCGCACACGGGTCATCAGCCGCACCACCTTCACTGCTTCGCTGAGTTTCATCGTCACCGGCATCGAGTCCGATTCACGGTCAGTACCACTAGTTAACCATTCTATCTCTCTTTCAAACTTTGTTTCGTATTTTGTTAACCGGGTCCGGTGCTCTGCACAGTCACGGTAACGCAGTCGTGTAGCATCGCTCTGGTCTTGCTCTCTGATTGGTTTCAATTCCGTAATCCTATCTGCTCGACATTGATGCTAAAAATTTCTGTTCGAATGTCTGTAACCGGCGACTAAATCATTATGTAATAAATCGAATTAAAACTAATAAATCGAATTAAAACACATGGATACTTTGTAAAATATTTTGAGCATATGTACGTTGGGTTAGTCTAATATGGGGGAATTGGATTTATGGTTTGAGTGCATGAAGAAGATGACAGTGGGTTTTCTTTATGTTCTATGCATGTGTGAAAGTGTGTAAGGCTATGTGTGTGTTAAGTATTTGTGTGTCTCATGTGCTTGATTTTTTTTTGTGTATATCGAAGTGGTATGAATTGTTCTAATATAATTTTTAATAAATTATTAATTCTTGTAATATTCTTATGATATTTAATCTATACATCAATTTGATTTACATAATAAGTGTGTGGGTGGTGTGCATGAGTGTAGCTTGTGTATATGCATGCATGTAGTGCATGTATGTTGTGATGTTTGTGTCTGTATGTGTTTAGTGTATATTGTATGGGTGTGTTTCTTATATAGTATATATGTATTAATAGTTTTTTTTTCTGAACTTGGTTTAGTATCTAAAGCTTAAAATCTCTATTTTATAATTGTACGTTTTTCTTATAGTTTTTAAATAAGATAAGCAAATCACAAATATGCATTTCTTATATAAGATTTGTAACCTAGATACTTGTTTTGATTTTTGTTAATAATAATAATAATAATAATAATAATAATATTAATGAACGGTTTAGATTCATATTCTTAGTCGCCGGGAAACTTTAACGAACAGATCAATTAATGTGACATGCACTAAATTGAAAAATAACGGGGTTATAGGTTCGCGAACTCGTTGAAGAAAATTTGTTTTTGCTTTTGCTTGGCTCAACTAAGGTACAGATTCGTGATTCTTTACATCATAGTATAAATTTATTTTCTTTCACTACTCTTTGGTACGGATTCTCGTTCATGACAACGTAGTATATTTTTCATGTCCGTTACTTCATAGTACGGATTTTGTCCTTTTTCGTTGGCCGTATCAGATTCGTTGTATAAGTTTGATAAGTTCGTTGTAGCATGCAATATACCTTAGTAATTGTAATCATTGTTGCATGTTCTCTTTAGCCTTTTGTTAAGTTTTCTTGTAGATACCTACATGTCTTTAGCTTTGTACTCCGTCACCTGAGCATGTTTGGTTTGGTTTGGTTCGGTTCGGCTTGGTTTGGTTTGTGGAGATGGAACAATGGGTGCACGCTGCACTCACCGTCTCATAGGTGCATGGACTAGCTAGCTGTGTACCTGTTTGGTTGTTTAGAATCATGGGTGCTTCCGTCTAACGCGACTTAAATTATTTCTATGTGTGGTCGCGTGGTTTGACATCTATATATGTTTGATATGTTATTGATATTGTTATGATATGCGTTTGATTATGTTTCGGTCAAGTATCGGGTTATACCTCAGATTCTGTTCACGTTTGTTTCAGTATAAGTTTAAGTTTATTCTTTTTTTTACCTTGAAATAAAGTTCGTTTGAATTTCACATTTTCCTTCATTATGTCAGTTCTTTACTATTGCTGTTGATTTTTCCAACCTTTGGCTCAGCCGTAGTTTTCTTTGTTGTGTTTGACAGGTAATCGGGGGAACTTGGGGAACTAGTGATGATGAGAGTAATTGCAGTTCAAGAATAAAGACTTTTATTTATTTCAGTATTCATATTAATTAAGATTTAGGATTTCTTGGTCTGTTTTAAAACTTTTGTTTATCTTTCGGACTCAACTTTTCTTCGTTAAATGGATTGTGTTTGGTTTTTGATATCCGTAATAGTGACACGTCAGCCCTATCCGGGTCGGGGTGTGATAGTTATGGTATCAGAGCCCATGCTCTTTCCTGTAGAAAACTTCAACATTGATAATTAAATATATGAGTTAATGGGTAGACGTCGGGTTAGTATATCTCTCTTTCATCTTCACGTAATTTGGAATTTTCTTTTCTCACACATCTTTTTTTCAGATGCCTCCTAGAAGAAATGTGAACACTAATCGTAATGAGGATGATGACATTCCCATTGAGACCCTCATTGCTAATGCTGTTAATATAGCTATCGCGGGCTTAATCCCTAACTTATTGCAACAGCTTCAGCCGAATAACAACAACGGCCCTCAAGGCGGTCATGCTAACCCTCCTGTTGCCATTCATGATTGGCTTGATCGTTTTCAAAGGCTAAAGCCAAAGTCTTTTAGTACCGCTGCTACACCGGTTGAGGCAGAAAACTGGATTGCTCATATCGAGAAAAAATTTGAAGCGTTGGGCGTGGCTGATGAATTCAAAGTTAGGCTTTCTAGTTATAAATATGAGGACGATGCTCATAGGTGGTGGAAGACCTTGAAAAATGCTCGCGGAGGAGATAATTATGCAGCCACACTTCCCTGGAATGAGTTTTGCACATTATTCTATCAGCAGTATTTCACTGATGCTGACCGCAGTGAAATCTAAGAGAGTATTCCTCTATCATGCAGGGGGACGATGAGCCTATTATGGAGTTTAAAACCCGTTTATGTCGTTTGGTCAATTTTCTGGGCCCGGCTGCAGGTACGCTAGAGCAGCAAACCAACACTTTCAAGTGGGCTATATGTGACCGTGATAGGAAGTTTATTCTGAATCTTCGTTTCGTTGATATTAATGAGATTGTTGATGCGGTCAAAAATTTGGATAATGATAAGAAGCATCGCCAGAGGTCGTTGGATGATAATCGTAAGCGACCAAGGGAAAATGACCAGCGTAATTCTTCTCTTCAAGGTGGCAATGATCAATCTCAAGACCGTAGACACCGTTTTGATAGGAATTACGACAATCAAATACAACATGATAAACAAAACCTACCACCATACCGTGACCCTCTTTGTGCCACTTGTGGGAAACCTCATAGCGGGGTATGTCGCCGAGCTGAACGTCTCTGTTTCAATTGTGGAGATGCAGGTCACCTGGTTAAAGAGTGCCCTAAGTTTAACCCTAGAGCTAATACTATGGGAAATGCCAGACCTGCTGCTAATAATGCAACTAATACCCCAGGTATGATTTTCGGTTAATTACGTATTAGTTAACGTGATACGCATGCTCTAATTGACACTCTTGCAACGAAATGTGATATCACTTCTAATTGCTAAGTACTTGATGACTAGGCCCGCAACTTTAGAATAAACGTTGATAATACCTACATTATCTAGTAGGAACCAAGTCCATTGTCTATTTCATATCATTTAGTTGGACTTGTTATCTGTTTTCACTATGTGAATCCATTTGCTCGGATATTTAATATATTTGATTTTTATCTTGTACGGATTCTTGCTCCTTTTAGTCCATGTTACAAGTCCTAGTTACCTGTCATTTAAGTAACTCGAAAATTTTCTTTTCAATGCGGTATTTAGTTATACAACTATAATATTTGAAGTTTGTTCAATATGTGGTATGAGTGAATTTTGCTCTTTACCCATGCTTAGAAATTTCAAGGACGAAATTTTTATAAGAGTAGAATTGTAACATACGGAACTTTTATAACCCTAACACTGTAAATGCTATAAATATTACAACTCAGATATTCAATGTTTCTAGAGTTAGTAAATATATATATATATATATATATATATATATATAAAAGAAACCCTTAATAGTTGAAATAAAATAATAATTATGTATATATATGTAATAAGCTATGTGTTATCTTTCAAATAGTTAAACACTTACCTTCATACCAATGTGTCTATATATTTGAATTTATTAGAAGTGGCAAATTGTTATTCTGTAGTTAACCGACAAGAAAAAAAAGGAAACGATATAATAGTTAATTGGTAAAACATTCAAGGAAAATCTTCATTTTATATATCCAATTCGAATTGACACGACCTTGCCATTTTATCTTCAATATATCACCAACTGCAAATCCATGCCAAAACTATTAACAAATTCGGTCATATCGGGATTACTACCCAAATCACGTTACTATTTACAACTCAGAAACCGACTTCATCGCTCAATCTTTATAAACCTTCGTCAACACCTTTCACTCTATTTTCATTCCGAGCCCCGCACACGGGTCATCAGCCGCACCACCTTCACTGCTTCGCTGAGTTTCATCGTCACCGGCATCGAGTCCGATTCACGGTCAGTACCACTAGTTAACCATTCTATCTCTCTTTCAAACTTTGTTTCGTATTTTGTTAACCGGGTCCGGTGCTCTGCACAGTCACGGTAACGCAGTCGTGTAGCATCGCTCTGGTCTTGCTCTCTGATTGGTTTCAATTCCGTAATCCTATCTGCTCGACATTGATGCTAAAAATTTCTGTTCGAATGTCTGTAACCGGCGACTAAATCATTATGTAATAAATCGAATTAAAACTAATAAATCGAATTAAAACACATGGATACTTTATAAAATATTTTGAGCATATGTACGTTGGGTTAGTCTAATATGGGGGAATTGGATTTATGGTTTGAGTGCATGAAGAAGATGACAGTGGGTTTTCTTTATGTTCTATGCATGTGTGAAAGTGTGTAAGGCTATGTGTGTGTCTCATGTGCTTGATTTTTTTTTGTGTATATCGAAGTGGTATGAATTGTTCTAATATAATTTTTAATAAATTATTAATTCTTGTAATATTCTTATGATATTTAATCTATACATCAATTTGATTTACGTAATAAGTGTTTGGGTGGTGTGCATGAGTGTAGCTTGTGTATATGCATGCATGTAGGGCATGTATGTTGTGATGTTTGTGTCTGTGTGTGTTTAGTGTATATTGTATGGGTGTGTTTCTTATATAGTATATATGTATTAATAGTGTTTTTTCTGAACTTGGTTTATTATTTCTGAACTTGGTTTAGTATCTAAAGCTTAAAATCTCTAATTTATAATTGTACGTTTTTTTTATAGTTTTTAAATAAGATAAGCAAATCACAAATTCTGTTTTTTCAACATGCATATATGCATTTCTTATATAAGATTTGTAACCTAGATACTTGTTTTGATATTTGTTAATAATAATAATAATAATAATAATAATAATAATAATAAACGGTTTAGATTCATATTCTTAGTCGCCGGGAAACTTTAACGAACAGATCAATTAATGTGAGATGCACTAAATTGAAAAATAACAGGGTTATAGGTTCGCGAACTCGTTGAAGAAAATTTGTTTTTGCTTTTGCTTGGCTCAACTAAGGTACGGATTCGTGATTCTTTACATCATAGTATAAATTTATTTTCTTTCACTACTCTTTGGTACGGATTCTCGTTCATGACATCGTAGTATATTTTTCATGTCCGTTACTTCATAGTACGGATTTTGTCCTTTTTCGTTGGTCGTATCAGATTCGCTGTATAAGTTTGATGAGTTCGTTGTAGCATGCAATATACCTTATTAATTGTAATCATTGTTGCATGTTCTCTTTAGAATTTTGTTCAGTTTTCTTGTACATAACTACATGTCTTTAGCTTTGTACTCCGTCACCTGAACATGTTTGGTTTGGTTTGGTTCGGTTCGGTTTGGCTTGGCTTGGCTTGGTTTGTAGAGATGGAACAATGGGTGCACGCTGCACTCACCGTCTCATAGGTGCATGGACTAGCTAGCTGTGTACCTGTTTGGTTGTTTAGGCTCATGGGTGCTTCCGTCTAACGCGACTTAAATTATTTCTATGTGTGGTCGCGTGGTTTGACATCTATATATGTTTGATATGTTATTGATATTGTTATGATATACGTTTGATTATGTTTCGGTCAAGTATCGGGTTATACCTCAGATTCTGTTCACGTTTGTTTCGATATAAGTTTAAGTTTATTCTTTTTTTTACCTTGAAATAAAGTTCGTTTGAATTTCACATTTTCCTTCATTATGTCAGTTCTTTACTTGTACTGTTGATTTTTCCGTTACTGAGCAACCTTTGGCTCAGCCGTAGTTTTCTCTGTTGTGTTTTTCTTAATTGTTGACAGGTAATCGGGGAACTTGGGGAACTAGTGATGATGAGAGTAAATGCAGTTCAAGAATAAAGACTTTTATTTATTTCAGTATTCATATTAATTAAGACTTATGATTTCTTGGTCTGTTTTTAAAACTTTTTTTTATCTTTCGAACTCAACTTTTCTTCGTTAAATGGATTGTGTTTGGTTTTTGATATCCGTAATAGTGACATGTCAGCCCTATCCGTGTCGGGGTGTGACAGTTATGGGATGTTTTTTGATATACGAACATATGTGACACTCAAAAATGCGTTTAAGCGTAAAAGGGTTCGAGTACACTCACTGTGGATGCGTTTTAGGAGAGAGTTGGGATCTGAGAGGAGTCGAGAAGAGCGCCGGATCAGCCTGTAAGCGAACAGAAGTGCATTAGTCTTTCGAATTGCTGAAACGGTTAACGGTTGAGAGAACAGCAGACAAGTTCGGGCGAACTTGCACTTGAAAGTACAAGTTCGGGCGAACTTGTAAGCTAGACTTACTGAGTGTACAAGTTCGGCCGAACTTGTATGTTTCCATATAAGTTCGGGCGAACTTGTGAAATCTTGTTGAGATGTGGGACAAGTTCGAGCGAACTTGTAGGGTTGTTAACTAAGGAGGACAAGTTCGAGCAAACTTGTCCAATTTTCTTGAAAATTAGACAGAGTTCGGGCGTACTTGTGCCATTTTTGGAGATCTGTCTTGGGAGACCAAGTTCAGGCTAACTTAGTCACCAAACTGGTGACAAGTTCGAGCGAACTTGGTGTATTCCGGGCGAACTTGCTGGTTTTGGCGTCCAAATCGTGTGCTTTTCGTCGTTTGCTGAGGAACTCGAGTGTTCATCCCTCCAACCTTAAGACACTGAATAAAACTTAGGCTGGAGAGGTCTTTTGGGGCAAGTTTAGCCATTTTACAGAAGCTCGGGCTAATCCGGGCGAACTTGTGGTTCGTACGGGTTAGTCCAGCTCGTGTAAAGTGACGATTTCGTCCTTGTGCTTCCGGATCTGAGATCTTGCTTGACAAACGCCTCGTTCCACTCAAAAGTGAACGAAACATACGTCATTTAGTCCGAAATTGTGTAAAAATCAAGGTTTTAAAGGTTTTACTCAGATCTAAGCATAGATCTTAGTGAAAAACAGAAGTTTTGTAGAAAAAGATGAAGATTTTCGTAAACAGAAGAGATTTGATGAAAACGAAGGCAAAGCCTTGTGCAAGATCGTTGTAAACCTTTGTAGAACGTTGATGAACATCATTGTAGTTGCAAACGGGTTGAATCTTACTTAGAAAACAAAGGGTTTCGGGTTTGGGGAGCTCCGGGCGAACTTGCAGCAAGTTCAAATGAGAGAATGGAGCTGAGTATTTATAGGTGAAGGTGAGAATAAGAGACCAGACATCAAGTTCGGGCGAACTTGGTACAAGTTCGGGCGAACTTGGTACAAGTTCGGGCGAACTTGTTGTTTTTCCTTGGTTTTTTGTAACACAAGTCCGGGCGGACTTGTTGATTTGTGTAGTTATTATACTTTAGACAAGTTCGGCCGAACTTGTTATATATAAGTTTGGCCGAACTTGACCCAAAGGTCAAGTTTTGTTTGATTATTTCGCGTTATGAGTTCGATTGGCGATTCGGTTCGTATAGATAGATACATTAAGCATTATAATTGACGTAATAGTGCGATTTAGTGATACGAGCGTGCGAGAGCGTTGCGATAGCGATTGTAACCATAACATAAACAAACATACCACACGTAAACATAATTCCACATAATTAACTGCGATTTGCGATGCGATGAGATAAGCGATGTGATGGCACAAGTGTTTATTAAACAATAAACCACTCGCCTCATGTAGTAGTTATGCTACTTGTGATTGCGATTAGATTAGCGATGCGTTTAATAAGCGATTAGATGCGATTTAGCTGTAACAAACATAATTTAATTAACACAAACTTTTTCATAACTGAATCTCGGAGTACTATTTGATAGGTACAACGGAAATAAAAGAAAAAGATAATAACGAAATTTGGAGTTGTTACAGTCTCTCCTACTTTAGGAAATTCCGTCCCGAAATTTAAGTAGTGGTCGTAACAAAGAGGTACGGATACTTAGCCTTCATGTCACTTTCCAATTCCCAAGTGAACTAGGCACCACGCTTGCCTTCCAATCGGACTTTCACTATATGGATGCGAGAGCGCCGTAGTTTCTTAGTTTCTCGGTCCATGATCTCGACAGGCTTTTCCCCAAAATGGAGAGTCTCGTTGATTTGCAAGTCTTCGAGAGGTACATGGAGATTCTCTTCAGCTAGGCATTTCTTGAGGTTAGACACCTGAAAAGTCGGATGGACGTTGTTGAGTTCCTCCGGTAATTCGAGGCGATAGGACACTTTGCCGATTCTTTCCAAAATCTTAAAGAGTCCTACGTATGAAGGCGCTAGCTTTCCTTTCTTCACGAAGCGGACCACTCCCTTCCAAGGTGCAACCTTTAGGAGAACATGATCTCCCACTTTGAACTGTAGGGGCTTGTGGCGTTTATCGGCGTAACTCTTTTGATGATTCCAAGCTTTCATGAGATTGTCTCTTATCTGGAGTATTTTGTTTGTCGTTTCTTGAATTAGCTCGGGACCGGTGATTTGTGCTTCTCTGATCTCATGCCATGCAATAGGCGATCGACATTTTTTCCATACAATGCCTCAAAAGGAGCCATTTGAATGTTGGTGTGATAGCTATTATTGTACGAGAACTCGATGTAAATGCGTATCCCAGTTACCATCGAAATCTATGATGCACGCACGAAGCATGTTTTCGAGGGTGCGGATCGTGCACTCAGTCTGACCATCGGTTTGATAGTGAAAAGCGGTACTGAGATTAAGTGTAGTACCGAGAGCGGATTGAAAAGTCTCCCAGAGACGTGAGGTAAAGCGACCGTCATGGTCATAGATGATGTCACGAGGCATCCCGTGTCGACAAATGACTTCGTCGGTATAGATTTGAGCTAACCGTTCGACCTTAAAGTCTTCTCGTATAGCAATAAAGTGCGCGGATTTAGTAAGACGATCAACGATAACCCAAATGCTATGGTGACCAGAGGAAGTGCGAGGGAGTTTCGTAATAAAGTCCATAGCTATGCTCTCCCACTTTCACATCGGGATCTCGGGTTGCTCGAGCAAGCCAGAGGGCCTTTGATGTTCGGCTTTAACTTTCGAACAAGTTAAGCACTTTGAGACGTAAACGACGATATCCTTTTTCATGCCCGTCCACCAGTACTTAGGACGAAGGTCCTGGTACATCTTGTCGGCTCCGGGGTGAATGGAATATCGAGATTTATGAGCTTTGGTCATTAGCAATTCACGAAGATTTTCATGGGTAGGAATCCAAATGCGATCGAGATAGTAATAAATACCATTTGATTTTACCAGGAGCTGAGTTTCGGCACCACATTTCATTTCATCTTGCAGGGTATTCTCATGAAAACAAGCAATCCGGGCGGAGCGAATGAGAATTTCGAGATCATTCAAAGGTTGAGAGTCATGAACACTTTACACATAGCTTCGTCGACTTAGAGCATCGGCTACAACGTTTGCTTTGCCGGGATGGTAGCGTATCTCGCAATCGTAATCGTTGAGAAGTTCAACCCATCGGCGTTGGCGCATATTCATTTCCTTTCGATTGAAGATATGTTGAAAACTCTTATGGTCGGTGAAGACCGTACACTTAGTACCGTAAAGGTAGTGTCGCCATATCTTCAATGCAAAAACAACTGCACCAAGTTCGAGATCGTGGGTTGTGTAGTTTTTCTCGTAGATCTTGAGTTGTCGAGACGCATACGCGATAACTTTGTCTCGTTGCATAAGAACACAACCAAGACCAAGATTAGAGACATCGCAATAAACAACGAAATCGTCATTTCTGTCGGGTAGAGCGAGTTCATGAGCGTTGCATAGCATACACATGAGAGTTTGAAAGGCTTCCTCTTGTTTGGAATCCCAAACGAAAGGCTTGTCTTTATGAGTTAAAGCGGTAAGAGGAACGACGATTTTAGAAAAATCGATGATGAATCGACGGTAGTAACCCGCCAATCCAAGAAAAGAACGGATTTCAGAAGCATTCTTCGGCGTAATCAAACTCTTGACGGCTTCGATCTTTGCAGGGTCGACATGAATTCCTTGACTAATAACGATGTGGCTGAGAAACTGGACTTCTTCGAGCCAGAATTCACATTTAGAGAACTTAGCATAAAGGCGATTACCTTGGAGAAGTTCGAGGACTAAACAGAGATGGCGCGCGAGTTCGTCTCTTGACTTCGAATAGATAAGGATGTCATCGATGAATACAATGACGAAACGATCTAGGAATGCTTTACACACACGGTTCATCAAAACCATAAAGACCGCGGGTGCATTTGTAAGACCAAAAGGCATGACCACGAATTCGAAATGGCCATAACGAGTACGAAAGGCGGTTTCGGAATATCTTCTTCGAGTACGCGCAACTGATGATAACCGGAACGTACATCGATCTTAGAAAAGCAAGTAGCACCTTGAAGCTGATCAAATAAGTCGTTGATATGAGGAAGAGGATAACGGTTCTTTATCGTGAGTTTGTTAAGTTCACGATAATCGATGCACATACGGAACGATCCATCCTTCTTTTTCACGAAAAGAACGGGTGCACCCGATGGAGAAGTGCTCGGGCGTATGAAACCTTTACAAGAAGTTCTTGAAGTTGGCTCGATAGCTTGCGCATTTCTGATGGTGCGAGGCGATAAGGAGCTTTAGTAACAGGTGTAGCACCGGGAACTAGATCGATACGGAATTCAACATCTCGAGTAGGGGTAAACTGGGTAAATCGTCGGGAAAGACCTTAGGAAATTCACGAACAACAGGAATGTCTTTAAAAGTCTTCTTTTCTTTCTCCGGGTTCACGATATGGGCTAGAAAAGCAACACATTGCTTTCGCAAACATTTGTGTGCTCGAGTACATGACAAAAGCATCAACTTCTTTGAGGGAGTTTCACCGTAAACATGGAGTTGATCACCATTCGAGAGAGGGAAGCGAATCATTTTATCGAAGCAAACAACTTCAGCATGGTTTTCACGAAGAAAATCCATACCTACTATGATATCAAAGCTACCTAACTGCATAGGTATGAGATTGATCGAGAAGATGTGGTTGTTGACATCGAGAGAACAACCACGTAGGACGGAGCTAACGGTAACGGTTCTTCCGGTGGCGACTTAAACATCGAAACTCTTTGGGAGTTTAGCGCGCTTACATTTTAAACCTTTTCGAATTCTAACGATACAAAGCAATTATCGGCACCAGTATCAAATAAACATGAAGCATAAATACCATTGACAAGGAATGTACCATTGACAACATTGTTGTCATTCTGGGCCTGGCGATGGTTGAGGTTAAAGGCTCGTCCACGTGCAGCCTGTTGTTGCTGCTGCTGAGGCTGTGGTGGTTGTGGCTGCTGCTGCTGCTGCTGTTCTTGCTTCACAGGTTTGTTTGGGCAGATGTTGCTGAAATGATTCGGGTCACCACATGTGTAACAAGCACGTGCCCTTGGAGCTGGCTGCTGATTAGCCTGAGGAGGAGCTGGTAAAGCTGGTGCTGCTGGAACTGGAGGAGCTGACTGACGAGGGCCTGAACGGCAACTAACAGTAAAGTGGCCATAGATATTGCAGTTCGTGAAGAAGCGACAGTTGCCTCCAACCGCATGATGATAGGTGCACTTGGAGCACTAGGGATGCGGGCCAGTATACGCACGCTTTGCCGGTGATGAGTTCGGTGTTGCAAACTGTAGTGGCTAGGGGTTTGGTGGAGCAGTAAGAGCAAAGTTCTTGCTCGGGTTTTCCCTTTTGCGACCACGGCGAGTGTTCTTTGACTCTCGAGGCTGATCGGTAGGAGCTGCTGATTCGGTGATGGCCTGATTTGCGACCTTGTTGTTCTTGAAATAACCAAACTTAACCCGTTTGTCATTGATCTCTGCGGCTAGCTGGTAGGTCTCTTTGATTGTATCAGGGCGTGCTGCTTGCACAAAGTCAGCGACGCAATCAGGCAGAGCGTTGACGTACTTCTTGATTGCTTTCTCGGTTGTATCCACTTGACGGGACAAATAATGCTCAACTGTTTGAATCAATCCGTTAAACCAGCATTGTCGGGTCCGTCTTGCTTAATTCCCCAAAATTCGTTTTCCAACTTCTGGATCTCATGAGGTGGGCAGAACTCTTTGATCATTAGTTCCTTAAGTTCTTCCCATGCGAGTCCGTAGGCTTCATCGTTTCCCCTCCTGTTACGCTTCGCAGTCCACCAGTCGAGAGCCCTGGACTGGAAGACGCCGGTGGCGTTGATAGTGTGAAGGAGTTCGGGACACCCACTCTGACGAAATGTGACCTCAATAGCTTCAAACCAGTAGAATATGGCACTCGGTCCTTCGGTGCCTGAGAAAGTGAGGGGTCCACAAGCCTTGAACTGTTTAAAACTGAAGGATGTATTGGGCGTGTCGGCTTTGGAATCGACCGATGAATTGCTGCTAGCGGCATGGATCTCGCTGACGATCTGCGGGATCACTTTGGCCATTTCCTTGGCCACTAGTGATGCGATGCGCTTGTCAGCTTGGCTGCGCCGGTGGTTCCTTCTGGTGTGCGATCCCATTGAAGACATCTACATTGAAGGATTCGATTGGATGAGATTCGATTATAATAGGTTTATGTTTTAAGTATTTATTATTATTATTCATACAAGGCACAAAGTCACATAAACACATAGGCAAGTAAACACGTAGGCAGGCAAACACGTAGGCACATAAGCACATAGCACATAAGCACGTAAGCACATAATCACATAATTCACGTAAACATATACTTTTCACGTATTCACCTTCTTATAAGTAAAGCATAGCGCGTATGAGATGCGATATATGAGCGAGATAAGCGATATATATATATAAGCGAAATAATCGAGTAATACCGCGTATGAGATGCGTAGGTTCTCATGAGCGTAGGCGAGTTGAACGATTAGTTTGGTTGGTGTATTAATTAGCGTTTTAGATTACGAGAGCTGTGCGAGTTGTGCATGCGTTATGGAGCGTAAAGCTATAAATCGAGAAATCGATAATACGATAAATCAATAAAGCGAGGAATCGAATAAGCGAAAATCTTCAAAATTTAAACACATAAATAATGATAAACTCGATGATGCGTAAAATCAACGATGATAGGCTTAAATCAATTTGGGAGCGTCCTGGGTTTTGAGACGTTGACTACCCAAAGTGGTTCAAAGATTCTCTGAGTTCGGACACATGATTTGGCCTAATAGACAAATGCTCTCGCTGTATCACGGTTAACGGCATTTATCCTTCTAGTTACGTCGTGTTCCGAGTCATCGAATTACTCGAGACTTTGGTGAGATTGAAAATCGAAGAGTGGAACTAGTTATTAAGATGCGGGTTTCACCCCTAACTTAACAACTTCCTTCTGGTTTGGATTGAAATGGAGATTCCCGTCGAGGTTTAGATATCACTCCTAACTCAACGAAGGTATCTCGTGTGATAGAGAATGCGCGGAGTGAATTATCTTATTGAGAGTTCTCGGTTTTCACACCTAATCTCGACTTGATCACTCGTTTTATGTGATACGGGCGTTCTTCAGCGTGTGTTGTGGTTGCTTTAGGAAAAGCAATGTTTAAAAGTTCGTGTCGAAGGATTCAGATCAAGTTCGGGCGCACTTGGCATAAACTGATGTCAAGTTCAAGCGGACTTGTCTAATCCTGAGAGAACTTATTTGAGTGTTGAGGGACAGGCAAGTTCGAGCGAACTTGGTCAAGTCCGGGCGAACTTGATCAAGTTCGGGCGAACTTGATCAATTTCGAGCGATCTTGCCGCCCCAAGTTCGGGCAGACTTGTCTGTTCGTACTAGTTTTCAGCGTTAATCAATGCGTATCGGTCTGATTTGGTATCCTAACTATAGTCTAAGGCAAAACATGGCAATTCTACCTAATTTCCCTATAGTTATGGCTTTGATACCAATCTGTCACACCCCAACCGATGGCGGAAACATCGGGGTAGTGGCACTAGACGACCAGATTGTCTCACGAGAATTCCATAACAATTATCTAGCAACATTACTTAGCGTTTAACATCCTATACTATCAAACATAACATTTCCAAACCATTATTACAGAAACTTGTTTTCTCCATAAGCACTAATCAGGTTTGATATCCCCTAGATTTAATACATGAGTTCCCAAATCAAAACAAACTAAAACAACTAAACTAGGCAAAATCCAATGCATCTAATGCTAATCCTCAACCTGCCACATATGTTCAAATACAACGTCAATACATTTAAGTAAAGGTGAGCATACAGGTTTGCGTACATAATAGATATAAAAGCGTTTAGCATACACCGCATGACATACGTAAGAGTTGTGAACTATGTAACTACTTAGATTCATGCAAACCAACAAACCGCGATTGATCGAGGCATGCGAACAAGTGTCCACATCCTAAAAGAGAAAATAAATGCGAAAATAAAAATGCGGGCCTTAACAACCCCGGGCCTCCGGGTGGCGGGTCAACCTCTAGTATACTATCATGTTAAGGGTGGCGTACAAGCAATCAAGCAATACATACAATTCAGCAGATTTCACATATAATCATGTAACAGCAGGTTGCGAATAAGCGTTTGAGAGTTGTGTGATGTGTTTTGATATACGAACATATGTGACACCCAAAAGTGCATTTAAGCATAAAAGGGTTCAAGTATACTCACTGTGGATGCGTTTTAGGAGAGATTTGGGATCTGAGAGGAGTCGAGAAGAGCGCCGGATCAGCCTGTAAGCGAACAGAAGTGTATCAATCTTTCGAATTGGTGAAATGGTTAACGGTTGAGAGAACAGCAGACAAGTTCGGGCGAACTTGCACTTGAAAGTACAAGTTCGAGCGAACTTGTATGCTAGACTTACTGAGTGTACAAGTTCGGGCGAACTTGTGGAATCTTGTTGAGATGTGGGACAAGTTCGGGCGAACTTGTCT
Source organism: Scalesia atractyloides (assembly GCA_947069175.1). Lineage (NCBI taxonomy): Eukaryota > Viridiplantae > Streptophyta > Magnoliopsida > Asterales > Asteraceae > Scalesia > Scalesia atractyloides. The sequence goes on along the minus strand of CAMTDV010000005.1, from coordinate 61,955,786 downwards.
AATTTCCAAGGAAATTATACAAGTTCGAGCGAACTTGTAGGGTTGTTAACTGAGGAGGACAAGTTCGAGCAAACTTGTCCAATTTTCTTGAAAATTGGTCAGAGTTCGGGCGTACTTGTGCCATTTTTGGAGATCTGTATTGGGAGACCAAGTTCGGGCGAACTTAATCACCAACCTGGTGACAAGTTCGAGCGAACTTGGTGTATTCCGGGCGAACTTGATGGTTTTGGCGTCCAAATCGTGCGTTTTTTTTGCGTCGTTTGCTGAGGAAATCGAGTGTTCATCCCTCCAACCTTAAGCCACTTAATAAAACTCAGGCTGGAGAGGTCGTTTGGGGCGAGTTTAGCCATTTTACAGAAGCTCGTGCTAATCCGAGCAAACTTGTGGTTCGTACGGGTTAGTCCAGCTCGTGTAAAGTGACGATTTCGTCCTTGTGCTTCCGGATCTGAGATCTTGCTTGACAAACACCTCGTTCCACTCAAAAGTGAACGAAACATACGTCATTTAGTCCGAAATTGTGTAAAAATCAAGGTTTTACTCAGAACTAAGCATAGATCTGAGTGAAAAAGAGAAGTTTTGTAGAAAAAAGATGAAGATTTTCGTAAACAGTAGAGATTTGATGAAAACGAAGGCAAAGCCTTGTGCAAGATCGTTGTAAACCTTTGTAGAACGTTGATGAACATCATTGTAGTTGCAAACGGGTTGAATCTTACTTAGAAAACAAACGGTTTCGGGTTTGGGGAGCTCTGGGTGAACTTGCAGCAAGTTCAAATGAGAGAATGGAGCTGAGTATTTATATGTGAAGGTGAGAATGAGAGACTAGACATCAAGTTCGGGCGAATTTGGTACAAGTTCGAGCGAACTTGTTGTTTTTTCCTGGGTTTTTTTAACACAAGTCCGGGCGGACTTGTTGATTTGTGTAGTTATTATACTTTAGACAAGTTCGGGCGAACTTGTTATATACAAGTTCGGCCGAACTTTACCCAAAGGTCAAGTTTTGTTTGATTATTTCGCGTTATGAGTTTGATTGGCGATTCGGTTCGTATTAGATAAATACATTAAGCGTTATAATTGACGTAATAGTGCGATTTAGTGATTCGAGCGTGCGAGAGCATTACGATAGCGATTGTAACCATAACATAAACAAACATAACAAACATAAACATAATTCCACCTAATTAACTACGATTTGCTATGCGATGAGATAAGCGATGCGATGGCACAAGTGTTTATTAAACAATAACCCACTCGGCTCGTGTAGTAGTTATGCTACTTGTGATTGCGATTAGATTAGCGATGCGTTTAATAAGCGATTAGATGTGTTTTAGCTGTAACAAACATAATTTAATTAACATAAACTTTTTCATAACCGAATCTCGGAGTACTATTTGATAGGTACAACGGAAATAAAGAAAAAAGATAACAACGAAATTTTGAGTTGTTAGACGTAAGGGAGAACCCATAGGATCCGTAAGACCAACTGGGCGGGCAGATTGTTTTTGGCTCGCGAAATAAGCACGGATCCCCACTCCAAACTCCTCCTCAATGGTCTTGTTCCACCATTAAAAACCATCTAACCACCTCCTAACTCTTCCCTATAAATACCACCTCTAATCCAAGCATTTTTACACTTTCATCACTCCCAAATCTCTCTCAAACCTTCCCAAATCAGTTGATAATCTTCAAGTTCGAGCATATTCTACCTCTCCCACTAAAGTGAGCATAACATGCTCATTTCTTAACGAAATCACTTGATTCTTCTTCCTACTTCCTTGGATCAGTCTTAGGTTCGATCCCACGGACTTGCCATGGTATTTCCAAACCTGGGTATTCACCAAAAAAGGCTCCAAAGTAGGCTGAAAGTTTCTGATGTGATTAAAACCTTTTCAAAACTTGTGTTTTCTTCATTCAACCTTGTGTTCTTGAGCTTCTAATCAACTATATGATTAAGGAGCCTAACCTAGGTTGTTATACATGTAAATAGGAGTGTGTAGACACTCCAAACTTTCTGTTTTCAAAGGGCTTTAAGCTCACAAGTGGTGCAAGTCTTGAACTTGTTCATGTGTGACTACCTTGGTTAGCTTGGGCTATCCTAACTCTAAGTCCACACATCACTTGATGATTTCTCATCATTATCCCAAGTTAGTTTGCTAGATTGAAAGTGACACAACCCCGTCTAGTCTTCGACGTGTGTCGACGCTGGCTCACCGGGTTGTAGTTTGCTTGGCTACTTGGTATAGTGATAACATACATTTACATTTTTGTTGTTAATATTGCTCTTGACCCTCCTTGTTGTTTATGGCAACTTGTGAAGTGGTGAACTTATACGAGGTTCTTAAACGGATGGTTTCTTACCTCCTACATGACTTCTATGATTATCCTTGTTAGTTGTAGCATATTATTATGTATATCTATGGACTATATTATAATGAACCTAAAAACCGAACCCTTGATAATCAATAACTAATCACTTGTCAAGTTACTAAGTTTATCACTAAAGTGTGTAGTTTCTCGTTACGATTCTAATAGGTTCTAAGCCTATGAAATCACATCAAACCCGTATGGATTACCATAGGGTCAAAAACGAGTGCTAAACCTTAGTGACTATTTTTATATCTTTATACTTTATTCTTTATTCATGCTCGATAATCCGAATCTTCCGTCAAACTCGTTACTCATACCTATGTTCTTCGTGTAGAAGGACAAGGTGCCAAACCTTAATCACAACAAACTCGCGTGATTTCTCTAAGTGGAACACTTTTTGTAAAACCGTGAGTACACTCGACCCATTTACCGCTTTCTCACTTTTTTGGGGTTGTAACATGTTTACCTATCAAAATACACAAATCACAACTTATGCTTTACATGCTCAATCCGTTAATACCTGATACTTGTTATGCTTAGATACATGCTAGATTTATACATGCTTGATCATTAACTTAGCTAACACAACTTGACATATATAGCGCTATAGGAGTAGCACACCACCCGTCGGGGTTATGTTAAGCTTATTCATACTTTTTAGTCTCCTTGCTTTTGTGACGAGGTAAGCTCATTATACTTGTGGAAACTCGGGTTTGATCTAGTGTTGCATGATTAGCATTTACCTTGCATACGATTAACATGTGGATTCGAGTGATACTTTCATACTTTTGCTATGTATCACCAAACTTGTGTACTCGCCTTTGCTTTTGCATTGAATTGTATTTTAAACATGTTACAGGTTGAAGATGATTTGCATGATGAAAGCTAGTAGGACTACCTTAGAAATACATTCTAAACTTACTAGATTTGATATGTTGTAACCTTTTTGAAACATGTTGTATTTTGCCTTGTTGTACTTTAATTATTGTATTCGGCTTCAAATGTTGTATTTGACAATGTTTTATGAATGAAATTTGGAATTTATTAAATTATCGTCATAATTAGTGTTATGAAGTCTCTTGCAATCTCGTTTTCGTCTCACTTCGATGTTTTCCGCCATTGGTTGGGGTGTGACATTTATATTACTCACAAATACTTAATTTACTATTTTTTCTAAATTTTATACACTCATAATAATTTGATGTAGGATGAATAGTAGCTTATAGTGATTTTTCAGAATATAGTGATGGAAAGAGAAACGATGGATGAGATGTAGTGACGTTACTTTTAGTAGCATTTAAAAAAATTAAAGATAGGGGAGGCATTGATAGATGGAATGTGAATGCTCTAATCCATTAAAAAATTTCTATTGCCCATTTCATTTTTCAACCCGTAAGAGCTTCTACAACGTTGAATCTTACAAGCTCGATCTCAACATAACACATTAACACGTCAGATTTCAAGCCTTCATAATAAATTCTCATTTTTCTCAAAACACCAAACCTCTACAAACCTACATCTCATCATCCATAATTTGTTTTTTTATATTTAGTATATATTTAAATTAAAATGATATAATACTATTCAAAATTAAATTAAATAAAAGAAATTCAAAATAAACATTGTATTAAAAACATAAATAGATAAAATTAAAAACATACATGAAATATTAATATAACATACGTAAAACTAAAAATAAAGGCCTATGACATTAAAGTCTAATGGCATCTTTGGGGTAAGATAAGGCTTAGGGGTTATTAGGCATGTGTTTGATTCTCACAAGGGGAGTTTTTCTTAGTTTTATTGGGTTTACTCCTGAATTGGTATATATACGTTATTGCCTAGTAGAGATGAATATGATTGAGTGGTTCTGCTGGTGGCACATAGATACTCCATGGTCCGTCACCGATCAAAATTTGTCGTTCAAAAAAAACATACATAACCTAAAATTGTTCTTTAATTAACCACATGTGCTACTAATAGGAGGAACTTCATTGTCACATAAACCTTTGAACCTTTGCAAGCGGTCTGTAAAATCACGTGTCGGTCCATGGTTTAGTGGTTCTACTTCTTCATCCTCATCATTCGACCACTCACTTATAATGTGTCCTTCATCTTCTATAATCATGTTGTGCAATATAATGCATGCATACATTATATTGGATATAGTTTTTTTCTATTCCAAAGCCTTGTTGGCCCTTGTATTAATGTGTCATCAATCTTGGAGGACACCGAACACCCTCACTGTAAAGTTGCATGGCGACACCAAACCATTTATAACATCTTTGAATAGTGGTGACTGGTTTTTGATGTTGATGTCACCATTCCATCCTGCTACTCTAAAACAAGCATGCTAAATCCAAAGGTCATGTGATACAACAACCTCGAGCATCATTAGAGGACTTTTGTTGTCACCTCGAGTATATTGTCCTTTCCATGTAACAGAGCAGTTTTCTAATGTAGTTATATGATATACATGCACAAATATCGTAGGCAATGGTTTGCCATACTTTCACCAATCTGTATGTATTCATCACTTGTCTTGTCGTATGGCGGATATGCATTTCTAAACGAAGAAAGACCCTTCCTATTGACCACATTTATTCGTTGTGTAAAGTATAATTATCGGAAAAAACTTTTATGATTCTAAGGAAAAGTTCGTGACGCTTCCGGAATCGACGTCTAAAGTAGTTATCGGGGAACACCAGTTCCAGAGCAAAGAGTTGTTCCATAGACACACATCTGCATCTACACGACTCATATTTATTTCTGTATGTGTCCCTATTACACATCTAGAACTCACACCTTTGGTATGTCGTTGCATTAGTTCCAGGTACATGCTATCGATGTCATTCGTCAATTCCTACTACTTCTGGATCACCAGTTGCATGAATTGATTATCAAGATAATAAGGAGGAATAATATGAGTGGAGGTGGAGATTGCAAGGTTTTTTCGTCACTCAAGGTTAATGTGATTTTAATACAATGTGAAATTGATATTTGAGAGTGTTTTGAGATATAATTTGTGATATATGTATGTAGAAGTGTGTATATATAATGTATAGGATCAGTTGAGAGTGTGTAACTTTAAAATAAAAATAAAGAGTAAACTTTCGTTTTGCTCCCTGTTGTTTGGTCGTTTTAACGGTTTTGACTCAATCCTTTAAAAATAGCCATTTTGCTCCAATAGTTTACTATGTTTTTTTTTTCCAATTTTCTCCCTGCTTCTAACTCCATCTAAAGTATTCGTTAACTAAAAGGGCATTTCAGTAATTTTATAAATGTAAATAGTAAATTATTTGTTATTAATTCCTAAAATAATTTGTTTATTGATAAATCTATTTTTTTTTATCATCAAACCATCAGTGTTCATTCAAAAAAGAAAATCAAACCATGTGCATCACCATTATCACCAGCAACCTCTCCCCCCCCCCCCCCCCCCCCCCCCCTCAAGAAAATCAAACCATGTGCATCATCATTCATCACCAGCAGCCTCACACATTCAAAAGTATGAATTTTTGCACTTTTTTTCCATGTCAAAAAATACATAAAAAGCACAATTATGTCAAAATTCACAATTCACAGTTATAATAAACTAGCATAATTCCTAAACAAAAACAGCTAAATTCAGCAACACTCAACAAATCACAAACTAATTATAACATCCTCAACATCAAACTCAAAACAATTTCTATCAAAATTCATCAAAAAGTGAAGAATTTCTTCACCAGTACATCATCAAAACCGTCCATCTTCTTCTTCATATAGCTAGGGCAAAAGAGGTTGCAATAGCAATAGCTGACACCTTCGTCGCGAATAACTTGATAAGAGATCTAGAGAGAGAAGAGATCAATGGAGATTAGCATCCGCCGGAGAAAAAAGGACGCTGGAGGTACCGAAAAAGGGGGAAAAGGTTTTCCGGCGAGATTAGGTTTGACTCTGAAAATATTATGCATTATCTCATGTTTATGCTTCCTTGGTCTAAGAATCTTGATAAACAAGGATAAATGACCCGTGCGTGTAGTACAAAAGTTTTAATACAAAACATCGACAAATTTTGTGTAACAGAAACGAAAAAAAATTTAAAATATAAATTATAAAAAATACGATAGTTCTAACGTTCGTACTTCCACGTTTTTGTATTAATCGTCCACTTTACAACCAAACACAAACCACTTCCATATCACTTCAAAACAAATAAAACTAATTTACATGTGGAGCCCTTTTCACCAAATATAACTTTTTATTGACCAAACCACCCAAAAGAAAAAAAAAAAAAACTATTTGCAAGAAACCATTTTCAACCCTTTTTTATATCTACAAACAAAACCCACAATGAAAAAATATTTTAAAAAAAACCTAACAAAAGGCATAATAAATTTGTTTTGTAGGTAAAAGTCTCTTTATCTTGTTTTAACAAATTAAGCTCATTAAACTTATTAAAATACACATACTTAAAAAATCATATTTATAAGTGTCGTCACACCTGACGTTACGAATGTATAAAAATGCTAACGTGAACAAGTAACTTGATATATAAGATGATATTAAGAACTAATGATGTAATATTTATTCCACGCTACTAGAAGTGTCAGCACGATATCCATGTCAACAAAAGATTGTCTACGTTTCCTTTACATATGTTGTGATTAATTTCATTAGTACGTGTATTTTAAACAAGTTCAAAAATTTAAATATATTAATAACGGATCTAAGAGACTTTTTGTACAAATTTTAAGATTATAACGATCAACCCAATACTAATCGATGAAGTCACGGGTCATTTGCTACCGAAGACCTTGTTTGTGGAACTTTTAGAGTTCCCCCGAGCTCCACCGGAACAAGAGGGATAAGAGAATGCAAAACATCGGTTATTAATGGCCGGTAACTTGGCTCTGGTTGCACACACAGCACCGCTACGGCAGCAACCTGCAAATCATATAATCAATATGAGTTTTGTTTCAAGAAATTTGGTCGAAAAGGCGATTGTGATTTGCGTACTTGGTACAAGTGTTTGAGATCCATCGTGTATCTGATTACAGGATCGACGATATTTGGGAGCTTTGATCTGTCTGTTAGTTGTGGCATTGCCTACAATTTAATCAAAGTAACAATTTAGGATTTGAATACACTCAGTAACAACTAGGCATGTTCAAAAAACTCTTTTAAATAGGCTCATTTGTAAACAAGATGAGCTGAGCCAAGTTAAGCTCGCTCATTTGGCTCATTTAAAATGAAGCATGAGTTTTTAAAATATATAAATTATAACCGAAGATTATAGGGCGATGTGTATGTTAAAAATCTTATTTTTTGTTTCCAAATATAGCAATATGGGTAAAATTATATAACGAGCTGGCTTGAACTTTTTGCGAGCTGGGTTCGAGCTCTACATTTCAGCTTGTTTAGATAAACAAGATGAGCTTCTTTAGATAAACAAGATGAGCTTCATCGTTTAACTTGATAATCAAAGGTTGAGAAACTAGGGTTTACCCAAGTGACGATAGATTGGCATTGAGACGCGGCCAGTTTTTCTACAGGCCGTCTTCCAAGTAGAAGCTCTAAAAGTACAACTCCAAATGCATATACATCACTTTTGTCGGTCAGTTTTCCTGTACACAAACCGAAGTCAGTTTTAAATTGACAGAAATGTACAATGCTCAACATGATAGGGATGTTCGTACATAGTTGAATCGACAGAACAGTCCACACCGAAGTAAATGGGCTAGTTCAGCAGACGGTTTATGTCTTGGTTCATAACCGAAGCAAATCGACTGAACCGCCCGGTATAGGATTTGTACGGTTTGGTTTATACTTTTGGCTTTAAAAACCGAGTTAAACTGGTTAGGCCGACGGTTTATGTCTTGGAACCCGCTGTGTAAACAAAACAAACGGAGTTCAACTTCTTTTACAACTTATCAGTTTAAAATTTTCATGCAAAATAATAATTTTGAAAAAAGAAAAAAAAAGAAGTTCAAAACATCACCAGATTAAGGGGCCAGCCCAGCCAGTTTGTTTAGTTTTCTATAACATTAGTTAGCAGTTTGACCCAAAATTTAAGTCAAAACCGGCAGAATCCGACATTGGAATTCATCATTAATAAACAGAAAAGAAAAGGGTTGGCTTTCGCTTTCTAAAAGTTTAGAAGAAACTTTTGCTATTTACTTTACAGATACATAAGTAGTTAAAGATGGGTATACCATCTAATAGATACTCTGGAGCTACATAACCCAATGTCCCTGAAAGCTTGATGTTGTTTTTGTTCTGGGCTCCATCCATTACAGCAAGACCAAAATCAGAAAGCTTTACACAACAATCAAAATGGAACACGATTCAGTATATTCCAAGAACAAAGATCCGTATAGAGCCTATACGTCGGCCCCAGTCTAGGTTAACATGTTTAGTTACAACCCTTCTGACTCGTTTAGATATATCGATAGGTTACACGATTTTAACTGGTTCAGGTTAGGTTTGATGGCTCTGACATGAATAAATATACGGGTTCAGCGTTAAGCCCGACACAATTGACACCCCTAGTCCCCACCCAAAATAATGCAACTAAAACTTAGAAAGTAGGTGTGAGATGCATTATTATGAGACTGACAGATAAGAAAGTGTTGTACAAATATTGGTGAGGTCCAAAGTACCTTAGCATTGAAGCTGGAATCTAGAAGGATATTAGATGATTTCAGATCTCTATGAATCACTGACGGTTTGCAGTTCTCATGCAAATATTCTAATCCTCTGCTCAGACACTTCAAACATGTTAATTTTATTTTATTGAAAAAAGACAATAATTGATGTTATTAAATAAATTATCTGTTTAAAACAAGTGCCACCTTGCTGTGTCTAGAGCAATCTTCATCCTGCAATGCCATGTTAAATTGGAGCCACTGGAAGGCCCTGTATGGACATACTATTAAACTCTGTTGTCTATTTTTTTTTCAATTAAAAATAATAATGGAAATAAATTCACATAACTTTTGTGCAGATTTTAAGAAAACATGACTCTCTTTAAGTTACAGTTATTATAAATCATCAATCATATTTATTTTCAATCAAAGATCTGATGAAAGTTGTGTAAGAAAGGGCCATTACCATCATTACAAACTATTAATCACATAAAGTTTGATCCTAAGGGTATTTAAGACATTTGACCATTGTTACATCACTCGCAATACGGGTTGATAGTGATACGAATGGACATCCAGCCCATTGGCCCGTTTCATCCTTGACAAAAAATCATGGGAGTTAGTGGTGTGAATTTCTTACACGAAATGATGGTTTAGTCTAGGCGGGTTTCGGTCAATTTCTGGTCAAACACGCGAACACGATTAGCTAAACTGGTCGTGCGTGGGTCAACCTGACGGGTTTGTGGATTGACCCATTTATGATTTAACCAGTATTTTTTTTTCTTTTAAGTCCTTATTCCGTAATGGTTAGGTGTTTATGCAAAAATTTAAAAGTTGAAAATGACATCACGTTTTATAATTTAAACATAATTGTTTTGTAGACCGTTGTATTTCTAGTTATATATTTATAAGTTGAGTATTAAAATGGAAAAAAATATGTTAAACGGGTCGTGTCCATATCAATCCGCGAATATTATTGTGGTGTTCGGGTTGGACCCACAAACACGACCTGTTTAGCAGCTATTGTCCTTATGGACGGACAATCAAGGATGGAGAAGAGGCCCGACCCGACTGAAAATGTATAGAATGTTAAAAAAGAAAAGTGTCTCACCATGTAATTGAGTTTCCAAAGATCCATTATGCATCAATTCATAAACAAGCAGTCTGGTATCATCATGAACACAATATCCCAACAAAGTGATTATGTTTGGATGCTGAATTCTACTCAACAGATCAATCTCAGTCTGCAAAACCCGAACATCAAAAATTTCTTAATAACAAGATGTTAAACCACATATCATCAAATTCATCGAATATCAAACCGAAATAAACCATCACCTGAAACTCTTTGATGGCATCTTGGCTACCACCATCCAGTCTTTTAACAGCAACACACAAATTCTCATCGATTCGAGCTCTATACACGCATCCAAACCCACCCACACCTAATACTTCACCTTCCCCAAAGTTACCTGTAGCTGATTCCAACAAGCTATAATCCATAACCGCCACCGAAGCCTTCTCATTGACCCTCTTCAACGAACCACTATCCCTGCTAATGAATGAACTCAATGCAAGCCCTCTCAATGAATCTGCAAATCACACCACATATTTGGTAACCCGGTTAAACCACTAACAGATAATGATCAGAAGTTCGAAACCCGTGATTGTTTCTATAAGCTGACCTGATCTTTTGGCACCTGGGGTGCTCGATTTGTGCATTTTCCTTCTGTGGCATTTCCACAAACAGATGGTGGACATTATTATGATCACCATAACCAAAGAAGCTGTGACCAACCCAATAAGCAGCTTTCTACTCGTTCTCGTTCGGTGATTCTCTACAGTCGATTCGGTTCCTAATTCCCCAAAAACTAACACAATTAAACCCACAAACAAAGCACAAATGTTAGAAAGATGAGAATGTAAAGTACCTGCAGTAAAGCTCGCCATTGAAGACGGAATTGAAGCAATTGGAACAGCAGCAGGTGAAGATTGAGGTGCAAAAACTGCATCAATGGAACTAATTTGGAAACCCAAAATCAAAAGTAGAAGAAACCCAACAAGAACTTTCATCATGTACTCTGTTTTTTTTATGTCGGTTTAGTTTGAACAAAACATGAGATTTGATTTAAGGAAATCTGAGTTGAGTTGGGGTTGTATAATGCATTTGTATGCTAATGAGGACAGAGACAGAGTGAGATCTCAAATAATATATATATTTTGAATTGAATCTTGATGGGTGTTTTTTTAGTTTCTCTCTCTTCTGTCTGCCCACTCTGTAGGTTTCTCTCTCTCTCACACACAGTGAAGGTGAAACACATACAGAGATAAAATGGAGAGGGTAACAATGGTGTTGAATTATTAGAATGAATGCAGATGTGTGGGGTTTGGTTGTAAGATGGAGATGGGAGAGTGTCAAAAGTTTACTTTTCTTCAAATTATGAATAAAGAAAAAGGAGGGAACTTTCTTAGATTTAGAATCTAGCCTGTTTTTGTTTTTTTAATATTTTTGCTTTTAAAATATAAACTGCTTGTTTAGTTTGTTTGAGCTTGTCTTGTTTATTTGTTTTGAGTCGGTCTAGAATAATTCATGAGTTAGCTTAAGGGTATGTTTGACATGCACCTTTTATAAGTTTCTAACTTTAAGTTTTTAAGAAAAAGCTTAGTAGCGAATCTACAATTCGTTCGTAGAGTAACGTTTTATAAAAAAAGCGGTAGCGAAATCGAAAAAAACGTCAATTTTTTCCAAAATTTACACTAATTTTACACTACCGCCGGAGCGCCAAGCGGTAGCGGGCGTTGCCCCTAGTTAAACACTAGATCCGCCCCTGAAAAAGCTCATACTCAATAAAAAGTCTTGTTTGATTGAAGGAGCTTGAAGTTTTTAGGTTAGGAGTTTGAAGCTTTTAGTTGAATGCTCCTACTATATGTTTGATATGAAGCTTTTAGGAGCTTCTAGCTTTAAGCTTTTAAGAAAAAAATTCCTATTCAATAAAAAGCCTTGTTTGTTTGAAGGAGCTTGAAGCTTTTAGGTTAGGAGTTTGAAGCTTTTGGTTGAACGCTCATGCGATGCCAAACACCTAAATATATCTAAAAGGCTACAGACCAACTATCAGCTACCGCAACTAGCTTTCAACAACCAGCTACTTTTGCCAAACATACCCATTGAGGTTATCTTTGACTGATGATTAAGTAAGAACAATATACACTTTATGGCTAAGGATTATGTTCATATGTTGATTTTTAATGTTGAATCAAAGTTGTCGCGTGATTTATAGTGTTTAGCATGTTTTACTATTACGAAGTAATATAATCTTAGAGCACCCATAATGTGGGGTTTGTGTTTAAGTCCAGATCTAATCACTCACTGTGGAGGAACATGTTAAGGTTTGGCACATTGTAAGCGGCCCCGGGCGGTGGAGTCCGGTTTGAAGGTCCGGAAAATTGGACACCGTTTGGATGAGATGGTGGGCCCCTTGCAACGACTATTTAGTTGCATCCCATAACCTTTTGATTTGGCATGCCTTTTTTGGAGTTTCCTGTTCGAACAATGACATGATTGTCCTAAATTAATCACTAATATTCAGTGGTGTACTAAATGGTTTTCACACCTCCGTGCAATTTCACGGTGAACATGAAACAATACACCAAAGGATACTATCATTCAGAGGGAACTTACCTTGAATAGGCAATTTAATAGCCTTTTTCATCCAGAAAGCCCAAAGATGCTAACATTCAAATAATGTCACGAGTCAGCAAGAAGGGATATCAATAGAGTGTTTGGTGTCCTCCAAGCTTGATGGCACATCCTAAACAACCCAACAAGATTGTGGAGCACAAAAATAATGTTCGATATAATGTATGCATGCATTGTACTACATATCATGATCGTAGAAGATGCAGGACACGCTATAAGTGAGTGATCCAATGCTAAGGATGATGAAGTACCACTACCAAACCATGGATCGACATATAATTTTACCGAACGCTTGCAACGATTCAAGGATATACATGACAGGAAAACTCATCGCGCACTTCGACACAATTAGTCGAGCACTTGAGGACGAATCAAGATCAAGAATAGTTTTATGTAGTTTTTTAATTATGTGATATTTACTTGTGTAATGTTTTTGTTTTTATTTGTAATATGTTTTATTTGTTGTTTAATTTTAGTATAGTATATTTAATTTAATCTTAATTGAAAAGATATATAAAATATATAAAAGTAGCTTAATATGAATGAAAATTAATGTAAAAGTACATGATGATGTAGAGTAAGAGTAAGAGGTAGAGTTTGTAGTTGTACATATGAGAAAAATTAGGGGTTTTGAGGGAAGTGTGAAAATTTGATGTGGTGCTAAGGTGACAGTTTGTAAAAGTCTGAAATTTTATACATTGTAGATGCTCTTACAATGTAAACAAGCAAAGTAAGAATTATCTTTAATTTGAAAAGTATCTTGATATCTTATTAAAATTGAATGAAAATGGTATTTTAAGTTCAATAAGAGGTTTTTGAAGGTTATAGTACAAAGGATACTTCTCTTGGATTTCATGAGTTCAATTATTAATATTTCCCTAGTTAAAGAGTACAAAGTTACAACATTAGACATTTACTCATCCTTAAAACGTATTAAGATCCATAAGAACCAGACTATAATCTTGTGTATGACTGATATATTGTTGTGTGTCAGACTCTTCAGGATAGTGTTCATAACTCTTAACCATTATGATTAAAAAAATGTAAGTATTTATGGCATACACAATTCTTTAATCAATAAGATTAGCATGAATAATTAGGAACTAGTGCATTTAAACCCTTTTTCAGTAGACCCAACCATTAAGATTCTTGTAATGACCCAAATCATGCACCCTTGTGCATGACGATATTTTAACCTAAACGGCATCCTCCCGAATTGGTTTTCCTTTGGTTGCATTGGTAAAGAAATGCTCGACAATAACACATATAATCTGAGCATGTAATGACTATTTTCCTAGGTAGATCCCTTTTTCTACCTGTTCAAATTTCATTCAAGACATCTCGGTTGGTCCATTAATCTTTCCTCTAATGTGGTTCTAACATGCAATGACTAACATTCCCTTCACATAGTACTTTACCTTATGGTAACCTATTAAACAGAGCACATGTCTACACTAGGCCTGAACCAAACGAACATGAAAAAGGGCATTAATTTTTTTTTGTTCATTTAACTTTAACCAAACATGAACACGGACAAGAATAATTAAATGAACGGATTTTCTTGTTCACATTCGTTCATTAAGAAAATGAACATGTTCGTGTTCGTTTATGTTTATTCGTTAATATTCTAAATGAACAATATATTAACATAAATGAGCACAAATGAACAAACACAGGCGAATGTAGATGAACAAATACAGATGAACTTTTGTATTAAAAATTAGATACATTAGGCTTAAAACGAAATGAATGAACATGATCTGGGGCATGTTCATGTTCGTTCATTTAAGTTTAACCAACCATGAAAACATAATCGAACGAATGTTGTTCAATCTAATATACGAAAGCGGGATTAGGAGAAAACGATTGGAAGTGTGAAAACAGTAAGAACGGATCCTGGTCGAACACGTGGCTGGGGGGCGCTAAATGATATGTAGGGCACGATTGTCATTGTTCAGGTTCCACTCAATAAATGGGTTATAATTCATTTTCAAACAAAAGTGTATTAGATATTGTGTTTTATTCTTTATTCTTTCTTGTCTCAATGGCGTTTTATTTTCAAAGCAATATTTTTGAAAATGTTGTTTATGTTTCAATGTCCTTCATCCTATATCCAATATTTGGCGTTTTCATTATTAATGTTAATTGTCGCTTGGGTTCTAATACATGCTTGTTGTTTACGATCAATGGCGTTTTACACCTGGTTACGTATATGTAATTAACTGTGAATACCAGTGTTAATTTGTAAACATCAATTCTTACTATTTGTTAATTATTCAAATTATGGCATTTTCATTAACATGTTTTAGGAAGACACTAAATCAGTTATTGTTATTCTTTATTGTTGAACCAATGGCTTTGTCATTATGGCGTGTTATTAGTTCTTAGTATTTGTTAATTATTTTGAATTATGGAATTTTCATTAAAATGTTTTAAGAAGACAAGAAATTTGTTATTCTTATTGTTTATTATTCAACCAAGGGTTTTTTCATTATGGCATTTTATTTAGAAACAAGTAGATGAAATAGTCAAAAACAAACACATTAGTCAACATGAAAATTATAAAATGAAAGCAATTCATGGCGTTTAAGTTAATCTACATAGTCCTACATCCTTTGTTCTATTCTCCTGAACCATGTTTGATATAATTCCCTAATTCGTGTTGCCCCTGATTGCAAGAATTTATTTAAAGATTTGACCAATTATTTTCTGTTTTCATTTTGCTATGCAGCAGGATTTTTGCAATGTATTTGATCCTGAGGTCATTTAGATGTATTTTTTGTAGGTCATTTGGTGCATTATCTTTTGCCAGACCACATTCCTAACCAGCTAACTGCCCCATATACGTTTCCATATGCCTCATTGCAAAAATCCCACAGTCGATCACGTTAGACAATGTCCTCCATTCCATCTTTTGTCTGACAATAGGTGTCGTCTTCATGATCTTATCCATCGATTTTTGAATACATTTGTAGTTTGCAAAAGCATATTGCTGCAGTTTCACATTTTTGCATATATTAGTATGGACTTTTGTCAACATACATACAAAGTTTTTAAGATACTTACCAACTTTTTCACCCATCCACCATACTTTTCCTTGATGCTGAGTGTATCCTCTGTAGCGTTGTTATCTAATATATCAACTCTGTTGTGTTTTATATTGAAGCAGACAACAAAGAAATGTCTTTGGCATATTAATGGCACGAAGACCAGAACATATTCATCTATCTTTCTATTTTTCCAGTCTTCTTTGAAACGAGCGTGTTTCAAAACCAATTCCATGTTGTTGTTGAATTCTTTGTATCGATAACTGTCTGTTTTTCATACGCGGGCATATTCTATAATTTTAATGAACGACATTTTTAACAACAAAACAAAGTCATAATATATTTGCATCAATTAAATATAGCAAAAGAGTTACCAGCATTATTTGTTTGCAAAATCCTCTATAGGTGATTCATGAGCCTTGTATCTTTCTTCGTAGTTCAAGATATGCCCCCAAGTTTGAATAACGCAGACGTGTGCATACAATCTTGGTCTCATGCTCTCAGAAATCACCCTTGAGAGTTCCGACACTCCTTCAATCTTGAACACGGTACTCCTAAATAAAAACAGCCTATGGCGTTTTAGACATGCACACTCATTTTTACATAAGGCATGGCGTTTTGGGTGTTTCACATGCATATGCATGTATATTTTTAACGTAACAAAGGCAAAGTTTGGCGATTTACTAGAAAGAAATATACATACATATAGTCAACGCATCCAGTGAATATGTATGTGGAAATGTTGATTTCTTATGCCTCCTTTGCTGTATTAATAACCACTTGCCTCCTGACATAAGGCGACAAACATGCTATGCTCTTCTTTGACTCTCTATGCTCTTCTTTGACTCTCTATCCTCTTTTTTTTCTACAGTGTTATACTTTTTAATCTCATCATCTTCATCTTCTTCATCACCAAGCAACTTTTATAGGTTTAGAATGGTGTTATCTTGCATCATCTTTGTGGTTTTTTGCATTTTGTCCTCATCACCCCTCTCCTGCACATTTACACTATTTGGTGTTTTGGTTGGTGATGTTTCAGTGGCTTTTTCATCTTGGAATTTCTGGGGTGTCTTTTCTTCTTCAAAACTTTACATTGGGTTCTTCCTACCTCCAGATGATGGCAGCTGACATCGCGTTTTATCAACCACTTCACCATGTTGGTTAACACCTTTGTTCACCATCTCCCCATTTTTTTCTAGTTAAGAAATGAAGGCATCACTGAACTGTGTCTCTATCACAAGTATGTTTGGCGTTTTGTCATTGCCTCGGTTGTTTTTTTGAGTTCAGTGATGAATCCTGAGTGTATTGTGTTTCTGTTGGGGGGATTTTTGGCGTTTGATCAAATACAAGCATAGTTGGTGTCTCCTTAGCAGGGTGCATGTGGTTTTTTATAGCTTTAAGCATTTGTTCCACCATCTTTGGGCAATCTAAACCTTCTTTTAGTTCAATAATTTGTTCTAGGTGTTATCTCGGCAATTCCAGCACCTCAACAATATTGCTTTTAATTATCTTTTCCCTTTTATATCTGAAAATATGACATTCAAGTGTTTTGAAATCACAATCCCAGTTTTTAATATCATTTTCATTTATTTCTTCTTAATCTGTGCTTTCTTCAGCTGACAATATAATATTCTCATCACCACCCTCAGATTCTTTTTGACCTTCATCTTTCCTTTCAACCTCATCTTCATTTCACCTTGTTCCATCTCATCAGCCACTTCTTTGTCGTTTTCATCAACAATTGTTGGCACTTCTCCTTATATCTCACCTGCCACTTCTTTAGCGTTTTCATCAATAATTGTAGGCACTTCCTCTTCTCTCTCATCAGCCACTTCATTGGCGTTTTTATCACCTTCAACTTCCACTTCAACCTCATCTTCATTTTCCTTCCCCTTCTCCTTCCCTTCCCATTCTCCTTCCACTTCCCTTTCACCTTCAACTTCCACTTCAACCTCATTTTCATTTTCACATTCTTCTCTCTCATCTGCCACTTCATTGGCGTTTTTATCAACAAATGTTGACATGTTCTTTAACAATGTCAAACATTGTGAGTATTTTATGAGTACCAAGAGGCTATATAGATATTCAATCTTTGACTGATTTAACAATGTCCTCATTTTATTGTAACAGTCTTATATTTCTTTGTATGCCCCATCCAACTTCTTAGCCATTGACTACTAAATTAAAAAGGGAATTATTAAGTATGGCGTTTTGTGTTTTTTGTTAAACTTATTATTCGAACAACAAACCTCCTCAACTTCATTGTTTTGTTGTTTCCCAACAGCACCATGGTCTTCATACTGTGTTAGTTATCTGACTAGAGCATGATTCCCTAATGCAGAAACTTCAAACATCCCGTTATGGTTTTCTAAGTCTTCATCCACAACCCTTTGATAGAAAACCTCTTCATTCTCACCATCGATCATCATCAACCTGATCATGATCATCACCAACCTCATCATGATGATCATTAGCATGGTCATCAACATTGTCAACATCAACTTCATCTTCATTGTTAACAACATCACCATTAGCATCTTCTTCATCAAAACCCTCCATTTTGTCTGTTGTCTTGGGTGTGGCTTGTTGTAATACTTCGCATTTTGTACTTTCCCTATTTAGAAAGTTTAATTGTATTTCTATTTTTAGAAACTTGTAATCATGTTTCGTGGTTCATTTAATCTTGTAATCCGAGGCTTTGATCATAGTGGAAATTCGTTTTATACATATACGTGTTACCTTTCATATCTGTGTTATTTAGGCAATCAATCTTTAAATACAAGTTTATACACAAAACCAAGACTTAATAAACAGTTTGGATACCTAAAAACAAACTAAAATACAAGAAAACGCCATAAAATAACCTAATTATAAAGTGCAAGGACTTAAAGTGAACAAAACCAAAAGATTTTCCACCTCATTTCTCCTCCAATCACATTCCACCTTTTTTAAGCCAATCCACCTCCTTTCTCCTCCAATCACCTTCCACCTTTTTTAAGCCAATCATATTTCACCATTCTCCACCTCCATTCTCCTCCAATCACCTTCCACCTTTTTTAAGTCAATCATATGTCACCCTTCTCCACCTCCTTTCTCCTCCAATCACCTTCCATCTTCATTAAATCCCAAACCCTAATACCCACTTATAAACACAAGCCTCTACCACTTCCTAAACATTTCCACACACCAAATTTTCTCTCAAACTCCCAAATTCCCTCAAGTCTTCCAAGCAAGGAAGAAAACTCTAAGTGTTCTAAGTGAATTTTCACTCACTTTTCCTCATCTTTTTCTTCATTTCTTCTTTCAAGCTATTTGGGCAACCTCTAGGAAGGTTTCCACAAGTTTGCCATAGAAAAATAAGGTGAAATATCACCATTTTGAGGTCCAAACGTTTTGTTTTACTAGGGTTTATGCAACCCACAAGTGATGAAACCATCCGAGCTTGCCATGAGGTTTATGGCAAGACTTGTGTTTTGGTATAGGTGTGAATTCTTTGAATCCATGACTATCCTAACTTCATTCCACTATCTCACTTGATGTTTTCCATTGCTATCTTAAGTAGTTTGCTAGATTAAAAGTAACCTAACCCCTTCTAGCCTCTGACACTTAGTTAACTATTTCCATGTCGGAAGTGGCTCACCGGGTTAATGTTTACTTGGCTACTTGATATAGTGATTAGTTGTACATTTCCTTTCATTCATGACCATCCGAATCATCCTTGTGATGATTGGTGTATTGGTGAATCTTATAATGAGGTTAAAGGAGGGTTTTCCTCCTACCTCCATGCATGACTTATATGACAAGCTATGTATTTCTTGTTGGACTTAACTTAGAACTATATTATATAAACTATAAATATATGAATACATAACCGAACCCTAGATGGTGATCGACATGGTTACTTGTCATGGTAGTAAGCTATATTATCAAAGGCTTAAGACTCTCATTATGATTCTAATGGGCAATTCGACCCATAAAACCACATAATCCCCTACGGGACTTATGGTGTCAAAAACGACTGTTTAAGTCTAGATAATTACTTTTGAATACATACTTTCGCATACTTTACATTCCAAACATCTTCCATTAACATTCCGAATACTCACACACCTTCATTTTCCTATTCTCGCCAACTTGTCAATACTCGGATAATTGGAAAGCTATGCAAACTTGTGAGTACACTTGTAGGTCCCTACCACGTGGATCGTTACGAGATTGACAATCAACCAAGGGTGCGGAATCCCCTTGATGGATCAAACACACACAGAAACAAGAATATAGATGAAGTACACGAACAAAAACTTCAACCGGTCTTCTATGATTATCAAAACACAAAGTTTTACAATCACTCAAGATCACAAGAACCTCACAGCCACTTTCTGTGTATTCTCTCACAAATCACTCTTTTCACTCTCTCTGTCAATGTCTGCAACGTCTAACCTAAAACCCTAGTGCAAGGACTGTTTATATACTATAGCCATGCAACTGGGCTAGGCCCACGTACATTTATAAACAAACTCGGACTCAATATGAATGACATAAACTCGGAGATATAACATGGACACCAATTCCGAATTTGTGTTAGACAAAAAACTCGGACTCCAATGCATTCACACAAATCTTGAGGCTTTCACAAACACGGACAAGCCTTGTACATGACAAACTCGGAATCATCAGGTCTTCTAAACTCGGATTCCTCCTTTGCCATACAAACTCGGAATCTTCATTGTCTTATAAATAAGCTCGGAATTTCCAAGTCTTCATATCCAAGGCTTGATCATTATATCCAAAGACCAAACCATAAGTTGTTGTCACATAAAATGCACCAACAAACTCCCCCTTGACAATAGCTCGCAAAGGTATCTTTAGTTTTCAAAATCTCGTACTCTTTGGTCTTTGGATAGTGTCAGCTTCAACACGAATCTGTCAGCAACAGACTCCCCCTAAGCTGATGCATCCAATCACCAAATCTTTCACTCTCCGAATCAGCAATCCAAGTATGTCATCATATCTTCCGACTGCATTGTAGAAAGTGGTTCTACCACAGCAACTACAAACTTCATCTCAACACGTCAACTTCTCAACTACCATCAACACACTGCTTAACAATCATGTATACTATAAAACAAACATCTCAAGAAACCATAAGAATTTTTCAACAAAATTAAACAAATTATTATTAATCAAGAGATGGTAAAACTGTATCACAAATTAAGCAAACTCAAACCAACATAACACTCATAACACTTTTGTCCAACACACTATAACCTGCAATGATTTGAAATTTGAGCTTATCTTCTAACACCGTCTCCCCCTATTTGTAACAACTCCTCCATGAACAACCATTTTCCGTACACTAAGAATTTTAAAGAAAAAGAAAAATCTTTTTGGATTTTGATATTTTCTGAAACAAATAACTAAAGCAATAAGCACTCTATTTTTGTGAGAATCACCGGTAGAAGATCATATCAACAAAGTCAAACTGTGTTCACACTATTTAATAATTCTTTAAGTAATTTTCATGAATAGCAGTTCAAGATGACTATCAGTATGTTTCAACCTCATCTTCATTTCACCTTGTTCCATCTCATCAGCCACTTCTTTGTCGTTTTCATCAACAATTGTTGGCACTTCTCCTTATATCTCACCTGCCACTTCTTTAGCGTTTTCATCAATAATTGTAGGCACTTCCTCTTCTCTCTCATCAGCCACTTCATTGGCGTTTTTATCACCTTCAACTTCCACTTCAACCTCATCTTCATTTTCCTTCCCCTTCTCCTTCCCTTCCCATTCTCCTTCCACTTCCCTTTCACCTTCAACTACCACTTCAACCTCATTTTCATTTTCACATTCTTCTCTCTCATCTGCCACTTCATTGACGTTTTCATCAACAAATGTTGACATGTTCTTTAACAATGTCAAACATTGTGAGTATTTTATGAGTACCAAGAGGCTATATAGATATTCAATCTTTGACTGATTTAACAATGTCCTCATTTTATTGTAACAGTCTTATATTTCTTTGTATGCCCCATCCAACTTCTTAGCCATTGACTATTAAATTAAAAAGGGAATTATTAAGTATGGCGTTTTGTGTTTTTTGTTAAACTTATTATTCGAACAACAAACCTCCTCAGCTTCATTGTTTTGTTGTTTCCCACCAGCACCATGGTCTTCATACTGTGTTAGTTATCTGACTAGAGGCACACTACGAACATGATGTCTGGTCGTGAAGCAGTCAAGTACATAAGTGAACCAATCATTGCTCTACAATGAGTTGGATCAACATCTTCCACACTCTCATGATCTGGGCCAAGATTGCGATTCTCGCAGATAGGTGTGTTGAAAGTAGCGCAATCCTCCATTTTGAAACAAGACAAAATGTCATACACATACTTTGTCTGATGAATGAACATCCCATCCTTTTTTGTTCAACTTGTAATTTTAGAAAGTAGGACAACTCACCCATTGCACTCATCTCGAACTTGCTCTTCATCACCTTCTCAAATTCATGGCACATGCTTTCATCAGATGACCCGAAAATGATATCATCCACGTATACCTGTACCAGCAGAAAATCTTCTTTCTCTCGATTAATGAACAGTGTACTGTTAATCTTGACCCCTTTCAAAGCCATTCTTCAACAAATGAGCTGATAGTGTCTCATACCACACCCTGGGTGCCTGATGCAATCCATATAGTGCCTTGTTCAGCTTATACACCCGATATGGAAAATCTGGATCAGTAAACCCATCTTGTTGTGAGACATACACCACTTCTTGGACTTTCCCGTAAAGAAACGCACTCTTCATGTCAAGTTGGTAAACTTTGAAGCCCTTGAAAGATGCAAAGGCTAGGAACAAACGAATTGCTTCCAACCTTGCCACTGGTGCAAACACTTCAGTATAATCAATCCCCTCTTGCTGATTGAACCCCTTAACCACTAACCGAGCCTTGTTCCTCGTCACAATCCCTCGGTCATCTTTCTTGCACTTAAACACCCACTTGGTGCCAATCTCTCTTTCTCCTTCTGGCAAGTCAACGAGTTCCCAAACTTTCAACTTCCTGAACTGACTTAATTCCTCTTGCATCGCTTCAACCCAAGAACTATCTTTCAGAGCCATGTGCACATTCTTCGACTCCTCTTGAGCAATGAAGCAGCTATATAAACACTCATTAATAATCCCTGTCTTATGTATCGAAGCAAACAAATAGGAACCTTCAATCACACATATTCTCGTCTGAACACCTGCAGCAGCATCACCTATAATGTTCTCAACTGGGTGATCTCTGTTTGCTCGTGTAGTAGCTATGGCATCAACTTCTAAATTTTCACCAACATTGGATCCAACCTCCCCTGAATATTCTGATTTGCAAACGGATTAGTGAAATCCTCCCCCTGAATAGGTTCAGAATCACTATCACTTGAATCTGCTGCATCTGCATTTCCATTTGAGGAAGTTTCTGGAGCATCTGTCATCGAAATACTCGATCTCGGCATGAAGTCACCCTCTTCATCCTCACTAATCGCAGTTTGGATCAACTGAGACTCATCTGCATTGGAAAACTCATGAATATTAAATGATTTAAACATACTATCATAATAATATAATATAGCAGGACCACTCGTTGATTGTTGAGGCGTATAAGATGTGATTTCAATATTAAACACGACCTCAATTTTACCAGTTTTTAGATTAAAAACCCTTTTATTCGGTGTTCCAGGTACATAACCTAGAAAGTAGCCCTCATCAGCTACTTCACCGAATTTTTGTTTATTTTTGTTTTTCACAATTGTGCAGGGTAATCCAAATGGTTCAAAGCCTTTCAAATTAGGTTTCTTGTTAAACATAAGTTCATGACATGTTTTGTTAAAACGTTTAACAGTTAACACTTTGTTCAGGACATAACAAGCTGTATTCACAGCTTCTCCCCAGAAAATAACTGGAAGCTTTGAATCAGACAGCATAGTCCTAGCGGCTTAATCAACGTCCTGTTCTTCCTCTCAGCTATCCATTTTGTTGAGGTGTATAAGGAGCAGAGTATTGATGTTCAATTCCCTTACGCAAGCAATAGAGATCCAGAATCTGATTCTTGAACTCCGTGCCATTATCACTCCTTATCCTCTTGATCCTTGCATCATGGACGTTTTCCAGTTTTGTAAAAAGATCTATCAGCAACTCAGTTGTCTCATCCTTTGTACCTAAAAAAGAAAACCCATGAATACCGTGAGTAGTCATCAGTAACAACAAGACAATAGTACTTTCCACCTATGCTCCTTACATTTACTGGACCAAAAAGATCCATATGAAGTAATTCATAAGGGGCATCTATGGACTTTACTGTTTTAGACTTATGAGGTTTCTTATGTTGTTTTCCTTTTTGACATGGAAGACATTTATCTTCCACGTGAAACCTCTGCACCGGCACCCCTTCCACTAAACCATTTTTAATAATGTAATTCATTTTTCGGTAGTGGACGTGGGCCATGCGTCTATGCCACAATAACGACTCAGCCTCAGATGCTTTTGACAACAAACAAGCTACGACAGTGGAAGAATCCTTGGCACCCATGTTCCTCCTTGGTGCGTGCATCACGATCCAATCATCCGGTATCACCAAACCCGATTTCAACACCAAAGCTTCAGACTTAGTAAAATGGACTGAGTGACCCTTGTCGCAGACTTGAGACACGCTCATCAGATTGTGCTTCAGCTGCTCAACATAGTTCACTTTATCCAGCGTGATCTTCTCGTTGGTCACTTTTCCTCTACCCGTAATGTGACCTCCTTAGCACCCGCAGAATTCACATAACCACCATCTATATTTTCAAACTCAGTCAACAATCTCGCATCCCCCGTCATGTGCCTGGAGCAGCCACTATCAACATACCACAAGTTGATAATCCTCCTTAGCAGCTCCTGCACAAACCAACCAGAAATTAGTTAGTTTAGGGGACCCAAGCCTGAATGGTCTTGGGTCTACCAAATTCATCACTTACTCTAACATTCATCCAATATCCATCACTCTTGACTAGAGCCTTGGATCTAGGACCTGTTGATGGAAGTGGGGTTTGATTTCCACTAGGTCTCTAGTCCTGGGGTTTCCTATGCAAGTTTGGACTTTGTAACCTTTGAAAATTATAATTTTGAGACCTTGATTGACTCCAAGAGTTTTGATAGTTGTAATTTCTAAAGCCATTGTTATAAAAAGTTCGACTACCATTGTTTTGGTATCTATTTTGATATTGACCTTGACTTCTGAAATTATTTGAATAACCATTAAAATTATTCATTCTTGGTGAACAGCTTCTGGGTCTCTGATATCTGCCTGATGTAGATTCAGGCTGAAATCTTGATTGATCTCTTTGAAAACGAGGAACTTGCTGAGTTCCTTGTTCAGCCTTATCTACACCAACAGCAACACCAACTTGTTGCTTAGGAGCAGACATCTTTTTCTCACCATCACCGCCCTTCATTGGTGATTTCTCTCTCTTACTCTCACTCACCTGTGCTTCACTCTTTTTGTTAGGACAACAGCTAGCTACATGTCCCTTTGTGTGACATTTGAAGCACGATCTTTTTGCCGAAGGCTTCTTAACTGAGTCTCTGGTTTAGATCCATCAGGTGAAGATGATGATGCCTTAGAAGGATCTTGTTTAGTTTGCTCAATTTCATATTTTTCTTGGTTTTTACTTTTAGCAGACTGCACATTTGATTCATTTTCAATAACAGTGGTTTCGGTTTTCATGTCATTTCCTTTTACAAACTCAACCTTTTTAACAAAAGTTTGGTTTTTGTTTTTAGGATGTGTACTCTTTGTTTTCAAAATCGGTTTTCTGTTATTATCCTTCTTGGCATTATCATTTTCAGACACATCCACATTCTCTGATGTGGAACAACTAGGCATGGTTGACCCAAAGTCTGTTAGCTCTTCTTCAGTTGGCAAGAAAGAATAGTTATGACTAAGAGGGGTGGAACTTCATTGAATCTCTGAAAGCCACACTTTTCTTGTCACCACTTTTCTTCAAACCATTCATCATGTGTTTCATAACAAAAGATGAATCTCTGAATTGACTTAATTTCTTTTCAAGTTCACAAATTTTAAGTTGTGCTTCGGACAACTCTTTGCATTTTGCAGAAATTTCTTTTGTTTTCTCACCCATCGTATCATGAGCTAAGTTAATAATTTGAAGTTTTTCATTTAATTTACAGGTTAGAATGCTGATTTCCTCTTCATAACCCTTAATTTTCTTCAAATATGATGACTCATTTCTTTTTACGAAAAAAATTGATTCTTTTACACTTGAGGGCTCATTCACCAGACTTTGGTTATGATCTGTTAACTCGTCAACCTTAACTTGCAATTCACGACATTTTAAACAGACAAAACTAACTGCATTAAAATGTACCTCTCCTGTTGATTTGCTTAGATCAGCCATGAATGCAGCAAAATCAGCAGCCATCTTCTTATCTGCAACATCCTTTTCTTCATCAGACTTTAATTCAACTTCTTCAGCTTCTGTCTGATTACCATCATCCTTATCAGCAACAGTCTCTTGCCCTTCCTCAGCATCTTTCACTTCTGCATCATCCACTGGTACTATCTCAGCCATGAATGCCTGTGTGACATTGTCATCACCCTCCAGATGTACACTCCAGTCATAAGAGCCCTCTCGTGAAGTAGAAATCAAGGCCCTTGATGCAGTGTTGTTTGATGCATTCCTGTTGCTCGAACTGTGACCAGGAGTATCTTGATAAGATGCACTAGGACGAGACTCAGTCTTTAGTCTTTGACATTCTTTTGTGAATTGTCCATAACTCTGACAGTTGTAACACCTAACCTTGGACTTGTCAAAACCAACACTCTTTCCAACAAACTTTCTTCCCGTCCTATTCGTAAACCTCTTCCTTCTTATAGAAATCATGGCCATCTGCCACTGTAAATCCATCTCCTCAAGGTCATCAGGGTCAATATGATCATAATCTTCATCAAATGTTGATGAATAAGATATCTTTCCCTGAATGTAGTTCTCGTATGATGCTATAAAGGAAGCAAGCAAGGCAAGATGTTCCTCAGCAACCTTGACACTTAGAGGCATCGATCTAGTATTACTGTTTTTGTTGCTTGACTGTTGTCTCTTTCCCCCTGTCGATCCTCCTGAAGCAGCAATAAAACATACATCACCTTCAGAATTTGTCACAACCTGATCATTTTCACATGAGAGAAACGCAGTTGCCGAGTCACTTGAAGCATTGTGGGAAGAAGAAGATGAAAGGCCTTTGTAAATTCCCGGATCTTGAACCTGATCATAACCGGTGTCCTTCTCCTTCATACTGAGCTCGTAAGCTCTCAATTGTCCAACAACTTCATTCAAGTCCATAGTCTCATAAGTTACTTCTTTCTTAATCATGAGAGTATAGATATCCCACTTTGCAGGTAGAGCATCTAGCAACTTATCATTCATCTCAACATGAGTGTATCCCTCTATGTCATAATTGTCCATTTCTGACATTAAATGATAATATCTCGTGATGATATCTTCGAGGGACTCATTTCGCATGCCTTTGAATACTGCAAATTGCTTTTTAAGCAGGTCTACCGTGTTCTTCTTTACATTGGCATTACCCTCATATCTCTTTTCTAATGCATCCCACATCTCTTTTGAGGTAGTGTACCTCTTGAAAGTATGTTTAATCCCATCAGGTAGAGACATTTTTATAGCAGCAAGGGCTCTTTTCTCTGCTTCATACATTTTCTTCTGTTCAGCGTCCATATTATCAAATGTAGTGACACGCTGTCTGCATTCAAACTCATGTGTTGGGTTTACGTACCCATCTTCAATACACATCCACATTCGTGTATCTTGGTATTCAACGAAAGATTGAAACTTGTCTTTCCATTTAAGATATTTCTAGACCTTCATCATCTTAGGAGGTTTGTTTGTAGTACCAACCTCATGTTCCATCCTTATCAACTCATTCAAATCAGACATGTTCGACATTTTTAACGCAAACGGCTGGTTAAAAACAGTAAAATATTTTCCGAAACTCGTGTTTACTATAATATATCGTTAGTATCGTCACGACGACACGAATCCAATGATATATAATGTCCAATACCTTTTTCGGGGTTTTCCAGAGTCTTTTATTCCTAAAAATCAACTGAGTCTAATGGTGCAACATGTTTGTTAATGTTCACAGAACTATCTCTAAACACAAATACGTTTATAACTCAGTACGTCAGCTGATTAACTCTCCACTTTTTGAACTAAGGCACAAATTCGGAAGACTTGAAGCTGGTTAAAGTCGGAATACTTAAATTTAGGTAAATTTGGAATTTCTTTAAGCCCGGAATTGCGTAAATCCGGACTCACTAATTAAACTCGGAACAGGTGAATATATTAAATTAGGAAATTTATACTCGGACTAGTTATCTTTCCTGCTAAATTCGGACCTTGTAAACCCTGACACTTCCAACTTAAATTCGGAATTTTTGTTCAACTTGGAATCAACCAAATCCGGAATTCGTTAAAACTCGGAAGTAAGACTTTAAAGCTTAAATCCGAAGTTAAGTAACAAATTCGGAATTTGTCTTTCCGTATTTCTTAAACTTGTGTGTTTTTTGCAAATCGTACAACCGTGACTTCACAGCAATACGTGTTTACCCATAAATTTAGTAATAAACCCTAGCACAGAAAACAATGACGGCAGACACGCTTTTTCAACCAAAAAGCTTGAATCTTTATAGCTTTTTCAACCAAAAACTTGAATCTGTATATCAATCTCGAACCGTACAATAAGAGCAAATGCTCTGATACCAATTGTAGGTCCCTATCATGTGGATCGTTACGAGATTGACAATCAACCAAGGGTGCGGAATCCCCTTGATGGATCAAACACACACAGAAACAAGAATATAGATGAAGAACACGAACAAAAATTTCAACCGATCTTCTATGATTATCAAAACACAAAGTTTTACAATCACTCAAGATCACAAGAACCTCACAGCCACTCTCTGTGTATTCTCTCACAAATACTCTTTTCACTCTCTTTGTCAATGTCTGCAACGTCTAACCTAAAACCCTAGTGCAAGGACTGTTTATATACTACAGCAATGCAAGTGGGCTAGGCCCACGTACATTTATAAACAAACTCGGACTCAATATGAATGACATAAACTCAGACATATAACATGGACACCAATTCCGAATTTGTGTTAGACAAAAAACTCGGACTCCAATGCATTCATACAAACTCGGAAATCTTGAGGCTTTCACAAACACGGACAAGCCTTGTACATGACAAACTCGGAATTATCAGGTATTCTAAACTCGGATTCCTCCTTGTCTTGTAAATAAGCTCGGAATTTCCAAGTCTTCATATCCAAGCCTTGATCATTATATCCAAAGACCAAACCATAAGTTGTTGTCACATAAGATGCACCAACAACACTTGACCCTTTTCGCTTTAAGACACTTTGGGTGCAATATGTTTTACTTGTTAAAATGCACAATTCACATAAATATGCTTTATTCACTCAATCCGTTATACATGCTTTGTTATGCTTAGGTTCATGCTAGAATTCATGCTACTTGTTAGCTCACCTTAACAACTATAGCGTTATAGGAGTAGCACACCACCTTAACAATTATAGCGCTTCGGTATCGAGGGATGCTTATTATTCGTAAATAGTCTCGTTACTTTTGTGGCGAGTGACACATATAATTCTTGTGGACACTTGGCTTGACTATTAGTTATGCATGCTAGTTTGACCTTGTATACCAAATTGCTATGTTTGATTGAGAAATACTTTTTATACTTATGCAATGTGTCTAAAACTAGTGTACTCACCAATACGTTTGTATTGAACTATGCTTTTAAAACATGTTGCAGGTTATTGATGATGTGATTATCATGATGCATGGAACTTAGTAGGATGCCTAGAAACACATCTTAAATTATGTATACTTATTGTAATGTAATTCTTTTATTTCAAGTTGTTTTATTTGATTTCAATCTATGTAATTTACTCTTTAGAAATGAAATGAAATTCGTTATTTAAATACTTGTCGTAAATATTAGTGTTATGAAGTCTCAAGCAATCTATTGACGTCCGCCCCGATGATTCCGCCATCAGTTGGGGTGTGACAGATTGGTATCAGATCCATAACTATAGGGAATTAGGAAAAAATTGCCATGATTTGACCTAGTCTATAGTCTAAGTACCCATACTTGACCATTCTTGATTTCATACATCAAATACTTGAATTCTACCTATTTGCTTCTACCTCATCTTTTGTCTTAAATTTCTGTATGTCTTCCCTAAAACGACTTACCATACACACGAAGACGTGAAAGCATTTGTATTATATAGACGAGACGATTTCACCAAAATAGGAGTGAAACCCTCACTTTGGTGAAAGACCCACAACCCGTATCCTCGATTTTTATGAAATCTCACATCAAGTTAGGAGTGACATCCTTACCTTGATGAAATTTCGCCATGCTCATTCTAGTGGACCCTTACCAACGAGTCGGATTTAGTTTTACCTTGTTTGGCAAGTACCAACCATACTTAGGGAATGATATAGTCAAGTTAGGGGTGATACTCGCACCTTGATAACTAGTCATACTCCTCAATTTTAATCCCGCTAAAGTCTCGAACTTTCGATTGACTAAGGACATGTAGTAACCGGAAGGGTGAATACTGTTAATTAAAATTTCGGCGAGAGTTTTTTTACCTATTAGGCCAAAGCATGCTTCCCAAACTCAAAAGAACTTTTGATCACTTTGGTTAGTCAAAGTTTCGTTTCGGAACAATCCAAGTTTTAGTCAAAACCATCATTATATTATATCAATTTTATGCATACACGATTCAAATATCTCTTCTTTCAAAATTCAAAAATATTTTCACCATAACTACCCACATATCATACTTTTTTCATATGCCTTATACACTAGTTATAAATATGATTTCAAAATGTCACCACAAGACAAACACTACTCGTTTTCTCAAAAATGGAAGTCTCCTCGTCAAGATAGGAGTGATCCCTTACCTTGACGTTTTGACTCCGCCCATTTCTCGAAAGGATCTTGTCCTTGAGATAGGAGTGATGTCCACACCTCAATGGAAGATCAAATCACAACTCTACTATTTTCGTAACAAACACTCGGTCAAAACTTATACTCAAACCTTTTATCTTTTTGTCAATTTTCGCACTTATGCATGAATTTCGAACCTTATTATTTTGCTCAAACGTGTTTCTCCCCTCACAATTTATTTGCATAAATCACATGCACGAAATTCCCAATGATACTTTAAACGTTTCTTTCCAAATTTTCAAAACTTTATGAAATGCTACCTATCAACTTAGTCGGCCTAATGTACCTCTTGACCTCGATTTTCATAACTCTTCTAATCACTAAACCACACTCACTTTATACTATCATCCTAAAGAATTTTTTATTCCCAACAAGAAACCAACGAAAACTTTCTCTCACATACGTATGAGTTCTCTTTGACTAAAACACTTTTCAAGACCCGAGTTTTCCTCGAAAATTTTCAAAAACACAACCTTCCTTATTTTCAATGTAAAGACAAGCAAGTACACTATCCACAACCTTTTTCAAAATTGTCGACACACAGTTCTAAATCTAAACACTTGGGCAAGAAAATTTTATAAGGTCGGACAACATACGACGTATGCGAATATAAAATTTTAACCAAAAAGCAGTATTCTTTTTACAAACCGCACCTTACGTCACAAATCAAAACTTTTTCTCAATATTCACCTAACATTCACAATTGTGGTCTTTCATTTCCGACAAACCCGACTTATCATATTTCAACCAACACAATGTTTAACTCAAGCAACCATACACTTGCATATCACCTTACACGTTTCCATTTATACATCCAACATTTCATGACAGTCTTATACATATCATCATTTCACTTCATATTTTATGCACTCGAAAGTTCATGGTAACTTATGCATGCTCAATTTCATTATACTTCAACTTATACATTCCATACTACATGCTAATATTATACATATTTTTCATCAATCATGCTCAAAACTTATACATTCGAGCTACTTGGTAGTCATACTTAAAATCTATAAGTGGGCAAACCCGAGTGGTTTCATCTACGTTAGATACACTCATACTTACATATAACCATGCTTTCTTACTTAATTTTTATACGTTATCACGCACACATTTTCACTTGTAGTACTAAAATTCACCCTGACCCATACACTACTAGTACAAATTATGCGGATCATTCACAAACCAAAATAATCACGGGTGCACACGGGATTATATTGGTAGGAGCATGAAAACCATAGTGGGTTCTATTGTGTATCGTAACACTGACGTAACATGACACCGAAAAGCGAAACAGACGTAACATGGTGTGAACATGGTGGATGTGCCGCTGGTACTTCCTATATATAATTGTCCCTACCATGTTACCAGACTTTCGTAAAACATGCCATGAGAAATTCGGCGGTTTCCCAGACCTTGTTAAATACATTTGATTCATAACAAACTTTGATGACTCAACTTCGAAATGCTAAGCACTCGGTTATCCTTGACAAGGCCTCATTCTCAAAATCGTTAGCTATAACAACTACAACTATCACTAACATCTCTCAACTCTTTGTGATTCGCATTTTATTTGACATTCATACCATACCTAACCCTCGCTTACATCTACCAATTCGTTCATTCGCTCTCATACCACGAATATTCTCAATCCCTTCTCTAACATTTCATTCAAACTTTATTTACAATCTAATCGACCTAAACGTTAAATCCATTTTTCCAAACATCGTCACCAGTTCGAGTAAGTCAAAATACTTTTAAGATATCTTTCGTTCTTTATTACGTGCAAACTTCAACTAGACGGCCTACTACCGCTAAAATTTTTTGAAATCATAACTACATGCCATCCTAGCTTCTCACCTATAAACATGTTTTCTACGAGTGATTTTACTAAGACGCATTTGAACCAATGAATTTTTTTCCTACAACCCACGGTGCGGGCCGCACATTTTGTCAAATTACATCCTTATTTACACAAAAAACTTTTTAGGTCACATCCTTTTAAAAAAAATTCTCCCAATTGAGTTGTTCAAACTCGCTTTGCACTACACACACATACACGTCTTACTTATTCTTGCACTCACTTACGTTTGAAGCCTCAAAACGCCTTAGTCAAATGAATTACTTTTACAAACCAAGCTTTTTATCTCAGGCAATTTCCATACATTTCAACTCTCTTATACATAAACCCCGCGTAATTGAACTTCAAATTTTGATTTTAGCCAAACATTTTAATCAAAATGTATTTTTCCAAACGTCTTCTTCTTGAATAAATTTCGGCACGAAATTACCTAAAGTAGAGGAGACTGTAATGCTTTGCATTTTGTACTTTCCCTATTTAGAAAATGTACTTGTATTTCTATTTTTCGAAACTTGTAATTAGGTTTCGTGGTTCATTTCATCTTATAATTTGAGGCTTTGATCATAGTGGAAATTCATTTTATACATATACGTGTTACCTTTCATATTTGTGTTATTTAGGCAATCAATCTTTAAATACCTGCTTATACGCAAAGACGAGACTTAATAAACAGTTTGGATACCTAAAAACAAACTAAAATACAAGAAAACGCCATAAAATAACCTAGTTACAAAGTGCAAGGACTTAACGTGAACAAAACCAAAAGATTTTCCACATCCTTTCTCCTACAATCACATTCCACCTTTTTTATGCCAATCATATTTCACGTTCTCCACCTCATTTCTCCTCCAATCACCTTCCACCTTTTTTAAGCCAATCATATTTCACCCTTATCCACCTCATTTCCTCTAATCATCATCCACTTTCATTAAATCCCAAACCCTAATACCACTTATAAATAAAAGCCTCCTCCACCTCCTAAACATTTCCACACACCAAATTTTCTCTCAAACTCCCAAATTCCCTCAAGTCTTCCAAGCAAGGAAGAAACTCTAAGTGTTCTGAGTGAGTTTTCACTCACTTTTCTTCTTCTTTTTTTTTCATTTCTTCTTTCAAGCTATTTGGGCAACCTCTAGGAAGGTTTCCACAAGTTTGCCATGGCAAACAAAGGTGGAACATCACCATTTTGAGGTCCAAACTTTTTGTTTTGGTAGGGTTTATGTAACCCACAAGTGATGAAACCATCTGAGCTTGCCATGAAGTTTATGGCAAGACTTGTGTTTTGGAATAGGTGTGAATACTTGGAAGCCATGGCTATCCTAACTTCATTCCGCCACCTCACTTGATGTTTTACCATTGCTATCTCAACTAGTTTGCTAGATTAAAAGTAACCTAACTCCGTATAGCCTCCGACACTTAGTTAACTCTTTCCATGTCGGAAGTGGCTCACCGGTTTAATGTTTACTTGGCTACTTGATATAGTGATTATTTGTACATTACCTTTCATTCATGACCATCCGAATCATCCTTGTGATGATTGGTGTATTGGTGAATCTTATAATGAGGTTAAAGGATGGTTTTCCCCCTACCTCCATGCATGACTTATATGACAATCTATGTTATTCTTGTTGGACTTAACTTAGAACTATATTATATAAACTATAAATATATGAATACATAACCGAACCCTAGATGATAATCGACATGGTTACTTGTCATGGTAGTAAGCTATATTATCACAGGCTTAAGCCTATCGTTACGATTCTAATGGGCAATTCGACCCATGAAACCACATTATCCCCTACGGGACTTATAGTGTCAAAAACGAGTGTTTAAGTCTAGATAATTACTTGTGAATACATACTTTCGCATACTTTACATTCCAAATCCAAATCTTCCATTAACATGCCGAATACTCACACACCTTCATTTCCCTATTCTCACCAACTTGCCAATACTCGGATAATCGGAAAGGTATACAAACTTGTGAGTACACTTGACCCTTTTGGCTTTAACACACTTTGGGTGCAACATGTTTTACTTGTTAAAATACACGATTCACATAAATATGCTTTATTCACTCAATCTGTTATACATGCTTTGTTATGCTTAGGTTCATGCTAGAATTCATGCTACTTGTTAGCCCACCTTAACAATTATAGCGCTATAGGAGTAGCACACCACCTTATAGTGCTTCGGTATCGAGGGATGCTTATTATTCGTAAATAGTCTCGTTACTTTTGTGGCGAGGGACACATATAATTCTTGTGGACACTTAGGTTTGACTTTTAGTTATGCATGCTAATTTGACCTTGTATACCAAATTGCTATGTTTGATTGAGAAATACTTTTTATACTTATGCTATGTGTCTAAAACTAGTGTACTCGCCAATACGTTTGTATTAAACTATGCTTTTAAAACATGTTGCAGGTTATTGATGATGTGATGATGATGATGCATGGAACTTAGTAGGATGCCTAGAACCACATTTTAAATTTTGTATACTTATTGTAATGTAATTCTTTTATTTCAAGTTGGTGTATTTGATTTCAATCTATGTAATTGACTCTTTAGAAATGAAATGAAGTTTGTTATTTAAATACTTGTTGCAAATATTAGTGTTATGAAGTCTCGAGCAATCTATTTACATCCGCCGCGATGATTCCGCCATCGGTTGGGGTGTGACACTTGTTTTGAACAACTGTTTGTAACTGTGTTTTCTTAGCCTTCTTAACAGTTTTCCTTTTAAGTTCCTTTCATGTTTTGCGTTTTGGCTCTCCACCATATTTCCTTTTAACTAGTACACTCTCAATCAGGTTACGAGTTCTTGTTCTAACCCACTCAACCGGGTATCCTTCTTGTCTTTGCAACCTTTTTTCTATTGCAAGCATCATTCACCAAGGCAAGCTATAACACAAGAAATCTTTAATTTTAAGTTGTTATTTTGTGCAAACTATCATATATGGAAATTGTTTTCTTACCGCTAGTACAATCAAGGGCCCTGTGAAATGCTTTTTTGGAGACCATGCGGTTTTGGCGTGTTGCAAGCATTGAATGAGATAACCACTCCAGTTTGGTTAGTTTATTTGAACGTCTTGTTTAACGTGGTGCATGAACAGTTGGTTGACGACCGCGTTATCACTTGTATGCCCAATTATAGTGAAGAATGCTACAAGGAAATTTAGGCAGAAGTTTCTCTTGAAGCTATCAATCTGAGGCAAGATATCATCAAAGAAGAGCTTACACTTGGTCTGCTAATCCAGTCAGTCCCTTCGAACCGTGCTCTCCACTCATTCACTATTTCATCTTTAGTTGTTGACTTTTTTCCCTTTCACGGCCATATTTCCATTCGATATACCTATTAAAGAGTTTATCAATTCTTCATTGATAGGTATCGTTTGGTTGCCAACATTTAGATTGTTTGTTTATTCATTATAATTGTCAACCAACCAGTACCCAAGCATTGTGGGTATGTTGTTTATTTTTATTTTCAGGGCACAACCAAACCCCATGTCGTGTACTGCTTGTCTTTTATTTTGATTCAGATTTATAAACTAAGCAATCAAGTTTGTAGGTTTTACTCTTAACAAAATTCTAGCCCCACTAAACTGAAAAAATGGTTCTTCCTGAACCTCCACATTCTGACTTAAGGCCTTCCTCTTATTGATGTTTTGGGATTTGCCTGTATGCACATTTATTGTTACTCTTAAACCCTCTTTGCCTATAAAACAAGTATAATTTCCATGGTGTTTTAGTACAAGTTAAACTATATATGTTGTGCAATAAGACTATCTCAGATGATATATGGCGTTTTGATAACACAAATGATGTATGTAAAATGGCATTCTCATAGAATCAAACAATATCATACCAACAATACATGTATTTGGCGTTTAGAAACAAACTATCAAAGTATATTACATGATATATGGAGTTTTACAAACAAACATTATAAATAGTAACCATATGTACCATGTTTTATTGTTGTTTTCTTTCGTTGCTCGATGGTTCTTTGGCGTTTTGGAGCAAGTGACTCTCCGGATTCCACTCCCATAGAAACTGCACATTTATTGATAAAATTAAAACACCAAAAACATCAAAAAACTAGCACAATGTAAATCGAAATTAACTTACTATGTTTTTTGCCCCTGGATCTTATTTGATTTTTTAGACGGACATAGTAATGTGGTTTCACGTTTTCTAGGGTTTTCGTTTTCGTTGGAATTGGGGAGGTTTCTCTGGGAGTGTATATGTTTTGGTCCCGCTTTGGATGGGTTTTGTAGATGCACATTTACCTTTTTGCCCTTAATGAAGCGCCACCACGTTCGAAAGTTGATGTTATTTCCGAAAACGCCATCGTGCAATCTAATCCATTGATTGTTTTGATCCAACAACTACGGGGGGCGTTCTCACCGTTTTCACACTTATAATAGTTTTCTCTAAATCCTGCCCCTATATATATGTGTGTGTGTGTGTGTGTGTGTGTATAGGGTGGGGTTGGGCTACAAAGTCCATTTTCCTACAAAGTGTACAAAGTTATAAAACACCACAATTTCAACCATAAAACACACTTCAAACCCACAAATAACAGAGTGAGATTACTAAAACACAATATCCAAACTCTAACATTCCATAAAACTTCAAACACACCATCGTAGAACTATGAATATAAAACACAATATGCTAATCAACATAAAACACACTAATTTTAGTTATTCGATAATCAAAGCCTTATCATCCAAAATACAACACAAAACCCAAAAATATATTTGTGGGTTTTGAGTGTGTTTTATGAATGATATTATGGTGTTTTATGACTTTTTACACTTTGTAGGAAATTTGGACTTTGTAGCCAACTCATAGCCTATATATATATATATATATATATATATATATAGAGGCTATGAGTTGGCTACAAAGTCCAAATTTCCTAAAAAGTCATAAAACACCTTAATGTCAACCATAAAACACATAAAAAATGCTCAAATACATAATGAAGATTAAGAAAACATCATATATGTGAGTTTTGTGATGTGTTTTAAATGATAAGGCTCTGATTATGGAATGACAAATATTATTGTGTTTTATGTCAATTAACATATTTTTTATATTTATAGTTCTACGATGGTGTGTTTGAAGTTTCTATAAAATATTAGGGTTTAAATATGGTGTTTTAGTAATTTTCACTCTGTTATTTGTGGGTTTTAGTTGTGTTTTATGGCTTTTTACAGTTTTTAGGAAATTTGAACTTTATAGTCGAACCTCACCCTATATATATATATATATATATATGTATGTATGTAGAAGATCCTGTAAAAAAGAATAAAAGTGTGAGAATGATAAGAAAGATTATGGTGATAACACATGTCCCTATCTACTTTATTAGTTTAAGGGTAAGATGGGAATTTAACCCATAATCCTAATTAATGATATAATTAAAGATATAATCTTGTAACCGAATTCATGAGTTATTTTAGGAATCCATCAGTTATTTTAGGGATAGATCATCAATTCGTATAAAACACCATACGAATTCCAGATAAACACTACAACTTGAATCGTAATACAGCCACGGTGTTCTAACATTGTAATGATTTTTGTTATTTTTGCAGGTATAAAACACCATACAGATTCCAAAAACACCATGAATTGAATCATAATACAATCGTGGTGTTTTAACATTTACAATGATTCTATTTTTATCCCAGATGTTAAAACACCATCATTGTAATCACATACTCTAGATGTTAAAACACCATGACTTGAATCATAATTCATTATTTGCAATGGTATGGTGTCTTATTTACGTTATGATGTTTTACTGTAAAACACAACACATTGAATATATTGAACATAGAAAAAACACCATGGACTAAAATATCCAATCGAAACGTGATTTTTTTTCTCTACACAAGTATAACAATATGGTACTCGTATTAAAGATAAAAAAATACTCGTTATTATAGTGTAGTTTTTTTAAAAAAACGAGTTACGTATAAATAGTTATCGACGTTTAAAAAAGAAAGGAGGAACTTGCATGTGCATTGCATGTGACTTTCTGAATTTAAAATTGTTAAATTTATCTTTATACTCTTAATCTAGAATATTAATTATTTTAATGGTAAAAACTATTTACAAGATTACCATCAAGATCTCAATCATTAGATTAAAGATCTAATGGCTTAGATTATTTCTTACCCTTCTCACAAAAAACATATTTTTTACAATAATCTCACCCTATATATATATATATATATAAGTCCCTTTTGTGTTTATTTTGATATTAATGTAACTACTTATATATTTGTTAAAACTTAAATGAATGTAACTTAACCTAAATGAACGGACGTTCACAAACAAATGAACAAATAAAACGTATGTTCATGTTCGTTCGTTTAATTAAATGAAAAAAAATAGTTCATGTACGTTCGTTCATTACGTAAACAAACATAAACGAATTTTATGTTAAACAGTTTATGAGCGTTTAATTCGTTTAGAACATAGTCCCCACTCCATCATGTCATCCCATGTGCATTATTTTAAGTAAATAAATAAAGTTATGAAGTAAAGAAAGTTCCGGAGTATATAATTATTCCAAAAATTATTATGAATAATTTGTCTCTGTGGCGTGTACAAATTTTGTTAGGTATTCTAATAATTAAAATGTGTATTAACTGCGATCTTAAAATATGTATTTTAGTTTTAGCAAGTCTCATTTATGGACATCAAAAAGAAGAAGAATGATCAAGGTTAAAAGGAAACAGATCTGATAAGAAAGACGAAACCATTTAAACTTAAAATAACAAATGAATATTGTATCCACCAAAAGTATCAAGAAAATTGAAGAATGCAAATAAAATAAAGTTACCGACACTTATCTATTTGACTCCTGATCTTTATATTTGTACCTAAATAAAAAAAATAGACTAAAGAAATACGAAATTAAATATGATATTACGAATTAAATATTATATTAACGTGACTAAATCACAAGTTGAACATACTATCAAAAGCAATTAATATAACTAAATCACAAGTTAAACATACTATCAAAAGCAATTAATATAAAGGTAGATATCGCCATTTTAAAAATCACCGAATTAGTTGACACCATTACACAAACTATTAAGTTTTTCTTTAAACTTTAATAAAACACGCCTTCGACCCAAGCAGTCAAAAGACAATACATACAAAGACGCCACTGCTCCAAAAGGGAGAGAGGCAAAAAACAAATTACAACATATTCAATGGAGTTCTAGACTTGACTTCTCTCATAACGTCTTACGGGTTATGTTTTATCCTTTGATAATGAGCCCATAAATGATCTTCTTTGCTTTCTTCC
Organism: Scalesia atractyloides; assembly: GCA_947069175.1. Taxonomy (NCBI): domain Eukaryota; kingdom Viridiplantae; phylum Streptophyta; class Magnoliopsida; order Asterales; family Asteraceae; genus Scalesia; species Scalesia atractyloides. Next base: position 61,915,732 of record CAMTDV010000005.1, on the reverse strand, counting down.
CCAAATGTAAGAATCCGTACACTTCAATAACATCTTTAACCGAGAAAAGGTATAACAGAGGAATGTCGCATCAAGCACTAAAACTCATCCAAACCCAGTTCGAGAGAATGCATGCCGTAATTAAATGAACAGTGTTTACGTTCTTCTACAGTATCAAAACATATCAACCTGGAAAAATTGACTTTGTATAGTGGATTTGGATTTTGGATTTAATTTTTAAGATTGATATAATTCGGAAATAGCTACGACCAATTTTCATTTAAAATAATAATAATAATAATAATAATAATAATAATAATAACGGAAAGGTGTGTCATGTTCTCATCCCCATTCTTTATTCTACGTCACCCCTCGACCCATCTATGAGAATGAACCATGGGGTCACTGTCTGTCGTACAATCGCGAAAGTAGGGTTTAGTATCAATTATTAATTCTGAACATGAGTGTCACCATAGTCATTTTATCAAGCCATCTCCGAAAATTACAAATTTTCTTTTAATCTTGTACGAGATAAACTTTTTATATCCTATTCGCAAATTGTATTCATGTATTATAAGCTATCAATTATTTAATCACTAAAATTTTTGTGAAGATAATTTAAATAATTATTTTTAGCTAAGTTTAGTTAGTAAATTTATTAATTAAAGGGAAAGATGTAGTTGACAAAATTAGACATTAAATGTCATATGCAGCTAAAATAGAGAATTTAGGGACGTCGGGATTAGAACCCGCGTCTCATTGTTTAAGCAAGGCAATAACCACCCCGACAATAGCTTGTTTGTGTCATCTTTCGATTCAGTAAGTGTGTGTGTCTATATATATATATATATAGTTAGGATCATGTGAGAAGCACTATGCTAATTGAGAAACTTGAGAAGCATTCTGAACTACACATTTTTTCTAAGCTTTTCGTAATATACACATGCGTATAGTTAAAATTGACTATATACATATGTGTGTAATCCAATATACATATATGTATATAGTGAATTTTAAACTATACGTATGTGTATATTACGAAAAACTTAGAAAAATATGTGGTCCAGAATGCTTCTCAAGTTTCTCAAATAGGGTGGACTTCTCTTAGGATATATATATATATATAGAGAGAGAGAGAGAGAGAGGAAGGATAAAATGAAAACCCATTTGAGTTGAGAAAACTCAAGAAAATCCTATGTAATATTTTTATTTTTTTCTAAAAAAATAGGGATTGTAAGTTACATGTTAATGAACGTTTTGTAACAAAAAAAAGCGCCGAGTGGATTTTTTTATAAAAAATTACAAAAATTCAATTTTTTAGCATTTTTTTGTAAACACTGAAATTTAAAAAAAAATTAAAAAAAACATTTGGCGCTTTTTTTTGTTACAAAATGTTCATTAACATGTCACTTACATTCCCTATTTTTTAGAAAAAAATAAAAATGTTACATAGGGTTTTCTTAAGTTTTCGCAATTCAAGTGGGTTTTCTCTCTATACTTCACCTATATATATATATATATATATATATATATATATATTCTAGCTTATACAACGTAAATTCTATACAAAGTTAAAAATATTTGAGCCCCCGGAGGTTTGGGCCCTGTGCCGTCGCCCACCCCGCACACCTCAAAGACGACCATTATAAATTTTACAAACACTTCAAACGAGTTAGTATCATATATTAATTATGAAACTAAACTAAATATTGATTTTGTTAAATATTAGTTGCCATCTATGAAGTTTAAGACTTAAGAGACTAGTTTGTTCAACACTTCTACCACTAACTGCATCCACCGATTAGGGTTGGATTAGTGATTCAATAACAGCTTAACCATGTGGTTGAAACAATGGCACATTTCGTCACAACATATCATGATTTTGTATTAGTTATTCTTACACGACAAGTTTCTTAAATCCGATTACTTGTGGGACTTGAACCCGTAACTCCAAGTGTTAGATGTTCCTATAGGTTTTGCCTTTTCCATTATAGTATTTCATGTTAGATAAGAACGAATCCAAGCGAGCGTTCATCACTCAACATTTACATGCTTCTCCACATGTACCTTATTTGTATAATCAAATGTAAATCTTCTTCCACATATGAAAATTGTCGTTGGTAAAACACTCTACTTATTACCACCAAACAACCTCTTACGCTATCGGCCTTTTAGGTTGGGAAAATATTCTAAAAGAAAATAAATAAATTGCTTTGACTCTTAGAAAACTGAAATGAAGTTTGGCCACTTTGGAGAATGCTAAAACCCCAAGTGATTTTTATAACAAGTTTGGCCAAGTAAAACATTTTGGTATTAAGGTTTAAAAGTGACAAGTACGAGATTTGTGGTTTTAATTTTTTAATGAACTAGGGTCATTTTATCCAAAAACGAACAAAAAAACTTAATAGAAGTTAGAGTTAGAAACTTGTTACTTTCAAATCGCAGTACCTAAAGGTGTCACTTGGGCCAAACCACAGGGATCATTTATGTAATTAACTCAAACTAAAATTAGCGAGTAACTAGATTATTCTATTAACAAGGACAAAAAATAAAAATAAAAAAGAAAATGTTCATAAGTATGATTTAGGTAAACATGTATATATATTTCGGATAATTTGATTGATATACCATAGTACTCGTCTCATGAAGCCGTGCCCGCAAATATTTCAGGTTTCGGCTTCATAGCAATCTCTAGGCTAAAGGTTGAAAATGAAAACCAACGGAATGTTAATAAAGAAATAACAATTAATTATAAAAGATTAAATAAAACAAAAATCAAAAAATTAAGAAATACAATTATGTCCTCATCTACAAGACATATGATGATATTTAACACCCAAAACAAATGGACATCACGTTAGGATTAAAGTCGTTATATTATGACAAACAATTATGACCAACTTCTCAAAATAAATTACTAAATTCCTTATTTTGACTTTTCGAATGAATAATGACAATGACAGATCTAGAATTTTTTTTTAGGATTATGAATTCTTGTGGCCGGTTATATCACAATATCTATATATATATATATATAAAATTATGTGCCGATTCAAGTCAAGTCGGGTCAAGTCAAATAACATAATCAACATAATCTAGTACTTAAAAAACTAACTAAAAATCTCATCAAATAAACTAATCATTGTTTGAACTATTAATAAGCACATAAACCGTAATTAAATAAACTAAAACAAATAAAAAATTCACATGCAATTAATAAACACAATCAACAAAAAGTAAAATCAATAAATCAAATTGTAATTTGGAACTTGAATACTTGATTAGGGATTGCATAATAGAAATTAGGAATTACCTTAAGAGGGGAGGGTCATCTGATTATGTGTTTAGGCGGCAGTCAGCGATGGCCGAGAAGGGTGGAACGTTCACTGGTTCAGGCGGGAAGTCTAGGCGGAGAAGGGCAAAGCGTTCACTAGTTCGCCTTTTTATTTTCTAAATCCAATTGCGGCTTTTAGGTTTAAACTTTAAACAATCTATCAATTTAACGATTCAGATGGGCTTAAAGCCTTAATCAACATAACTTTTGAGCAATTGGGTTGGGCTTAAACCATTTAACCTATTAACATCACTAACTTGTTTTCTTAAACTAGTGGCGGGGGCGGCACTTTGCATTGCGGCATTCGTTTCTGTTAGTTTTCTTATTTGTATAATATTTATGATAACTTGTGATGGATATATGTCATAAGTGTTACACTTGTTTAGTATTATTTAAATTTAGAATTTAAATTATCAAGTAACTCAATAAACAATTGGTGTAATAATGTAACACACGAATAAGAAAAAATAAGTCTTAAACTTAATTAAAAGTTATATAAAGTAGCACACAAATAAGGAAAGTTAAGTCTTAAACATAAAGTGTCAAGTACTTTGCATCATGGTGTTGAAAATTAATTAATCATACGACTTAAACATCTCAAGGATCTCATCCATATTGTCAGACCACAATTTCTCATCATCGAGATCAACGTCCTCCGGAATTTCTTGTATCTCTTCCTGTTTGATTGTTACATCTTATGAGGATAATTTTCTTCTTCGATATCCTCTTTAACTAATAAATCAGTAGTAGCTACTGGAGAAGTATGGGGAACTGAAAGAAATGTTAAATACTTTAGCTACATATATTATATCATGTTATTGTTATGTATAAGATCTGATAGATAGGTAGATACCTGACACATCTTCCATTTTGCTCTCTGTCTAATCTATATCAAATTCTTAATTAATCTGTAAGGGAAAAATAAATAAATGAGTAAAATAGACCAAAGTGTGTGCAATAACATAATGTAACTATATTTAGAATGTAATTGCGTAAACCACCAAATGCATAAAAAATCATCACATTCTCCCTCACAAGTATTTCATTCGTCACGTAACACCTCTCGATAAAGGAACGTATTCTGAAGAACATGATTTTTTGGAAGTAAAAAAACTAATGAAAATGAGTTGTATTTAAACCGATGATTTTAATTACATGTAGCTTTTTACAACTAACTATTCTTATCTCTACGAGTCTTGGTTTAACTTATAATCCTAAAAAATGTAAACAGAATCTAGTTTTAACTTTCAATCCCTAAAAAATGTAACGATTGTAAATATTTTTTTCAACTAACTATTCTTATCTCTATTTAGTATTTATCTAGTAAAGATTATAAATTTTTGGAGTATTATTTATATTACTTGTTACAAAAATTGTTTGTAAAAACTTATTTTTTTATAAAAACAAAAAGTTTTGTTTATAAAAAACAGTTTTATACTTGTAAAGTTTCGTTTTTTTAAGTTGTGATAGTTGTAAAGTAAGTTTATTTTGTTGGTTAAATGATAAAGGTTATAACTTTTTTCTTTAAAGTTCATATGTTTTTTAAATATCGACATGGTACTCATCTAATAAGCTTAAGTTTAAAATTTTCGTTTTTATAAAAATAAAATATAATAGTTGACTCGTTATTACGTTTTACACCTTTCAGTTTAACTGTTAATTTCGTTTTTATATATATAAAAAAAATAGTAGTTGACTCCTAAGTACATTTTACACCTTTACTTTTAATTGTTAAAAGTTTATATCTTTATTAACTTTATTTTTTAATTATTATGAAATACAAATTATTCGAATAAACTACAATATTTTATAATTTCAGCTTTTGACTATATCTAGCTGCAATATCTATTTATTACAACTTTAGAATATTAAAGTATATAAGTTCAGTTGACTTGTAAATTATAACTGCAATAAAATAACACCAAACATAAACTTCAAATATAAAATAAACTTTATTATTCATACGATACGTCTACATCAAACATAACAACTGAAAATGAAAAAAAACATAAAAACACTTCATAGATTTCATATTACACTGCATGAAACTTGTTTCGCTTCTAAAATGACACTCGAAGTATTTTTAATCCGTTTTTCTAGTTTGTGCTTGAGTCATCAGTATCTTCTAATTCCTCTTTTTTGTCACTGTCCTAAGAGAGTCTCTTGGATCTTTTCCTTTGAGTCTCGTACTTCCGATCCTTAAAAAGAACAAAAATTGAATAAAAAAGTAAAAAAAGATTAAATAAATTTTAAAATTATCTCTTCACTAAATTCACGCTGAAGATTAGAATTGTATGGACTAAAATTTGCATCATAAGAAATAATATCAACACCATCATCCTACAATAAAACACCATATAATACCATAACGAACATGTTAATATGAAATATTTATACGCAAAAATAATACTTAAGAACCAACAAAATTAATACTTTAGAAGCTTGTTCCACAACTGGGGTGTTTAAATTGATGTGTTCATCGTTCAACTGAATCTGAAAAATCAAATAAATTAGTATTCACATAAAAGTAAATAAAAGAAAACAATTATTCACTGTTGCGATACCTTAGAATTCTCAATATCGCATGCTTGGTTTTTGCAACAAATACATTCAGAACTGGCTTCATTTTTTTTTAACTTTATTTAGCAATAGAAATGTAGAAATGTGGGTATTTGCTATGTATTTATAGTCAGGGCCGGATTTGGGCCTCTGCGGGAGGTGCCACCGCACAAGGCCCAAAACATCTAGGGGTTCAAATTGTTTAAAAAATATATATAGTTTATATATACTATTAGTGTGGAAAAATATACACAAGTTCACCTTTTGTTCTAGTGGATGCGGCAACTCTCTATTGAAACTGCCATGCCAGTTTCGAATCCCACCTTTCTTATTTTCTATGTTATGCTTTTTTTTTTCTTTGCGCCTCAAAGTTCTGTTCTTATTTTCTTCATGTTATGCATTGTTTTCCTTTGGGCATAAAATAGCTGATTATAAATAAGGGAAAGGCCCCATATATAGGAACATTTAAATTTTGGGCCTTGTTTTTTAGTTTTAATTTTATTTTTTCACATTTTAATTTGGGCCTTTGTAATTTCTTTCAAATTTTTTTCTTTCTATTAAACCATTTACATAATAAACTTTACATGTTTTCTTGTTTAAATTGATAGATTTTTTATTTCTCATTTAACCATCTACAATATAATCTTAGAAGAACTCAATATCTAAGTTCGGTTTACTTTATTTGTATGAAAAGGTTCGTGTTGCCAAATTAGTTTGGATATGTTTATACATGTTACACTTCTTTCTCCTAAAAGGATTCAAGTGTTAGTTATTTTTGCTTGTCCAGGAGGTGCTAAAACTAATGTTAGGTGTATTAATTTATTTGTAACATAAAAGTCGGATTTCTTGTTTTTAATTGATGCTAGCATTCACTCTATGAACATGGATAATTTTGATACATTGAAATATAGAGATGAATCGGCATGGTTTATAAATACTTGATCGGGAACTTTACATTCAAAAAATGCTAAAAAAAGCCTCACGATTCGCTTAAGTAATTAGTAAGTTTGTTCATATTGCTACACTACTTTTGTTTTGTTTAATTTACAACAATTATCGTCGTATTGTAGATTTTTTAAGAATGATTGATGAGTTCTTATTATAGGAAGGGTGCCCAATTTTTTTTGTCTCGAATGAGGCTCAAAAGTTTTTTACCATTCTCGGAGACGGCCCTGTTTATAGTAGTGCACTAAGGTTTAGTTTTAGATTGACCACTCGTTTATTTAGGAAGTTTGTCGTGAGTTTTAAGTTTTTATAATAAGATATCTATACTCTATAAAATATACATATTTATAATAAAATAAAAAGTGACACAATGCACTACTATAATAAGATATCTATACTCTAGAAAATAGGAAGTTTTGATTGCCACACGTTTATTTATGAAGTTTGTTGTGGCATGTTTTAAGTTTTTATAATAAGATATATTTTAGTTTAATAGATATTAGGCAAATTAATATCTACATTTTATGTTTTAAATTAGGCACAAGTTTATTTATGAAGTTTGTTGTGGCAAGTTTATAGTTTTTATAATAAGATATATTATAGTATAAATATTAGGCAGATTTAATAAAATAAAATGTTACACATAATATCTTCATTTTATGTTACGGTATTTATAATTCTTTTTGTTTTTGTTTGCATAGGCGGGCACATGGGAACTTGTTGCGGTGTTTAAGAAGTACTCGTGTGAAGAATATGGTCGTTCTTTTTGTGTTTTGACATTGACAATGTTATTCAAGTGTTTTAAATATGGTTTTTAATGTTAATATTCGTAGGTCTGTTCATTCCTTGAATATGCAGTATGTAGTAATTTACATCAATTTTCTGTTAGGCAAAAATAATTAGGGCAATAACTTTATTTATTTTGATTTTTTTTAAAAAGGTATTGTTTATGATCATTATAGGTTTGTTTAATCACTTGTATATTAAATCATTATCAACTTGTACTTTTTAATTCGTGCGTTGATATTGAACAAAACAACTGCCGAAACATCGACAAAAAGGTAAAGGTCGTCATGCTAGCTTTGATTTTTTTTAAACATCATAGTTTATAAAATACGTCAAGAAAACGTAAAAAATGATAAGTTTGTTGTGGAGGGGTGAAGTGTAACTAATTATCTATAATATGGTTAAAACTCAGGGATTTAAGTGTAATAAGTTTAGAGGCTTTAAAATAAAGAGTTAATAACTGTTTTCGTCCCTGTGGTTTGTCAAAAATCACTATTTCAGTCAATTAGTTTAAAAATTGTGATTTCAGTCCCGGTGGTTTCACTTTCGTAACCATTTCAGTCCACCTCGCAACCATTTCAGTCCCTGTACTTACATAATAAATGGATTGAAGTGGTTATGAAAGTGAAACCACAAGGACTGAAATGGTTACGAAAGTGAAACCACAGGGACTGAAATCGCAATTATTAAACTAATAGACTAAAATAGTGATTTTTGACAAACCACAGGGACGAAAACATTAATTAACTCTAAAATAAATAATATTTAAAAGACTAAAGTACCATCATTTTAGGGGTCTATCTATAAATAAAAGGGGGGGGGGGGATTTCTTATTTTTTGGGTATCTTAAAATACCTCTCCCTTATGTATTATAATATAGTATAGATACTTATATCAGAAGTTTATATTATAATACTAGGTTATAACCCCCTGTGTTACACGAGTTAAATAAAGATAAATCAAATAGTTAGTAATGAATGTTTAATAATTATATTTGTGTAAACTAATTATATTTACATCGAGATAGATGGTAAACGGGAAACGACATTCTTAAGACGTTTGAATAAATTTTGTGTCGTCTATGATCAGATGATGTTTTCCATGTTTATATATATAAAAGCATTTTCTCAATCGATTAGAGAATCTGCAATATCAAAACTTTCTCATAAGTTTAGTCATAAAAAGTGTATGATTGCATGATAAACTTTCTCATAAATTTTGCTGATATTTGTGATCTTTTTCTCAATTTATTGAATATTATATGTGATGAGTCATGGAAAATCAAATCCTTAAAAATTCGGTTTTAAGAATAAAAATTATTGGAATCTTAATTAAATGATTTAATATTATTGATATTTAATAGTAAACTTTTTAAATAAAGTTTCGATGAGAAAATTTCCATGAGAAGAAATGTGGTAGTAACACGTGTTCAAATTTGTAATTCTTTATTAGGTAGGAAATTAATAACATGATAGATGTTAGATATTAAACTAGCATATTAATTAATAATATTAACAATTTAATAATATTTTCTATTCCCACGTTAATATTTGTTAAAAATAGTTAGTAATGACTGAGATATTTTTGTTGAAATAGTTAATTATCAAGAAAAGAAAAAAAATATTTTTTTAGGATAAACAAAATTTAATCCGCAGATGATACGGTTTCGAAGCATTTATATGCTATTACATATACTAATAATATTTTAGAAATTAGATATTTATTTAAATCAATATATTATTTATATTAATAGTGTTCATATTCATTCGTCATAGGTATATAATATTCTGATCTATCTTTATAGACGTATAATATCCTTAGCTATGTAGCGTTCTCTATTGACTTAAGATTTGTCTCAGTTATTCACATGCCTTTTAAGTTATTTTGTTATTTAGTAAATTTGAGTGATTTTTTTTTCTTTTAGAGTGGTATGGTTGTAACACCTAAGAAAAATAATATATATAATAATTATACTTGAATATTATTTAAAATGATACATTGAAGGTTGTTTTATCATCATATTTATACAGAATATGAAATTTTGAAAATATCAAATGATAGAAAGAGAGTTAATTATCCAAAAAAGAAAAAAAAATCTATATAAATAAACAAAATTAATCTGGCTGCAAGTATAGATTATAAAGAATATGAAATATTAAAAATTAATCTGGCCGCAAGTATATCTAGGAAGAAAAAAGAAGTTCTATACATATATAAAATATGATATGTTTGAAGCATTTATATACTATTATTATATATATATTATCATTATCAATATTTTAGATATTAGATATTAAACTAATATATTATTAATCAATTAATATATTAATGGAGAAAATACCATGTGGTATTCTTTGGAGTCTTTTATTAGTATTAGATTAGATTAGATTAGTGTATAAGTTATATGGGCTTAATTTTTAATACGAGATTTATATGCTTAACTGGATAAGTTTCTAATTTGGTTTCTCATGGGTAAGTAAAAAAATTCATGGAGGTTGACATTGCATTTTTATGGGGCCAAACATGATTTTAATGTATACATACCTATTAAAAATTTACAGCGTGCGTCCAAACCCCGCACCTTGGTATTAGGTACATCCCTGCAAATATATCGAATGAACCATAAGGCTGGTTTAAAGCCCTAGGGGTTTTTTCACGTTACGTAGGCGATACATAAGCAAGAGGCTTTATCACTAACTTACACGGTGTGAAATAACGCCGCTTATAAAGCACCTTTTAACTATATTAAAAACAAAAGAAAAAAAGATAAATAAAAAAAATTATGATTGGTTGATGAAGGTGGGTCCCATTAATTTCTTCCTCTCACACCCGCTATTCCTTAGGCGGAGGCCAAGGATAGCCCCCCATCGGCGAAGGCGGGGTGGTATAGGGCGCCAAAGGACGCTAAAGCCGATGAGGTGGCCGGGGGAGGGGGGGCGAAGCCACACCCACTAGCCTAAGTATAATTAAATTTTAGCACAAGATTAGAATTACCTAAAATATCACGAGTTAAATGTCTAACAAAACTACACAAACAAACACAAGTTGAGTATCTAATAATAGAAATTTATAATCATAAGTTATACCTCCGATTCTAGATGAATGAACGAACGAACTATTAATAGGAGTGAATGGTATTCCTTTATTTCTTTTTTTGAACAATTAACTACCACGATGCCTACGGGTTTTTCTAAAACGGTTAAGGCACCAAACCCCAACCCTCTTGATGAGTTTGCAAGTAATATCAAGTTGAATTGAAAATAAACATAACTTTTGATCTGTTTGAAGTGACATGACGATAAAACATTAATGGAGATAACGTAATAGGCATGTTACTATTACAAATGATAAGTGGTTTCCCCGGACCCAATTTTCTTATCCAGAGCCTAGTTTTGACTTCGATGGGTTTTTTTTTCCAATTGCGTGAAAGCAAGTTAGCTTCATTAATCCTTGTGTTTACCTAGTTATCTAATTTGATTTTCTAAGATCTGATTATACTTAGAAGCTCCTATATGTACTAGATTTTATAATATATAGATTTTTTAAAGAGTTTTTTTTTCCTCTGCATTAAAAATTATGATTAACAAAATAATACTTTAATTGCCATGAATCAAGTACACAAGTGGTGAACTAATCTTTAGTTTCTTACCTCAGCAGCTATGCGGTGCGGCCATGCCTTAGTTACCAATACAAAAGTTCGCTTATGATTAAATATAGTAATATTGTGGTGCAAGTGACTCGAGTTAGGGGTGTTCATCGAATCGAATATTGAATTTTTGAATTATTCGAATCGAATTATTCAAATAATTTTTATTTTTCCTTGAATTCGTATTCGACTAAAACTTATCGAATTCATATTCGAATAAAAAACTCAATTCGTATTCGATTAAAAATTCGAATTCGAATCGAATTCGAATAAATCCGATTTTATTCAGATTCTTTAAAAGCATGTAAAAAACTGTCAAAATGAAACATAAATATTAAAGCAGCCATAAAACATGATATCACATTAAAAAGTTCCAAATAAAGTGCTATAAGTCTAAAATTCAAAACCAGAAGTCGAGAATAACCACTCCATATTACAAGTTAATATTTTTAGGGTTAGAAATCTATTGACAGATATGTTACTTGTATTTTATTATTTATGGGTCATGTAGTGGGTTTGGTAATGGGTAACTTTAATACTTGGAAAAAATTATAAATAATTTATAGTATAGCTTAATAAAAGTTATATATGTATTATATATAAAAATAACAAATAAAAATGTACAATTTTTATTCGAATTTCGAATCGAATCGAATTTGAAATTGTAAATTCGTATTCGATTTACTTGACTCGAATTGAATCGTATTCGAATTCGAAATTTTTAATCGAAACGAATTCTTAATAATCGAATCGAATTTAAACGAATTTCGAATTTTTCGAATTCGAAACGAATTCTGAACACCCCTAACTCGAGTTAATGAAATCATAAATAACAATAACAAAAATATATATACAAAAATCAATATGAGAATTCGAAAATAAAGTCAAATACTACACAAAGAAGTAAATGAAATTTAAATTTTACATTCTAGAAAGGTAAATATGTAAACATGGATATTCATTTACCCATAATTTTTTGATATATTTAAATCTAAAATAGTAATTTCTTCGGTTTTTCAAATCTGTTATCATTTTGATTAGTTGTACTATACACCTTCATAAAAAAAAGGTCATTATTATTTACTAATTTTGTTAAGGGCTGTTTGGCAACATCTGAACTAATAAGTGCTGAATGAATAAGAGATCTGAATGGGTAAAAGCCTCTGAACCGATAAGTGCTAAACCAGTAAAATACGGTTTGGTTACACCTCTGAATATGATTGCGTAAAATGCTATTTTTACTCCTTTTTGTGCCATATTACAACATCACAAGGAAACACGTAACGTAACCTGCAAATCGGCCTCTTTTAATTAAAACAACTTTTTTTCTTCATATATCCCTTTCCTAATTCTAACTTCAAATCTTCATATTCTTTCCAACAAAATTCCAAAATCGAAGTCGTTAAATTCAGAAATCCTCATCTGCTCTATTTCTTCCTCATCACAGAGACAAACTAAACATGCTGACATTATATCAGAAGGTGTCGACTGAGGAGGTGTGTGGCGGCGCTGTGGAGGAGAGGCTATGGAGGAGGGCGGCTGCGCTGTGGAGGAGGGTGCCGGTATTGTGGAGGAGGGGCGGCGACGGAGATGCTGTAGAGGAGGGGCGGCGACGGAGAGGTTGTGGAGAAGTGGCGGAGATCTGTGGATGATAGGAGAGGAGATGACTGGGGCTGTGGAAGAAGATGAGTTGTCTTGTTAGGGCACAACTCAAAATAGCTGAACCAGATCTGAATGGTTCCATTAAAAGGCGTGAACCAAACACCTATACATCTGACCGATTCAGAGGCTTGCCTCTTAATGAAGCGATTCAGACCTAACAAACAGCCTCTTAGTCAAGAATTGATTAGTAGACTAGATTTATTTATTCTAATAATGAAATTGACAAAAATAATAGAATTTAAAGGAAATACAATGTGTGAAAAAATGTTAAAACGTGTGAAATTTTAAACAGATTATGTTAAAGTTTAAGTCAATGAATCAACTTTTGCCATTCATTTCATCTCGTCTCTTGACATGTGTATGAAAGTGATTAGTTTTACAAACGTCGTAACAAAGACGTGTGAAACTTCGTAACACAAACCACATAGTGTAACACCATACCACAAAGAAGACCTTGATAATACTGTATACAAAGTCTGGCTAACGCTACACCAAAATATAGAGTCCATGCTACTAAACACATTGTGGCTCGGACATACACGAGTTCAGAAGTACTTCACCTGATAATAGTCAAGTTTTTCAGCGTTCTACTAAAATAAGCCAATGTTATTGTTTTTCCTCTAAGGTCACTCACTTTCATTTGCATCACTTAATTTTTTAAAACAATAACATTTATAAATATATATATATATATATATATATATATATATATATATATATATATATATATATATATATATATATATATATATATGGGAAGGTTCTTTGGGAACACTAAAAAAATGGGGAACAGTGGGGAACCGACTCAAACGAACTCCGATTGGACTCATTCCAGCGGCGTTGGAATCGGCTCGTCGAACCCTAACTAGGATCTCTTAACCCTAAACCCTAAACTATAACCCCTAAACCCTAAAGCTAAAAAATAAGGCTAAAACCTAAGCGAAATCGTAAAATCTAAGCTATAAACCCAAAAGCTAAACCATAAAGGCTAAACCCTAAAGCTAAACCCTAAAACCGAAAGCTAAACCATAAAACTAATGAATAACCCTAAAACTAAACCCTAAAGCTAACCCTAGGGTTAAACCCTAATATAAGACCCTAAATCCAAACCCTAATATATTTAGGGTTTAGGGGTTATGGTTTAGGGTTAAGAGAACTTAGTTAGGGTTCGACGAGCCGGTTCCAACGCCGCTGGAATGAGTCCAATCGGAGTTCGTTTGAGTCGGTTCCTCACTGTTCCCCACTTTTTAGTGTTCCCCAATAAACCTCACGCTATATATATATATATATATATATATATATAGGGGTGGGATTTGGGGAATACGCCTAAAAGTGTGAAAATGGTGAGAACACCCCTCATCCGTTGGATCAAAACAATCTACTGATTAGAATGGCGCGGTGTCGTTTTCGTAAATAACATCAACTTTATTACTTGCTTCATTAAGGGTAAAATGATATTTCTACTGCTCTAACACAAAACGCCACATTAATGACAAAACGTCATTCCATACACACCGTTGCGCCCTTGATACAAAAACGACGGCACTTAATGATAAAACGCATTGCAGATATTTGTTGTGAACAAAAAAGTAACTGAAAGATAATTAATTAACATTTATTACAAAAAAATTCCCTCCTAAATTACGCGCTAAAAACCATCATTATATAAACGTGTTACAATCACTTCAATTATCACTTCAAAAAAATTGATCATACTACAACGCCATCTTTAACAAAAACGCCATAATTCAAAAACAAAAAACTCTGACGGGAAGAAAAATGGCAACCATCGTTTCATGGAGATACACACTCAGAACCAGACGATTCATGATCCGTTTTGACAACAGAAAAAGAGTGTTTGTTAAAACAATCAAAACCATATTGAATTTGGAGGAAGAAGTACAAAGGAGGATCTTAGCACTTGGCATCCCTCTGGATAACCACTGTGATAAAACACATACGGTTATAAGAAGACTAACCAGAAAATTTGGACCAAACGCAAATGCAAAAATGGACCCAATCATCAGATCATGGCGTTTTGATGATGACACTGACATGGTCACCGTTATATGTGACAACGGGAGCGGGAAGACTACATGCTTGAAAACATCACGACCAAGCAGGGTCTTGGGTTCATGGAGGAGTTACACAACACAACATGTTTGAATACATAATGAACCCGAAATTGGAGTTCTTGCATGACATGTTCAAATGGAGGCTTCAAAATCTTCATGAACAAAACGCCAACGAAAGCGAAAGTGATGACTTGGATGAGAAACTGGATGAAGAATCCGAAGAAGAAGACGAAGGGAGTGATGGATACTACTCAGACATAATCTCCTCTGACCAAGAGTTTTATTTTTTTTCTTTTATGTAATTTTCTATGTTTGCTATCTACTTTTTAAATAATAAAAATATTATTTTCTCCAATTAGCTATAAAACGCCAAAATGCCACAATTGCAAAACACAAAAAAAAAAAATAATTAGTGAGTTTTCTAATTCTTATAATGAAACGCCACACTAAAATACAAAACGTAAAAACATGAAAGATGGGCCGTGTTACAGCCTTGACATATAAAAGTTGAACAAATAGTAACTACAAACAGTAACTGAAGCGACAGATACTTTACTACTATCATTTATGAAAATAAAATCCTACCTAAACTACGCGCCAAAAAACGATTATATAAACAAACATCTCAGAAGCAATTTGGTCACACCCAAAACACAAAAAAACCATATTCTCTTGGCAAACCATTCACTTAACACGCCATGGTCCCTTGGCAAACTATTCACTTAAAACGCCATGTTCTCTTGGCACACCCAAAATTTTTGCTAAATGAGATGGATAAATCTTCAAGAAAACGGCTCTAGTGATGATGATGTCACTTTGTATGATTTGTTCTTGAGGAAGGTTTGGATGAGAATAAGAGACCGATACCAGTGTAAATGCTATCTTGGAATGCATTATTAAAAGATGTAGAGTGAGATGAGCATAAGGATGAGGCATGTGTAAATGCTATTTTAAACATCAAGCGAAAAACTCACTCACAATCACACCTCAATAATAGCATCGCCAAAATAAAGCATCAGTCTATGTCTCCGACATCCAAAAAATCACTTCAACAAAAGATCAACCCCAAACCAAAACGTCATATTTTACTGAACGATAAGCTTCCTCTATAGCATGCCGTTTCAATTATGTAGGAAAAAATCGGCACCTATCTAAGGAGTTCAAAGGTTCAGGGGACAAGGAAGTTCAAGAAAGAGGAGACTGGTAGCAGTGAAGATTTGGAAAAGAAATTTGATTAGCATTTTTAATTTTATTTTTCTTTCCTATTTTTTTGTGGTGTCATTTTTTGTGGTTTGTTATCTAATTTTCAGCTAATAAAAATACATTAGTTCTCTAAATTACTTATAAAACGCCAAAATGCAAAAAAAAAAAAAAACGCCAAACAACAAAACACCAAAATTCCATAAATCACGTATTATTAAAAAAACTGAAAATAATTACTGAAATGTATAAAAGAATGTGTAGGTGAATAGAACACAAAAGGGTACCGTACTAATGTTTTAGTTTGCCATCTATATCTATAAAATGCCATTAAATAAGAAAACGCCAAACTTAAAAGGTTGAGAAATGTTGCAGCCTTAACAGATAAAGCTGAACAACCAGTAACTACAAACAGTAAGTGAAGTGACGAATACTTTTTTACTACCATCTATTATATTAAAAACCACACCATGGCAAACAAAATCAATTTTTTTTATATTTTCTAAATGCTATAATTATCTGTCATAGGTCTGCATCCTATATCACACGCCAAAAAATACAAGAAAACATATATAGTTCTGCATCCTACTATTGTTTTTGGCGCCAAACATTATTTCTTACATAAACGCCATTAAAATAAAAAACGCCAACTAAACATAAAACGCCAACTTCAAATATGTGGCGTGTTACAAACTTAACATATAAAAAGCTGAACAAAACAATAAATACAAACAGTAACTGAAACGACGGATACTTTATTAATTGCATTTATTATAATAATGTCCCACCTAAACTACACACCAAAGACATCCTATAAAGAGAAACGTCTCACCACCTTCCGTTGAAAAAAAAAAAACAAAAAAATGCCATGTTTCCTAAATACCACTCACTTTAAAAACGTAAAAAAGTTAAAAATATCAAAGATGGCAAACAATGTTTCTTGGATATTCAGTATTGTTTTTCATGAAGTTTTGATGAATGGATTCTTAGGTGAGGGGGTAAACTCAATAAGCGTTTGCTGAATGAGATGGACAAATCTTCAAGAAAAAGAAACCGATAACAGTGATATGTCATTTTGTGTGCTTTGTTCTTGGGGAAGGTTTGGAGGAGAAGAAGAGACCGATGACAGTGTAAATGCTATTTTGACTCCATGATGATGATGAAGATTACGAGCAAATAGCATCCATCCACACGACGTCGATCTATGTCTCCAACATCCACAAAAGCCACTTCAACAATGAACAACAATAAAATCACGCCAAACCCAAAACACCATATATTTGTGACAGTTCTTATAGTTTCAAAAGAAGAAAGCGACTGATGACAGTGAAGATTTGGGAGAGAAATTGGATTCGGATTTTAATTTATTTATTTTTTTCGCATCTATTTTTTTCTGTAGTTTGTTATCTAATTTTCCGCTTAAAAATACATTATTTCTCTACAAAAACATGCTTGTAAAACGCCAAGATGCCACAAACGCCTAACTCCAAAAACTATAAGTTCTAAGTAATGAAAACGCCGAATATTGATTCAAGATTGAAAATGAATTATAATGCAAACTATTAAGCGGAGGTTAACAATGACAATCGTGCCCCCGTATATCATTTAGCGCCCTCTGCCACATGTTCGATTAGTATCCGTTCTCACCATTTTCACACTTCCACCCGTTTTCTCCTCATCCTATTTCTCTCTCTCTCTCTCTCTATATATATATATATATGTATATATAATATAAGATTGAAACACCTAATAAAAGTTTAGTAACTATAGAGGAACGATATAACTTTGAGTGATTATAGTGAGACAATTGAGAAACCTAATGTTACCCCCACGAGTTTTGGGTAAAAAGTACAAGGACAAGTAATGCGACACGACTACCCATGTACAAACTCCTAGTGAAGTAAATGCACCATAGTAGATCCCACGTCGATGAGAGAAAGGATCCAGAAAGGATCCCAGAGATAAAAAAAGAATTGTCAACGTTGGGTAGAAAACTATGATAGGACATTTCTGCCTTCGTTAACTACTCTCAATAAACACTCCTTATTAAATTATACTTTTCCTCAAGCTATAGTTTGGTCACGGAAACAATCTCTAATGACGAAGCTAAAAATGTTGTCTTTGTTTTACAAATACAGGTGAAGGATAAGATTTGGCCCACAACTATTGCTTCATAGTTATAATTGTAATATTTAGCACCATAGTTATAATAGCAATATTTAGCACCATTCGTAAGACCTACTTTGGGCGAAAAGCCACTCATCCAAAAATCACATAAAACATGATGTATGTCCCTTCCAACCTTCAATCTATACATTATGATGGGCCACATTGTTAGTCTTGCACCACCCCTTCATTCGAGTCTCTGTCTGATTGTTGAATAGAGCACTTCATCCCGATAGGAGGTTACCCCCATATGGAAGGCATAGGGTTTTGAAGTGAGGTTGAAGCTGTAAAATCATGGAAAGTACTGAAGATCGAATAAATGAGTAAAATGCTCGAATCCTCCATGCTCTTATCATAAAATTTACCTCTAGTCCCCACTTTTTTTTAAAAGTTACATGTTTGCTCCTTGTGGTATTCTCAACCGTAACGCCGGTGGTCCTTAAGGTGGATAGAGGTTAGTTTTTCATGTTAAGTGTATGTAAATTGACAACTTTACCCTAATAATAAAAAACAATAAACATAATTATAAAGTTCATGTCCCACGTTTGTTAATATTAAATAAAATAGAAACCCTAGAATCCTTAATTAATCGTCTTCAACACCACTGATCGGCGACATCCTTTTCACAACCACGATCAGCGGCGATATCGTTTCATCACCACCAATCTTCGCGTCATCGTGTTCACCACCATTCTCGTTAATCTCGTGAAACACATATCCTCCTAGGTTGGTCACAAAGTTGAAAAACATGCATGTCACTAATACAATTGAACAAGAGTTTGTTAGATTTAATGCCCTCAAGTTGGATTATGCATTGTATGGTGGGCCGAGGACTTAGAGAAATTAAATAAGCAAGAGCATCACCTAAAGAGTATTGAACTTGATATTAAGAAGAAAATGATGGGAAGTAAGAGTCAGTTTCCTAGCTACACAGAATTGTGTTGTGCTTTCTTTGCACTAATAATTGAGTATACCTCCTATATGTACAATCAACTCTAAATGTACAAACTTGTTTTGTGGTTCTACTCTCTCCAAATTCCAATCAAGTCCATAGTAAGTTCCAAGTTCACAGCAGAACTTAGCCCAATTAATCATGTAAAAGATCAGTAAATTGTTAGTCATGCCCAGATTCTTGAATAGTATGTGGCACGAGAATGTTAACAAGTTATGGGTCATATCTCGTAGAAAATAAACACTTCATGTTTATAAAGAAATGATGATTTAAAACAAGTTAATCCTGATGACCTTGAGGAGATTGACCTGCAATGACAAATGGCGATGTTAACTCATATGGTGAAAAGGTTCTTGCAAAAGACCGGTCGGAAGAAGTTCAACAACTAGTCTTAAAAGATAGGTATTGACAATACGAATGCTAGGGGCTATAACTTTAAGGAGGTGGGGCATCTCGCTTGGGATCGCAAAAAACCAAAACAAGATAATTTTGATGTAAGGAAGTACAAAGAAGTTGGAAATCAGGCTACAGGCGCTCTAAGACTACATTGGTTTCACAAAAGGACGGTGGTTATGTTTGGAGCTATCATATCTAGGATCTAAATATCAACCATGCTCTCTTGGCTGAAGCTTCCAATGATGGACCACTAGAATTGCCTGCGCAGGTTACTGCTTTTTATTCTCTTGCAAGTGTTGAACATCATAACCATAATCACAATTCTTAAAGGTCTTGAATATTCTGACAAGGGTGTGCGAAGCAATGAGAAGACATGTAAACTAAATCTTGAATCTTATCAAAAGGGTATTTTAGATTTAAAGGGGAACTTGGAAACACTAAATGTTACAAAGATGGTATGATAGGAATATGGAAAGAGCCAAGGGAAGAATTGGCAAAATTTCAAGTCAAAATTGAAACAATTAAATTTACCACTGAAAAATGTAAAATTTGTGGATAGTCTCCTTAAATCACAAGTGCCTAAAAACAAATGAAAAATGTTTTAATGATTAGGCTGGTAAAAACAACTTTTTGTCAAAGAAAAATGTTTTTGACTGATTCTACAAAAGGTGCTAAGAGCAACATAAAATATGGTAAATAGGTTGGTTCTTCATCGAGCTCTAATGTGAATTCCTTTTCCTTTTTTTAATTGTTTTTGTTGTGTAGTGATTTTTTATGTCTTTAATTGCTTTTTTGGTGTAATGATTTTTATTTCTTTTATTGTTTTTGTTACATTTTCAGTCCCATAGGTTTGTATGTATCATTTTTAACCTTTCAAGTTTTGTGTTTTTTTTGTCTTTAACTTAAAAATTTCTCGGTATAAATACAAATTTGTTTGCATTTTACGTTAACTAGCGGTATAAGTTTGCGTGTAAGTAAAACATAGGTAATTTTACCTACGTTTTACATCACTTGTCGGTATAAGTTGGTGTTTTTGTGTTACGATTTTTCTTAGTTTTGGTGTCGTTCGCTTACTGCTTGGCACAATTTTACGACCCCACCCCGCAACACGGGGTTTGAGCACTAATTCTAAACAAACAACCAATGATGTAAAAGGTTTTCAACCTCTGAAATTTGTGAGGGGTGGTTTTCTCATATGGTAAAAATGTGTCTTATCAATAAGGCATCCAAGTTCTATACGAAGATTACCCAATAGTCACCTTTAGTCCCTGTTAATTACTTTATACTAAATTTTCCCTAAAGTTTAAGTACATTTTGGTCCTTCTTTGTTATAAATTAACACCAAACATGCCTACACTCTGTAATGAACATTTATTGTCACTATAATATAGCTTTAAAATTTTACCATATTAAATAAAAAAAAAGCATGTTGGAAGCCTCCCCTACGGCCCTACTATATAAGATTCCCCTACTATATAAGATTGTCCTCAAACTATAGGAATCGATACAAGAACTAAAGAACAAAACCTTGATTTTGGTTAACCATGCAAGTGTAGATTTTTCATACGTCAACACTGTAAGTTTAATGTTGGAGTTGCTATCTCGTCTAAACAAAATAATGGTCAATCATATTCAAACCGATTGAACACTCCATAACAACAATTCTACTTGGTTTCGATTGACGAAAGACTTCACATAGGTACCGAGTGAAAATCCTGCCGCTACCCAGGTTATGTTTCCCGATAGGCCGATAAACCTCATCACATGGTAAGTTTGCTGGTCAAATGGGCCTAAAACCAAACACGTAGAAAGCCCAACACCTAATGGGCCTATCTCTTTTTCCTTTGGGTCAATGTGGCTAAATAACCGGTCAAGACGTTGACCATTTCTGAAGCCCAATCTATAAGCAATTATCAAAGATATGAACCACAATTGGCCTAACTCATGTCTATAAAAAATCCTCTTCCTCTTAACCCTTTCATCCTCTCCACACATTATCTCTCTCTCTCTCTTTATCATCTCTTCTTTCAAACCCTAACACACTTCCCCAATAATTTTCCCCCAATTCTCATCCAGATATTTACAATTTCAGATGGGAGGTGTTGCCGTTCTTCACCCTAGAGATTGTCTCAACGATAATCGTGATAATTTATTCTTTTCGCCGGTCAAATCCCGACGAAACCCTAAATCCACCCCTAATTTATCCACTTCTAACCCTAATTTAACCAGATCTAACGGCCGGAAACGTAGTCCTCCCACCGGCGTACGAAAGCACAAATCTTCGGCAACGATGGTCACAGATCCCCCGGCCACGGCAGCCGGAAAGGCGCTTGTCATGGGACAGGTAAAAATATTGAAACGCGGTGAACCGTTGGATGATTTATCGACGGTTTTGAAAGATTTGACCGATCGGAGCGTTACAAACGCGACGGCGACCACGGCGGAGACACGGTTGCCGTCGAAAGAGGTGGCTGGTGATCGGAAGGTGAAAAGAGTTACGCCGGCGAAGAAGAAATCGGAGAGAAGAAGTTTCTCGAATGTTTCAAACCCTAAAATTGAGGGTTTGAAAATAGACGATTTTTCCCTTTCGTCAACGGAGCGGTTAGGACCCGACCCGGAGATGGTACCGAAACAGATGAAGAGAAACATATCCGAGTTTTTTTTTGCAGGGTCAGCTTTTGTTGATTCACCACCACCGAGTTCTCTTCCGTTACCTGGTTTTTTTACCAAGAATTTTGGCGTCAAGGAAGAAGATCCGAGCACTGATTTGAGACGGATACTCGGTTTAAGTCTTTCATAGTTTAAAATAATAATATTTTCGGTTCTAGAAGTTTGATGAATGATGAAGACGAAGAAGATGCTTGCTTTGAATTCGTTATATCATCCCTGATTTTTTAAATGGGAGATATCGAATTTGTAAGCAAGATTGTCTGGTTTTCAATCAGATGTTCTGCTTTAGTAGCTTAATTAATTATGATGATGAAGTAAGGGTTAGGAGATGTGGGTTGTAATCCAGTTAGTGTTTGTGTGTGTTTTGATATTATTATTGTTGTTGTTGTTGTTGTTATTAATATTCTTATTGTTGTTGTTGTTGTTGTTGTTGTTGTTATTGTTATTGTTATTATGTATCTAAAGCATATTATATATTGTTTTTGTTTTATGTAATTGTGCTTGATTTTGTTCATCAGAACATGTTTATGAATTGAGGTCTACTATACTAGTACATGAGGTGTATGACCAAAGATCCTGAGGAAATTTTGAACGTAAAACGTGATGGGTTGGTTAACGGATAATATTTTCACCACTGAAAACCCAACCAGAGATGAACACCCTTAGTTGCCTATCTTCACAAAGATTATTTTTTCCATTAACAAATTACACATAAAATTCTGATTTTCAAGTGATTATGATTTGGAGATTCTGATGTAAAACTTATTTGAATCTGATTTACAGTGAAGGTTTTAATTTCAGCAAATTCTACAAATCAAACGGGTATTAAATGAATTAACTTAAAAAAAAATCTTTTGAAGTCGGTTTGAGCACAATTCTGTTATCACAATTATTTGTTACCATTAGGTATAGATATCCTTTGTATTGATGATTGATATGTTTGAAGTCGGTTTGAAGACATGTGTTTATATTAAAATCATGTGTGTGGTCGAAGAGGAAGCAGCCAAGAAATGATAATTAGAGTTGAATGAAAGACACCAAGAAAGACCAAATCAAAGTTAAGGTATTTTTGTTTATTGTATTCCAGACGGATGTTACCTTGCAATCAAGTAGTGGAAACTTTTTCTTTTTCTTTCTCTTTCTCCTTATTTGCTAAACAAAAGTTGGTATCATGTTGTCATCAAACTCTCTCTCGGGTGGAAATGAATTTTAAATTTAGGTAAAGCCGTAAAGGTGTCACAAGCTGTGAATCATAATGGATTACCTCATAATATATTGTTTATTTTCATAATGTGTGATATATTACTATTTGCGATTTTTACACCTATTGAAAAATGCAAACATTCAAAAAAGTTTGGTAGGGTTTTTAAGTACATCATGAAATGGATATAAGCTTGTATTACATTCTATCTTAAAATTTAAAACAAGTTTAGTTAAACTTGAAAATTAAATCAAACCGAAAAAAAACAAATGGAAAAAAATCTCACTTATAACAAACTCATATATAGGATTTGGGGAGCGTGGATAAGAGCATAGAAATCTTTATGCCAGGCGATAGAGAAGTTACTCCCACTAAGACCTCCCTCTACTTTAAAAACAATTTTTTTATCGTGAACAATACAGTAATAACATTGTAATTCAAATAACATATTTTTTTTTGTCGTGAACTATACAGTAATAACAAAATCAAAGCAACAACTATTCCAAACAGAGGTGTAGCATAGTTGGGGGAGAGGCTTCCGAACTTTTCGCTCGGTAGTATTCCGTATTTAGTTTTTTCAATATACAAGAAAGAAGAAGTATGAAAAGCCAAGGCCACACTAAGTCTAGACAAACAAAAGTGTAGTTAAAACTAAGATCCCAATACAATTTTAAAACAGATCTATACACTCTCCGATCATGTCCTTGGAGGTATTTCAATCTAACAAATCATGATATTCAAAGTGTTAAGAATTTGTTAAAAAGTTTGAATATGTATACAATATCTACAAAAAGAAAGAGTATTTAATCAAGTATATTGGTGTATGATATTTTCTATAGAAATTTAATAAGGAATATGATTGTAAATCTTAGACAAATAAAGTTTAGAAATAATTAAATATGTATTATTTTCTAACAATTTCTAAAGTTATGGTTATAACCACTACATTATGATTTGTAAATATTAGTTAAACTCTTTAAAAATATAAGGTTTTGATTTTAAGAACTATGTTGGACCTATAAAAGAACATATGATATCTAAAAGTGAAAGCATGATCCTATGATCAAGAAATAAGAAAAACACTGAACCAGACTCTCCCCAAAGATAGTGAATCTTGAACACCTATTCAGAATATCTGTTCAAGTGAACGACTAACATCTGTTGAAGACTTGGAAACCGTGGTTCAAGAGTACAAGCATTGTTGAAGACAAACATCTGTTGAAGGCCAAACCCCTGATCAAGCAAAGGTCCGATAAGGAAGACCAAACATGATGTTTGGACAACTACAAAGTATAGCCTAGAACATATAAGGATGCTCAGATGTTTGCAAACATCTGTGAATCTTTTCTGTTAGGAATGTTAGATGTCACTATCAGGGTGACGTCAGCTGACCTCACAACAGAGCTTTCGTACTTGTATAAATAGATCACACCTGTTAGTGATCTATTTATCACACACCATCACATTTTTATCTTGTACAGACTGACTTGTTAGTGTGATCAGCTGGGGGGAGTTTGTAGAGTGAATCGAGTTGTAAATCTTTTGAATCATTAATATTCTTTGAAAACAATTCGTTGATGATAACTCTGAGTTTATGAATATTATTGTGATAATCAATACTAGTTTGCAAACAAATAAACTCAGTTTTTAACAAACTATGTGTAGGAACTAGGTTCACTTTTTATTAACATATATTACAAAATATATAATAACGAGATTCTCGTTATTCATAGGAAATATGATAGTACAATCCGGTTACAAAACTCTATGAAAAATAAATGAAATACAAACACATTGTACCAATCTTGATTCAAGTCGACGTCTTTGGAAAACTTCAACCGCACCTTCTTGTTAGAAACTCCGCTACAAGACAAGCAAAAAAATGTTGACGGTTTTGGTTGAGACACGTGTTCAACACGTTTCCCTTGAAACAGATTTTGCGCCTCTACTAAAGACGACGCGACTGTTTCCCAAGGTACAACAGCCGAAGCAGTATGTACTGCCGAAGATGGCTCACGCGCCCGAGGTTACATCGGATAATTGTAGTGTTTGAACTTATGGAACGGATAAGCAGGTGATGGTGGTGGAAGCTAGTAGAGAGTACTCCTCTCTATAGTTAGTCTTTAAGTATCCCTATTTTTCAAGAATTTTTCATGTATATTCCTTCTTCTCTCAAATAAGGCACAAAGCCTACTAATTATACATGAGGAGAGTTTAAAGTCTCAATTAATTAGAGATTTAACACTCTAATAAAAACTAATCAAATGTCATCAATAAAACTTTACATGAGAGTTTCACATTTGAAGAGTTTAATTTTATTAATTTCTATAATTAATTTCCATTCACCACATTCTAATTTTCCAACAATCCCCCACATGAATGGAGATTTATCAAAACACATAAAATTCAATGCAACCTCGACAGTTGAGTTTTGCATATGATAGGTAGGTGTTACCCTTTGAACCTTCGCTCATGAAATGCACTTAGCCCACTAGCTCTGAGTAGAACTCGGTGTCTTTGAAGTTGCTTGCCGTTTGTGTGGACGATAATACACTTCACACAAGACTCTCCTTAGCCGGGTCATCTCCTCATAGTCGTGTCCAATAATGGTCGTGGAACACTTTCCTGGTTCTGCGAGAGCTTTAGGAATTGTGCCCTCAATTCCATTCGAAGCGACCCCACTTCTCTCTAACATAAGTGATTCTTCTTAGATCATTAAAAGCATTGTGGTTATCATGATTTATCTAAATCATTTATCACATATTATGCTTAGCCTCACTCTTTGTCACTGAATATCATAGGAATAGACCAGGACGTATTTAAACACCCTTTTATACTTTGGGGGTATGTATAACCATATATACTAGCTTATGCATATCATTTATGCCCCCACAGTGACCATCCTTAGGCATATGAGTTAGTTGTCCTATTAGACTTAGATCTTGGGATCTCCAGTCAACTAAGTTAGGTGTCCTTCACATACCCTTTTTCATGGGCTTTAGTCTCATTCCATAACTTGATCTCTAATAAACCCTCAGGTTGTTGGATCCATAACATTAACAAATAACTTTGCGTATTTGAGATCAGTTGTCATGATGTCTTTTTAACTCGTAAGTTAATTTTGCCTATTGTCAACTTCTAAGACTATTGTAACATTTGTCAAAAACGGGTTTCCAAAACCCGCTCCGTTTTGTAATCGAATATCAAGTTATAAATGTCACGTTGTGTATTTATGGTTATTTTGATTTTTGATGATACATAATTAATAAACAAACTAAACTATAAAAATTATTTTTGATAAAAAGTGAAAACAAAATAAATAAAAATAAAATGTTGCTGCCGGGACTCGAACCCGGGTCAGCCGGAATTTAAATCCAAAGACTTAACACACACACATCACCACTCCGCCACTTGTTTGTTTTCTGTCAACTTTAGGAAACAAATAAGTCTTATACACAAACCTAGTTAAACCGGTTGCGCCAACTGAGAAACGGAAATCGGCAATTCAACCGTCTAAACGTTTGATTAATCGCAAATTCAGGTTTATAACCGATGCACCGACGAATCTAATCAATTCAGACTTGAATTGACTTCAATTCTGGGGATGATGAGTTTTATAACCGAAACTACTCAATAATCCGAATTACTGTAATCCTAGAGCTTCTCGCGACTCAGAAACATTCCACAAACCTCTAGTTACATTTCCGCACACCTTACAGTCCACCGGAGAAGTTTATTTTGCTCGCCGGAAATTTCTGCAAGTTCGCCGGAAAACCGTATTCATCATCAAAACGGTAATTCTTTCAATACCGTCGTAGTCTAACAATTATTAAGCTATTTCTAACTTAAACCTTTCAATTGAAATCGAATTCAGACACCGTTATCAGATAATTCCAGTTCGCCGGAAAATTTCTGGAAATCTTTATCTTCGTCTGCGAAACGGTAAGGACCTTCAAACACACTGTTAACGTTTGTTTAGCACTTAAATTCCACGATTGGCTAATCAATAAGGTTAATTGTTTTGTTCAGTTGAAGTGCACAAAAACAGAGACCGACACATTGCCGGAATTCTGTAATAAATCGTTCACCGGTATGTTCACCTCTAATTATCGTTTCTGCTATTTCATATTAGTTTGTGTAACATTTGTAAAAAACGGGTTTCCGAAACCTGCTCCGTTTTGTAATCGAATATCAAGTTATAAATGTCACGTTGTGTATTTATGATTATTTTGATTTTTAATGATACATAATTAATAAACAAACTAAACTATAAAAATTATTTTTGATAAAAAGTGAAAACAAAATAAATAAAAATAAAATGTTGCTGCCGGGGCTCGAACCCGGGTCAGCCGGATTAGAACTTCAAAGACTTAACACTCACACGCTTAACCACTCCGCCACTTGTTGTTTTCTGTTATCTCTAGGAAACAAATAAGTCTTATACACAAACTTAGTTAAACCGGTTGCGTCAACTGAAAACCGAAATCGGCAATTCAACCGTCTAAACGTTTGATTAATCGCAAATTTAGGTTTATAACCGATGCACCGACGATTCTAATCAATTCGGATTTGAATGAACTTCAATTTTGATCATGATCGGTTTTTATAACCGAAAATAATCAGTGTCTGAATTACTTCCATCAAGACCCCACTCGCGACTCAGAAACATCATACAAACTTTCCATTTCACTTTCGTCATACATTCAGTCCATCAGAAAGCTTAAATCAACTCGCCGGAAAAATTCTGCAAGTCGCCGGAAAACCGAGACTCACATCCACACGGTAATTCCTTCGACTCTTTCTGTTTCAATCATTTGATTAATCTGTCTCTAACACAACTCCACCATCAGAATCAATCCCAGTCAACGTTTGTCGAAATTCCTACCTTCGCCGGAAAATTTCTGAAACTTCCGGAAACACACTGAGAGCTGGTATGATCTTTCAAACTTCTGTTAAACTTTGATTAAGTACCTCAACTTCTTAAATAATCGAACAGAACTGTTAATTGATTTCAACAGCCGGAGTTCAATATCAGAGCCGACGGACCTATGCCGGAATTCTGTGAAAATCACTGAACGGTACATCCTTTCCCCCAAACTCTCTCCATTCGTTACCTTTAAATTACTCATAAAGTTTAAAAACCAGATTAGGCATAAATCAGTCAAAACAGTTGGACTGTGTTTTCTGGGTAAAGTTAACGAAGAAGACGAAGACGCGGTATAATATAAGGCTAATAAAAATCGATATAATGAACGGGTTAGACACACAGTCCAGCGGTGGACTGTGTGCAAACATATACGCATACGTCCCGAGTTCGATCCCTGATACACGCACCCTTTATATAATAAAATGCCTTTTTGATTAAAACTGAACCGGGTTAACTCCGTTAGTTGTTAAGTATAATAAAAATTGGTATATTGACCAAGTTAGACACACAGTCCAGCGGTGGACTGTGTGTGATGTTAAAGCACAAGTCCCGGGTTCGAAACCTGTTACTGGCACCAGTTGATGAATTAAAATGTTTTTGAAATTAAAAGAATTTTGGTTAAATTGAATTAGTATATAAATGTAATTAAAAACAAGATTATTTCGGGTTAGACACGTAGCTCAGTTGGTAGAGCTGCGTGCACGCGTACGGGAGGTCTCGGGTTCGAGTCTCACCCAGCGCATACATGCACACTGACCGAACCGGTCAACAGGTCAACAAGTCAACGGTCAACGGTCAACGCAAAAATAAACAATTTTTTTATATTTTATTTATTTAATTTAATTTAAAAATCAATTAAAAATACTTAAAAATAATATTTTTAAAGATAGAAAATAACCTTAAACTCACAAAAATATATCTAAAATTTCCATTAAAATCCTTAATAAAATCCACTCATTTACTATATTTTTCCGTTATTATTTAGGTTAGTAATTCTCGTTGTTTAACTCTCCCGACTTGTGCGCATCTCATCATCTCCAATCAAACGCACCCAATGTGAGTGAATCTTTACAAATTCCCCGTTTTAATCACGTTTTGGGATGTATCATGTATCTTGCTATATATTATATTTAAATCATTGTGCATACATCATATCATGAACATGTGTATTCAGCTTGTTTCAACTGTTTGTGTGGTTATTGTTAGATTCAGTTTATTATTTTCAGTACATGCAAATTCATAGGCCGCCGCTCCCCATTACATTATGAGCGTTGAGCAAGTTCCCCATTACATTATGAGCGTGAACCTGGCGTGCCCACATACGATAGGCTCCGTTGATTGAGCCTTGATCGCACAGACATTTTTCATTTTCAGTACATGCAATACGATCGGCTCCGTTTGATTGAGCCCTGATCGCACAGTTTCATTTATGTTATTTATCGTATGATGTTGGTATGTTAATGTATGCTATCATATGTTATTGTATGTTATAGTTGTGATTGCTATTGCCACTGCTTGATTATTTACATTTGCTCATTTATGATTATGCACAATTTTTCATTGATAAACTAACAAGTAAATCAATAATAAATATTTATCTAACAAGGTTCACTCGCCAACTTATGTTGACCCAAAAACCCCCATTTTTACACATGATACAGGTGAACCAACTGCAGCCAGAAACACGTAGGATTGGACTAGAAGAATAAAATGATTTAGAGCTTGGAACTATTTTGTTTGGTTATTTTATTTGTGTTGTATGGACATGTTTGGATTATTTGGAATGTAACTTTGACTTTAATAAATATGAAACATATTAGTAAATATCATGAGCTTTGGTGATAACCCAATTATGCCCCGACTCTTATTCCGCTGCGGGTCGGGGTGTGACAGATTGGTATCAGAGCCATGACTATAGGGATATAGGATAGGTTATTAAACCCTTAGAGCCTATACTATAGTTGATTAGAAATTTTTAAGATTTTGTGTGTTACATGCCAAATTTCATGATGTTTATATGTTTATGTTAAATGTTACATTCAATGTTATGCAAGCATGTTCATAAGTATATATTATCATATAATGCCTATCATGAATCATATTCTCATAACATATCACATCCATGAAAGCACACACCACATCATGATTGCTTTTACAATGATTTTTGTGTTTTCAAATCTCATCAAAGTGAGTTCTCATGACGGGCATGTAGTAACTGGAAGGGTACCAGTACCGGTAGTCGGAACGTCCTGTCTAGGCTGGCATTCGTATAAATCCAAAATAAAGGACCAGTTTGTCTACCTGGGGACTAACGATGAGAGTACGAAGTACCTATTAGGCCAAAGCATGCTATACCAAACGTCGTGTGAGCTAACCCCACTTTGAGTTGTCATTGTGTCTACACCTGGACACATTCCGACCATACATCTCGTAAACATATTTTGTGGTTTGCATTCGGGTGATGCAAGTGTTAAATCGCCAATACTAATGTGAATCCTACCAAGCCAATAGCCATAGGGGCCCACATGACTATATAGGTGAAGGTATGGGGGACATTTGAGGCCCAACATGAGCAAACCCAAGACATCCTATGGATGTAGTTGCATTATTGATATTTATGTTATTTTCATTTTTCTTAAAGACACATGACACCTAAAAAGACTCCATAAACTCACAATCTTCTTATGTACGTTCTTGTAGATGTCGGCTAGACAACAACGAGGGGGTAAAAGATCAGGAAGATCTCACGAACGCTTGGCCGCACAAATCGCGAAACAAATGGCCACGGTGCTTCCTGACATTGTGGTTCAAGTACAACAAGCCCTCGCTACAAATCCTACTAACCCTCCCCAACAAGACGACCAGAACGTCGGCAACCCTCCTACCAGCAAGTGCTCATATAAACATTTCAAGTCTTGTGATCCTCCTAAATTTGAAGGGACCGAAGGTGTCACTGCTCTCCTCCACTGGTTTGAGGAAATGGAAAACACTTTTCTCAACTGCGATTGTCCTGAGGATCGCAAGGTTCGATACGCCACCGGAAGACTATTTGGGGTAGCTCTTACCTGGTGGAATACTGAAAAGGGGAAGAGGGGAATTGATGATGCAATGGCCTTAACGTGGGAGGAGTTAAGGGAAATCATGACTAGGCATTTCTGTCCTAGGAGTGAGATTAAAAAGTTGGAGGACTAATTTCATTCTTTGAAGCAGAAGGAGGGAGATCATACCTCCTACAACAAGAGGTTCTTAGAGTTGAACCAAATGGTCCCTAACTTGTTCACCCCAACTTATCGCTTGATCGAGCATTATATTCGAGGTCTTCCCTCGAAAATTCAAGATTCAGTTCTCAGCACTTCACCAGCAACACTTGAAGCTGCTATGGAACTAGCCACTGAACTGACCGAAAATCGCATTCGAAACGGTAAATTCAAAGAGGATAAAAAGAAAGCCCCCATTGAGGCTCAAACTTCAAACCATTCTGGTTCCTCCTCGAAGTTTATTGGTAAAAGGAATCGAAGCACAAGAAACTTCGCCGTCACACAAACCAATTACCCTATTCCTGCTGCACCCATTACCCAAGTCGCCCCTTCACCTGCACCATACAAAAGACCATACTCTGGCCCGTTACCAAAATGCAACCGTTGCCAATACCACCATTCTCCTGATCATCCCTGCCAATATTGCACCGGCTGTGGACGCGCAGGTCATACTATTCAAACCTGTCGCATACCTCATCGAACGAACCGCCACCAGCCTTCAACCCAAACCCACCAACAAATAATGGGTCAAGCCCAACAACCCCTACTACTACCACCTACCCAACATTTAGCCCAAACATACTATCAACTCAACTATCCCATGGTACAACCTATGCGGGCTTGCTACAATTGTGGAGACCCAAGCCATTTTAGAAACACTTGTCCACGTTTGGTGAACATCATTCATGCCCAAGCTCAAGCAAATCCGGTGAATCAAGCTAACCAAGCTCCACCACCTGCAAGAGGAAGAGCTTATAACATCAACGCCAATACTGTTGAAAATAATAACGGCTCAAACGAATCACCCAACTAATTTTTCCTCGCCAAGAAGCAAGACTCAACTCCAATCGTCTAGTTTTAATGTTTTCTTTATGTTATCTCAATCTTTCCGTATCTCAGTTGTAAAATTTGGAAATTATGTATCCAAGAATGTTAATGCGATTTAATATTACAGTTTTGTTCTATACTCATTGATTTAACATTTATATCATCATACATCTCGACGTATCTTGTCACACCCCGACCCGCAGCGGAAAAGGTGATCGGGGCATGATTGGGTTATCATCAAAGCTCATGACATTTATTATGCGTTTCATATTCATTAAATACAATTTAATGGAACTTTACAATAAATATTACAACATGTTCTAACTATCAGTCTAAGCTTCTTTGTTCTCTTCTAAGGCACTTCCTATGTTTTCCTTGCTTCAACCTGTTCACCTGTATCATGTGTAAAAGGGTTTTTTGAATCAACATAAAGTTGGCGAGTGAATCCTATGGAAAACATTTGAACAAGTTTATTTAAATTGATTATGAAATATGTGCACAACCAAACATGAGTAAAAATAGATGTAAACTCATTCAACAATCATAAGATCTTAAATAAAGCACACATGAACAATAATGGAACATTTAGAGGCACGCGTTGCTCAACTCGTCTCTCACGAGGAACTGATGGGCCTAATGAATGAATTGCATAAACATGATAATATGAATGACACAACTACAAACAATATAAACTCAATGATACACACATGAACAATAATGAATTGGTTTTGAGGCACGCGTTGTTCAACTCGTCTCCCACGAGGAACTGATGGGCTTAATGGATGAATTCCATATAATTTGACAAAATGAAATAAGTAATCACAACAATATAAACAATCTAAATTTAGATCATGATATGGTATGGCACAAGTTTAAATAAACGAGTTAATTATTTTTATGACACATGACACACCCCAAAACGTGTAATTTAAAAGGGGGAGTTGTAAGATTCACTCACAGTGGGTGCGTTCGGTTGATGATGTTGAATGCACGCGAAGTGGTTTTAACCACGAGTGAGATTAACCTAGATAAATCGCATTATGGTTTGGTAAGTAAACGGATTTTATTAATCTATTTTAGTAGGATTGTTGGGTGCATTTTTGTGAGTTTAGGGCTATTTTCTAACCTTGAAAATGTTATTTTTAAGTATTTTTAATTGATTTTTAATTAAAATAATTAAATAAAAATAATAAAAAATATTTGATTTTTGCTACAGTTGACCGTTGACTTTGACCGGTTGACCGTTGACTGACCGTTGACCGGTTCGTATGCGTATTGTTGTGCGCTGAGTGAGGCTCGAACCCGAGACCTCCCGTACGCGTGCACGCAGCTCTACCAACTGAGCTACGTATCTAACCTGTTATATATCTGTTTTTAATTATATATATATATATTAATTATGTTAAACAGAAGGTCCTTTATTTTTAAAAACGATTTTAATTGATTCAGACGGTGCGCTCCACAGGTCTCGAACCCGGGACCTGTGGGTTATGATAACACACAGTCCACCGCTGGACTGTGTGTACAACTTGTTTACTTAACTGATTTTTATTATACTTAAACACAAATTAATTATTTTCATTTCTGACTTATTTAAAAAGCTTAATAATTGTCCAGGTCGATGCAGAAGACCGGACTCGAACTCGTGCACTTTGATTAAACATACACACAGTCCACCACTGGACTGTGTGTCTAACTTGGTTATTTTTCCGATTATTAATATACTTACCATATATATAAAATGAATCCGGTTCAGTTAACAAAAAAAGAACATTTTTATTTACGCAGCGTGTGTGGAACAAGATTCGAACTCGAGACCTTTGTGTGTTTATTGTGCACACAGTCCACCGCTGGACTGTGTGTCTAACCCGAGTTATTTCTTGATTTAAATTATACTTATGAGTTACAGGTTCATCGTCTTCTTCGTCGGATTTTAACCAGAGTCGGAAAATCCGACTGCTTCGATGTGTTAAATCATGTTCTTTAGAGTTTTATGATTAATCAAAGGTGAGATATAAATAAAAAGAAAGGAAATTAGGCGTGAGGTATACCGACTAGCTTTCCTCTGTTTTCCGGCAGAACTCCGACGACAGAAATCCCTTCCGGCGACGTGTATCTTGCAGCAGCGAGCCTTCAGAAAGTTTGAAAAAGGTATGGGTGACTTCGGTATAAGCTTAGGAGGTTCAATAAGGCTCGGAAATGGAGAACCCGGTTTTCCGGCGACAAACAGAAGAATTCCGGCGAGTGAGTTTTCGCCGAGAAAGGGTGTGGTTTTGAGCGAAAACGTTTGCAGAGGTTCGAGGTGGTTTTTATAGGGCAAATCGTCGATGTATTTGGCCCGATTTCCAACTGGATTCATTGGTTTGAATTTCTCCGGCGGTTATAACTTTGGTCGCGGACTCAGACATCGGTTATAACCGATGTCTTAGTAAATATTTACGTTATAACGGAAGATGTCGTTAAAACTCGCGAGATTGCCGGGATTTCCGACGACTGAACTTTTGGGCGCCGGTTTTGAATTCGGAACGTCAAGATATGAATTAAATGATCTTAATAATCAACAAACAATACAAGTGGCGCAGTGGTTTGTGTGTTGTGTGTTAAGTTGTTGCCGGACCGGTTACTGACCCGGGTTCGAAACCCGACAGAACCAAAATATTTTTATTTTGTGATTTTTAACAGTTTTTCAAAAACAACTTATATAATCCCGTATAATAATTGATTATGTATCGTTTAAAATTATTTCGGGCATTTAATTCGCAACGAAAATTTTAACTGACTGTTTGATTGATAAACGGAGCGGGTTTGGTAAATCCGTTTTTGACGGATGTTACATATCTCAATCTCATCATTTAAAGAAGTTGGGTTGTATTCCACTTTTACATAGACTGACCCCTTCATCATAACCAACGAGGGAGGTACTGTCATCATTTAGTCATGTATCATCTCAGATTTGAGACTCAAGTTTTGTTCGTGTGTTGTTTATGTTTTAGAGTCACATAGAACTGATCATGATTTACTGATAAAGCCAACGAAAATTTGACAAGAATATGGTGGATACGCCGCTGGTACTTCCTATATATAAGTATTCTTGGCAAAGGATCAAAAGCATTACCAGGAGGTTATGAAAAGTTCCGTGTAGGTTTAAATATCGTCATGGTTGAAGTTTTGTTTTATGATACATCCCTTATCATTACAAATGTATCGGTTCCCTCAAAACTGTTATAAATAGAATCGTAAGCGACATCAAAGATCAAAATCCGAGAAGCCCAGCATGTTTCAGTAACAGAAAGGAGACGTACGCAAGGAGCTGTCTTGTGGAGCTGAACTTAAAATTGAAACTAAATCCGACGGTATTCTATACTGTCTAGATCGCATATGGATTCCTGACCACAATAACCTTCGTGATATTTTTCTTATGAATGAGACGCACAAAACACGATATTCTATACACCCAGGAGCCGACAAGATGTATCAAGACCTTTGATACACCTACTGGTGGCCTGGAATGAAAAAGGATATTGCTGATTTTGTTTCCAAGTGCCTTTCATGTTCCAAAATAAAAGCTGAACACCAAAGACCCTCAGGACTTCTGGTCCAACCTGAAATACCTATATGGAAGTGGGAAAATATAACCATGGACTTCATTACCAGGTTACCTCGCACTTCTGGTGGGTATGACACTATATGGGTAATAATTGATCGACTTACAAAATCAGCTCACTTTATTCCTATCCGCGAAGATTTCAAGAACGAAAAGCTAGCTCGTATTTATATCAGCGAAATCGTAAGCCGACATGGGGTACCGTTAAGCATTATTTCTGATCGTGATGGTCGTTTTACTTCACGAACATGGCAAGCAGTACAAGCCGCGATGGGTACGCGATTAGATCTCAGTACCGCCTATCACCCTCAAACTGATGGTCAATCTGAACGCACCATACAAACTCTTGAAGATATGCTTCGAGCATGTGTCATAGACTTCAAGGGAAATTGGGACGCTCATCTCCCATTAGTTGAATTTTCGTACAACAACAGCTATCATTCAAGCATCGGCATGGCACCTTTTGAAGCCTTATATGGTCGTAAGTGCCGATCTCCTGTATGTTGGCACGAAATTGGGGAAGCTCAAATCACTGGTCCAGAATTGATTCCAGAAACCGCAGACAAGATCCATCGAATCCGAAACAATCTTCTAGCGGCCCAAAGTTGTCAAAAGAGTTATGCAGACAAACGACGGAAGCCTTTAGAGTTTAACATTGGTGATCATGTACTTCTAAAAGTATCACCGTGGAAGGGAGTAGTTCGTTTTGGTCAAAAAGGCAAGCTAGCACCACGCTACGTAGGACCTTTCAAGATACTCGAAAGAGTGGGACCTGTAGCATACAAGCTTGATCTACCAGAAGAACTCAACAGGATTCATCCCACATTTCACGTATCAAACTTAAAGAAGTGCCTCGCTGATGAAAACCTTCACATTCCGCTGGGAGATATTCAGATTGATGAATCTATGCATTTTATTGAAAGACCTGTAGAGATCATGGACTTCGGAGAAAAACGTTTACGACGAAGTCGCATTCCAATTGTTAGGGTACGCTGGGAGTCGAAACGGGAACCTGAGTTTACTTGGGAACGTGAAGACTCAATGCGTGAAAAATACCCGCATCTTTTTCCTACTGCTTCTACTACTTAAATTTCGGGACGAAATTCCTAAAAGTAGGGGATACTGTAACATTTGTCAAAAACGGGTTTCCGAAACCTGCTCCGTTTTGTAATCGAATATCAAGTTATAAATGTCACGTTGTGTATTTATGATTATTTTGATTTTTAATGATACATAATTAATAAACAAACTAAACTATAAAAATTATTTTTGTTAAAAAGTGAAAACAAAATAAATAAAAATAAAATGTTGCTGCCGGGGCTCGAACCCGGGTCAGCCGGATTAGAACTTCAAAGACTTAACACTCACACGCTTAACCACTCCGCCACTTGTTGTTTTCTGTTATCTCTAGGAAACAAATAAGTCTTATACACAAACTTAGTTAAACCGGTTGCGTCAACTGAAAACCGAAATCGGCAATTCAACCGTCTAAACGTTTGATTAATCGCAAATTTAGGTTTATAACCGATGCACCGACGATTCTTATCAATTCGGATTTGAATGAACTTCAATTTTGATCATGATCGGTTTTTATAACCGAAAATAATCAGTGTCTGAATTACTTCCATCAAGACCCCTCTCACGACTCAGAAACATCATACAAACTTTCCATTTCACTTTCGTCATACATTCAGTCCATCAGAAAGCTTAAATCAACTCGCCGGAAAAATTCTGCAAGTCGCCGGAAAACCGAGACTCACATCCACACGGTAATTCCTTCGAGTCTTTCTGTTTCAATCATTTGATTAATCTGTCTCTAACACAACTCCACCATCAGAATCAATCCCAGTCAACGTTTGTCGAAATTCCTACCTTCGCCGGAAAATTTCTGAAACTTCCGGAAACACACTGAGAGCTGGTATGATCTTTCAAACTTCTGTTAAACTTTGATTAAGTACCTCAACTTCTTAAATAATCGAACAGAACTGTTAATTGATTTCAACTGCCGGAGTTCAATACCAGAGCCGACGGACCTCTGCCGGATTTCTGTGAAAATCACTGAACGGTACATCCTTCCCCCAAACTCTCTCCATTCGTTACCTTTAAATTACTCATAAAGTTTAAAACCAGATTAGGCATAAATCAGTCAAAACAGTTGGACTGTGTTTTCTGGGTAAAGTTAACGAAGAAGACGAAGACGCGGTATAATATAAGGCTAATAAAAAATCGATATAATGAACGGGTTAGACACACAGTCCAGCGGTGGACTGTGTGCAAACATATACGCATACGTCCCGAGTTCGATCCCTGATACACGCACCCTTTATATAATAAAATGCCTTTTTGATTAAAACTGAACCGGGTTAACTCCGTTAGTTGTTAAGTGTAATAAAAATTGGTATATTAACCAAGTTAGACACACAGTCCAGCGGTGGACTGTGTGTGATGTTAAAGCACAAGTCCCGGTTTCGAAACCTATTACTGGCACCAGTTGAAGAATTAAAATGTTTTTGAAATTAAAAGAATTTTGGTTAAATTGAATTAGTATATAAATGTAATTAAAAACAAGATTATTTCGGGTTAGACACGTAGCTCAGTTGGTAGAGCTGCGTGCACGCGTACGGGAGGTCTCGGGTTCGAGTCTCACCCAGCGCATACATGCACACTGACCGAACCGGTCAACAAGTCAACGGTCAACGGTCAACGCAAAAATAAACAATTTTTTTTATATTTTATTTATTTAATTTAATTTAAAAATCAATTAAAAATACTTAAAAATAATATTTTTAAAGATAGAAAATAACCTTAAACTCACAAAAATATATCTAAAAATTCCATTAAAATCCTTAATAAAATCCACTCATTTACTATATTTTTCCGTTATTATTTAGGTTAGTAATTCTCGTTGTTCAACTCTCCCGACTTGTGCGCATCTCATCATCTCCAATCAAACGCACCCAATGTGAGTGAATCTTTACAAATTCCCCGTTTTAATCACGTTCTGGGATGCATCATGTATCTTGCTATATATTATATTTAAATCATTGTGCATACATCATATCATGAACATGTGTATTCAGCTTGTTTCAACTGTTTGTGTGGTTATTGTTAGATTCAGTTTATTATTTTCAGTACATGCAAATTCATAGGCCGCCGCTCCCCATTATATTATGAGCGTTGAGCAAGTTCCCCATTACATTATGAGCGTGAACCTGGCGTGCCCACATACGATCAGCTCCGTTGATTGAGCCTTGATCGCACAGACATTTTTCATTTTCAGTACATGCAATACGATCGGCTCTGTTTGATTGAGCCTTGATCGCACAGACATTTATCATTTTCAGTACATGCAATACGATCGGCTCCGTTTGATTGAGCCTTGATCGCACAGTTTCATTTATGTTATTTATCGTATGATGTTGGTATGTTAATGTATGCTATCATATGTTATTGTATGTTATAGTTGTGATTGCTATTGCCACTGCTTGATTATTTACATTTGCTCATTTATGATTATGCACAATTTTTCATTGATAAACTAACAAGTAAATCAATAATAAATGTTTATCTAACAAGGTTCACTCGCCAACTTATGTTGACCCAAAAACCCCCATTTTTACACATGATACAGGTGAACCAGCTGCAGCCAGAAACACGTAGGATTGGACTAGAAGAATAAAATGATTTAGAGCTTGGAACTATTTTGTTTGGTTATTTTCTTTGTGTTGTATGGACATGTTTGGATTATTTGGAATGTAACTTTGACTTTAATAAATATGAAACATATTAGTAAATATCATGAGCTTTGGTGATAACCCAATTATGCCCCGACTCTTATTCCGCTGCGGGTCGGGGTGTGACAGTTTGTACCATGTTTATCTATCGAACTAAACAAGATTTAATGGTGTAATCTGCTGTCGGTAAAATCCAACGAAGAAGATGAACTGTGATAACATTATAAGTATAATTAAAATTGGTATTTTAAACGGGTTAGACACACAGTCCAGCGGTGGACTGTGTGCAAATAATACGCGCATGTCACGAGTTCGATCCCTGATACACGCACCCTCTATGTAATAAAATGCCTTATTGATTAAAACTGAACCGGGTTAACTCCGTTAGTTGTTAAGTATAATAAAAATTAGTATATTAACCAAGTTAGACACACAGTCCAGCGGTGGACTGTGTGTGATGTTAAAGCACAAGTCCCGGGTTCGAAACCTGTTACTGGCACCAGTTTGACGAATTAAAATGTTTTTGAAATTAAAAGAATTTTGGTTAAATCGAATTAGTATATAAATATAATTAAAAACAATATTATTTCGGGTTAGACACGTAGCTCAGTTGGTAGAGCTGCGTGCACGCGTACGGGAGGTCTCGGGTTCGAGTCTCACCCAGCGCATACATGCACACTGACCGAACCGGTCAACAGGTCAACAAGTCAACGGTCAACGCGAAAATAAACAATTTTTTTTATATTTTTTATTTTATTTATTTAATTTAATTTAAAAATCAATTAAAAATTCTTAAAAATAATATTTTTAAAGATAGAAAATAGCCTTAAACTCACAAAAATATATCTAAAAATTCCATTAAAATCCTTAATAAAATCCACTCATTTACTATATTTTCCGATATTATTTAGGTTAGTAATTCTCGTTGTTCAACTCTCTCGACTCGTGCGCATCTCATCATCACCAATCAAATGCACCCAAGGTGAGTGAATCTTTACAAATTCCCCGTTTTAATCACGTTTTGGGGTGTATCATGTGTCTTGCTATATATTATATTTAAATCATTGTGCATACATCATATCATGAACATGTATATTCAGTTTGTTTCAACTGTTTGTGTGGTTATTGTTAGATTCAATTTATTATTTTCAGTACATGCAATTTCATAGGTCGCCGCTCCCCATTACATTATGAGCGTTGAGCAAGTTCCCCATTACATTATGAGCGTGAACCTGGCGTGCCAACATACGATCGGCTCCGTTTGATTGAGCCTTGATCGCACAGACATTTATCATTTTCAGTACATGCAATACGATCGGCTCCGTTTGATTGAGCCTTGAGCGCACAGTTTCATTCATGTTATTTATTGTATGATGTTGGTATGTTAATGTATGCTATCATATGTTATTGTATGTTATAGTTGTGATTGCTAATTGCCACTGCTTGATTATTTACATTTGCTCATTCATGATTATGCACAATTTTTCATTGATAAACTAACAAGTAAATCAATAATAAATGTTTATCTAACAAGGTTCACTCGCCAACTTATGTTGACCCAAAAACCCCCATTTTTACACATGATACAGGTGAACCAGCTGCAGTCAGAAACACATAGGATTGGACTAGAAGAATAAAAATGATTTAGAGCTTGGAACTATTTTATTTGGTTATTTTCTTTGTATTGTATGGACATGTTTGGATTATTTGGAATGTAACTTTGACTTTAAATAAATATGAAACATATTAGTAAATATCATGAGCTTTGGTGATAACCCAATTATGCCCCGACTTTTATTCCGCTGCGGGTCGGGGTGTGACAACTATAACCTTAGTGGCCATTTGAATCTGGTTATAATATATGTCTTTGTAAGATACGCGTATCATTTAAGGCAAACACATCTCCATTATGCACGATGACCCTTGTGTCCTCCACTTAGTCGTCTGTTTGCAATGTTAGATTGGATTACAAAATCCTTATTGCCAAACTTTTATGATACAAATGCAAGACGCCCCCACATTTAAGTGTTATAGGATATCATCCAGATGGGATAATGAAAACCATTTCTACATACCCTTATAGGGTTGTTTCTAAATGGACCCTCCCCCACATTTCTTGCCATTTGATCAATATTTCTGTAACTTCACTTATGACGACATTTATACACATATGATTGAATAAGATCAACCTCATTGTATCAGTGAATTCAAATCATATTGCATTAGCTTACATATGTTTCCGAACTAACCAAAGCAACAGATGCCATTGTCATAAGTTTGTCACCAAATTAGAATCATTCTAATTTAACATCTAGAATAAGCATAGACAATGAGTTCTCCTCATTAGCTTTTCGAACAAACTTTTCAAAAGTTACACGTCTTTTCCTCATAATGAATGAAAATTCTTCCTCAACTTTGTGTATACACAAATTTTTATTGTGTTCATACACTTTTGAATGTTTAGAGTTAATTGGTCTCCGTCAAGACCCATAATTTACCAAGTACTAGTCTAGCATGCTTTAGACTACAATACTTTAGCATGTGAACAGAAGATGCATCATTCTGATTCCTCACAACCCCAAGGATATCATAATATCACTTTGCAACATTCATCCCTTGTTAAGACAAGATAATGAGACTTATTCATAATCCTAAACATCAATATTTAGGGAAGTCTCACAAATTATTGTATATAGCACATAGCTAAAATTTATCATTCAATTAAGGAACATAACTTGTTTACCTTTGATCTCCAATATTTTACCATTGACTCATAAGGACTTAAACATAAGTCTTTATCCAAGTCACTTGGCGAACACATTCATCACTGACAAGATGAATGTTCCTCGTCTACAATCACTATTATGTGTGAGATAGAGTCAACTAGATCGACACTCAACAACATGACATTCATAATTTACCATAAGTGATTTGTACACATCTATTGTTATTCATTAGGAGATATGTATATTTAGGATTCTCTCCTAAACGAATATAAAATCTCCATATAGTTCTAACAATAATCAAGTGGTAGACGCATCTACGTATAGATCCCTCGGAACAAATCTCGCAAGATTTATCAAAGGTATGCAATAACATATAGTACTTTTTCTTTCATATGTTAGAATTCACACTTGTGAATTTTGCAATGACTTCTAACGAAGTACTTCAACATGAATCTCGTTTGTGTATTTCATCTCAATACACTCACTACTCACTCGTGATGTGGTTACACATTTGATGTCTCCTCTTTGACTTTTAGTCAATGCAACAACTCTCAAGTTGTTTATGTCCAAATATTTTCATGTACTATCTGTTTAAAACCATATTCTTTTAGACAATGTATAATTGACGTTATAATTACTTTCCACAAAAATAATTTATACGTCACAAACATTAGTGATTTATTTCTTTGTAAAAATTGCATGTGTTATCCCATGATATTGAACACAACAATAAATACATTGGAAACTAAATCATAAGTGGCAAACACTTTGAAATTTAAATGGAAGCATAGACGATATGTAGACATCAAATATCAAAGTGCTTTTAATTTCAACACTTTATATTCTGACCGAAATCTTCTCAACGATATCGTCCCATGGCATGTCTTGAGGTACTCTCTCAATAAGACTCCATGCACTTGTAAGTACAAGTTCCCATTTCATCTTGAAACTTTGAACTTGGACAAGTTTGCTCAAAACAACACCAAGTTGTTACAAAGGCTACATTTAAGTAGCAAACTTGAACAATTAAATTTGTTCACAACAACACCAAGTTGTTTTGCACCAAATCATATTCGCGAGATTGTTACTTTGTTTAACAAATGCTACTTCTAGCAAGAGTAGCAAACCATTTGAATTCTAAAAACTATGCAAAATAGGCAATTAAATGTTTACATAAAACATTTCAATTCCTTATGGCTTATACAATGTACAATCTCTAACCTTGTATTTGTGATATATATTTTCTAACACACGTGCTAGAAAATTGAAGTCATTATATATATATATATATATATATATATATATATATATATATATATATAACATGACCATTTAGATTTAGAAAATCACAAATTAAAGTTGGTGATAAATCTCACACAACTACACCATCACTTTATAGTGATTTAATTCTTGTATTCTTACTCTTGTAGTTTTTCAATCTTATCAAGTTAGGCACATAGCCTACTTTTAATACAAGAGACATGAGGTGGAGAAAAGTCTCACTCAATTAGAGATTTTATTAGAGACATAAACTCTAGTAAAAACTAATAAATTGACATAAAACTCTACTTAAGAGTTTATCTTCCATATGAAGAGTCTAATAAATGATTTTAATTTCATTAAATTCATATAAATACCACACCATCACTTTATGGTGATTTGATTCTTGAAGTCAATCAAACATCAACTTCAATGTATGATATTTTATTTCTAACCATACAAAACATTATATTTATTAAAATCAATGCCACAACAAATTACTTATATAGAATGTTTACATAAAACATTTTAAAGCATTTGTATTTTAACCATTTTCAACAATCTTGTTAAAATGAAAGAAGTTCTAACGCGCACGTTAGAAATATT
Source organism: Scalesia atractyloides (assembly GCA_947069175.1). Classification (NCBI taxonomy): domain Eukaryota; kingdom Viridiplantae; phylum Streptophyta; class Magnoliopsida; order Asterales; family Asteraceae; genus Scalesia; species Scalesia atractyloides. Next base: position 61,871,219 of record CAMTDV010000005.1, on the reverse strand, counting down.
AACATTTTTCACAAAATGTTAATTCGACTTGTTATAAACACATATATGGTTCAAATAAATAAGTCATTTCCAATACACACGTTAGAAAATAAACAATTAAAATTTTCTTCCAGGCTAACGCTTTACATGAACGTTTGTAACACACATGTTAGAAGACAAATGGGTACAAAAATCATTAGTTAATGGTTTTAGAAACGTTTCTAACACTTTTTTTAAAAGTAAACAATTACAAAAATTGTTACAAAAATTATCAATAAATACGTTCTAACTAGCTCGTTAGAAATAAACGATTACATAAATCGTGATAAAACGTATCAGTTTATATTAAGCGACTCTAACACGTTATTTAAAATAAGTGATTACAAAAATCATTATAAGACTTATTTGTTCATGTCAATCCATGGGTGGATGAAGAGTCTACTTTAAATAGAGACTTAAATAGAGACAAAAAAACTCCAATCAAGTAACATAAAACTCTTATTTAAAGACATTAAAATTCTACTCAAGAGAATTTAATGTTTACAAAAAACGTATGGTTTACACCCATATTCTGGTTTAACACACAAGTTAGAGAAATTTAACGTTTACAAAAAACGTATAGTTTACACAATAAACCCATTCTCACACAAAGGTTAGAAAAAATTAACGATTCCAAAATCGTTTCAAAACCAATCGATTGAACCAAAACTATTCGTTTTGTACCACGGTATAGGATTTAAGATTGTACCACAATATCAATAAATCCAAACACACCAAGTTTACTACATACGTATTTCCCAAAGATAATATTTTTAAGATCATAATCTCTAAAAATATTTTTTATAATAAATCCTTTTGTGAACCCAAAATCCTTATAAAGTTTTAAGATTGTAGCAACAATCTCACGAAATCTGTTTTAAGTTTGTAGGAACTAGGTTCACTTTTTATTAAAATATATTACAAAATATATAATAACAAGATTCTCGTTATTCCATAGGAAATATGATAGTACATTCCGGTTACAAAACTATATGAAAAATAAATGAAATACAAATACATTGTACCAATCTTGATTCAAGTCGACGTCTTTGGAAAACTTCAACCGCACATTCTTGTTCGAAACTCTGCTACAAGACAAGCAAAAAATTGTTGGCGGTTTTGGTTGAGGCACGTGTTCAACACGCTTCCCTTAAAACAGATTTAGCGCCTCTACTAGAGGCGACGCGACTGTTTCCCAGGGTACAACAGTCAAAGCAGTATGTACTGCCGAAAATGGCTCACGCGCCCGAGGTTAATCGGATAATTGTAGTGTTTGAACTTATGGAACGGATAAGCAGGTGATGGTGGTGGAAGCTAATAGAGAGTACTCTTCTCTATAGTTAGTCTTCAGGTATCCCTTTTTTTCAAGTATTTTTCATGTATATTCCTTCTTCTCTCAAATAAGGCACAAAGCCTACTAATTATACAAGACTTAAGAGAGAGTTAAAAGTCTCAATTAATTAGAGACTTAACATTCTAATAAAAACTAATCAAATGTCATCAATAAAACTTTAAATAAGAGTTTCACATTTGAAGAGTTTAATTTTATTAATTTCTATAAATTAATTCCATTCACCACATTCTAATTTTCCAACACTATGTGGTCATATTAACACATGACAAATTTACAATTATTAGTGTTTAGGTGAGAGTAATTCAGGATAAGTAATCTGCTAGAAAAATTTATTTGAATGAAGCAAACAATGTTGACTGTTGTGAGATATGGATCTTAGAAATATCAACTGATAGGTAATATACGAGATTTGAAACTTTGTCTATGCCATAAATTAATTAAGTTTGATGCTAACTAGAAAAGGGATAGCTTGACCTAGATGCTTAGTAACCGAATACTAACATGGATATGCTAGGGGGGACTTATGGATGTAACAAACCTTGTGGCAGCTATCTTGTGGTGATGGTATTGATGGTTTGTTGTTTATTTGTATCCTAGCTTTTTTTATAAAATGTGTGGTTGTTAATATAGGGATAAATTAAGTGAGTGGGGTTTTATCTTGTGTAAGCTTGAGCTTGACTTGATTTAAACTATATGTTTGAAGCTCGAGTTCTACTCGTTAATAACTTTATAAACTTGAGCTTGGCACATTTATTATTTAAAAAAATTTCTAGTATTCAACCTATATACATATAGTTATTTAATATAGATGTACCATTATAATTTTATATATATAACAAAATGTATACTATTTAGTATAGGGGAGGGTTTAAATGAGAACGCTAAATATCGCGAGAACCGTGAGAACGGATGAAAAAACCACAAAAGTTGGTAAAAAACAATTCAAATTTAAAATTTCTTTTGAAACTTATCATTATTATTTGAATACAATGTTAGAAATTTAATTTACACGTTTAAATTTACGTGAATTCGTAAATAATTTTTTTACACATGTGTAAGTTTGTCATTTACACATGTGTAAATTTGTTATATTTACACATGTGTAAAAAAATCTAATAAGAGTGATTTTAAGGGAAGAAATGAATTATTTGATGTTGTAGATTCTTCTTTTGATGTTATATTTTAATTACAATGAGGTTTATATTAAAAAAATTGATTTTGATTGGTTTTCTTATTCGTTCTTACGGTTCTCGAAAGATTTAGCGTTCTCAAGATAACCCTCCCCAGTATATATATATATATATATATATATATATATATATATATATATATATATATATATATATTATAATTTTACAATACAAAATCATTATATTTATACAAATAAAGGTGTGTTTTGGCTTTCGAGCATCGTAAGGCTTGGAATGTGAAGATATGACTCGAGCACATTTATTAGTGTGCTTTAATCTAGGCTCAAACTCTTTTAACTTGAATCGTGAGTTTTTATCGAGTCAATTTTAAGTATAAGAGATGAAAAGCATGAAAGCAAGATGTTTACACTAGGGATGGCAATAGGTCACACAATTAGACCTATTTACTGAAAAAGTGCACTATTTTATTTTTATTTTTTTTAATAAATAAAATTAGAAGGCTAGAATCCATCATTTCTTTTTCTTGGTACATAAAACATACAACCGTGTTAAAGATATAAAGTAGTTAAACGAGTTGTATTCATGTTTAATACTTGTGTTACTTGCGTCGTCAAAGATTAGTAAAACACAATTTGTCAGCCCTAGTTTAGACACTTTTGAGTCTATCTTATTCCTTAAGGGATTTAGAGGCAATTGAAGGTGATCTTTATAAGTGTAAGACTTAACCACTAGCGTAGAGAAACCTTTGTTCCTTGCTTGCTTTGGTTTGTATTTAGCTTTTAATTGAGTCCTTATAAAGCATATTTATTGTATTTAGCTTTTAATTGAGTCCTTATAAAGCATATTTATTGTATATACACTTGCATTCATATATGGTGGTTCAACCGTGAAAGTTGTGTTTCGTTCCTGGAATAGTTTTTAAGGGATTCAAGTTAGAATTTAACGCACTTGAAATTTATCAAACTTGTTTGAATTTTTAATAATTTTAATGACAAATTTAATCTTTATTAATTTCAACCTTAAGCTACAAAACCCAAACAAAAAGATCATGATCCTCATGTTCAACATTCAAGTGAAATTACAATTAATCTATCTTGACAGATGAATAGAGTCGATGGACAAAGAATAAAGACGTTAAGAACCCAACTGCACCCGTCGCGAGCATAACCGCGATGACCATAAACAAGGAGTAACCCAAGTAGAGCATCGACGACACGGGTCCACTCAAGCTCTTGAGATCGAACACGAGATAGTTGATCGAATACAAGAAGATATACAAGGCAACCGAACCGGATGCAAAGAACGACTTCCACCACCATCTCCAATCCTCAACACAAAGATGCATATAAGTCACAACTAGTGACACCTCGGAGCAAACCATCACAAGCAAAATGAAAACAACAAAAAGAAACCCGAAAACATAGTACACTCTTCCGAGCCAAAGGCTTGACATGATGAAGAAAAGCTCGATAAAAAGTGTCCCGAAAGGGAGAGTCCCGGCTCCAAGGACCAAAATCCAGGATGGGAACTTTTGGGCCCGGATCTCTCGAGGGATTTGATTGATCCGGACTGGATACTCGAGGTATGAGGCTTTTGTGGCCATGAATCCTCCTATTAGCGTTAAGGGGACCGAGATTCCGAACCAAAGTAGGATTAAAAGGAGAAACGTCGTGAAAGGGATCGCGCCAGTGCTATGACTTCCCCATAAAAGCAAGTTTATGATAATGAGTATAAGGAATGAGATTCCGGGAAAGAAACAAGCAACCCGCCATGAGACGGAAAACCATCCTCTACGTTCACCGGTCGAGAGCGTTCGCCATAGCCAAACTGCGCTATAACCGGCGATAATGCCCAATAACACATAGAACAGAAGCATGCCTGCATGTTAAGATGGCCATGTCAGTTCAAATCCATATGTATTGCAAGTTGATATATTCCTAGTTGGGTTCACTTGAAACACTTTTTTACATACAGTTTGTACTTTTTAAATGCAAAATTAAATAGTAACTTAGATATGAGTAGAAAGGTTATATTTATACAATAATAATTAACTCTTTGATAAAAAGAAAAAAACATATTAAAATTATTTTTACTGACGATGGCATAATCTTACCGGTTTTAAGTAAATGTGTCAAAATTGTCACGTTAAGTTTAAGTTCACACAATGTGATATACTGATATAGTCATAACTAAACAAGTCATACCAGTGATCAGGGTTCCCCGCGAAGCCGGGGACATAAACCCTAAAGCCGCAAAGAAGATTGATGCAATGCCCATTGCAAGAATCCGACACCCATCCGCAACCATGATACAAAGAAGTTGAGGGTTGTTTGGCGATCGAAACACATCATTAACGACAAGCTTCCACCCCGATAACTCCTCAGTCATTTGAACTTGAGCTTCCTTATCTAACTCCTCATAACGGGCCAAATCTCTTCGTATCGTCCTCAAGAATATCACAAGAACTATACCCGCAAGAAACGTTATAACCATCAACGAATTCAAGATCGAAAACCAATGGACATTTGATCCTTCCATCTTCAAATACGCATCCCATCTCGAAGGCCACTTAATACCACTCATCACAAACGAAACATCATACGTATATGTAATCGGTTTACCTTCGGTCACACGCATTCCCACCGAAACCGGGTCACATTTGATAGTTGAAGGGTACTTGCTATAAGGTTCAATGTTCTTTAGTAAACTTAGATCATGTTTCACACTACAAGGGACAACCTCAAATCCAACAACCACATAACCTTCCTCGGTGGTGGCGGTTTCATTGGCGGGCCTGATCAACTCTGTTGCATCTGCGGTCCCAATCACACCAGCAACGTTACTGTGCTCATACTTATGGACCAAAACGGTAAACTTAAAATGATTAAAGACATAATAAGCATCTTGAACCTTAATCCCTACAGGATAGCCTGTCCATCTAAGAAATATTCCATCTCTTTGCATGTACCTAATGGCAGGAAGATTATCAAGATTCAGTTTAACTTGATACATATCATCAATTCGTTTTGGCAAAGTCTTGAACTCTTCGCTTGATAACGGATTCGTTTCGCACAAAAAGATCTGGGATTCGTTCTGGTACATCTTAAATCGATACGGAGAGTTTTCAATCCGGTCTCCCATGAGCAGCTCACCTAGATTTTCAGCACTATCTTTAATGCCTTCAAGAGGCTTACAGAAAGGCAAAGTGTAATACCCATATGGGATTTCTGTATCTATTGAGGTTAGGGAGTTAACTTTAACAGATAATCACCCAAAATATCTATGGGGAAAACTACTAGGAAGATAATACCCATTAACAGTTTCAAGAATCAAACATGAGATCAAAATCGAAACCGAGATCAAGATCTTGAAGGTGTTTGAAAACCCCATCAAGAATCACCAAATGTGGATCTAACCTGTAAAAAGGTGACAACTTTGTACAGTTTCAAGAATCAAACATGAAATCAAAACCAAGAACATGAATCTATCAGAAAATTATAACCCATGGTTATTGCGGGATCGCTGAACAACAAGAAGCATACATACATGCATGAAATCAATCAAAATCTTTAATCTTTCAGAAACTCTCAGTAAATACTTCACATGCAATGTGAATATAACCTAATTTTTAATAGGGAATTCATGAAAGAGATGTAGAAGAACTATGAGCTGACCTTGTTTGAGATCTTTGAACCTAAAAGCATGCAGGAATTCACAAATGGAAGGTGGAATTTACATCTTTGCATTTTTCTAACTTTCACATGTTAGAGAATCAATGAAGTTGTTATATTTTTACATCATTATGATATTATATGTATACAAGCTAACTCAAAATTGAAACTAAGGAAAAGAAAACACCATGCTTGCTTGCTTGTTTTCTTTCCTTATGCCATCTAGCAAAAATAATCAAATATACATTCAATCTTTTCTTTGAATATGAAGGGAACATTTTTGAAATTTAACCATTTGAGGTTAAATGTTTGAAAGATATCTGTTAAAAATTGTATAAAAATTATAAATTTTACAAATTCTTATATTATATAAAGTTACTATTATTAAAGTCTGTTTATTTATTAATTATTATTAACAATTTACTTTATAAAAATTTAAAATATACAACTTTTATAAATTTAACTCGTAGTTTAGAACTCTGAAACATGTAAGCTAAAATTTCAAAACTTAAATTTCAAAACTTTGAAAAAAAAACTACTCCAGCCCACTCACCCTTTCCGTCGCCATCTTTCGCCACAAACGCATTTTCCACATATGCCCACAAACAGCACTGCGCAGCCCAGATGTCTGCCACAAACACATATGCCCACAAACGGCATGGTGCAGCCCAGGTGTCTGAGGCAAACGCCACCTGGCCCATTTGTCAGGTCCCACAAACTCCCCTTAGTGGATGATTGTTGATCAAAGGCATCAAAAAGGAACTCGAAGGTAAGCGGGTATGAAATCAAATGATTGAATAAAAATTTATGAAAACAAATGAAGGGAAATATTTCATTTGTTACATGAGTATGAATGTTAAAACAGATTATGTATCATCAGACGTATCTAGCTAGCACGCTTGAGATTTTCTTCAACGAGTTCAATACATCTATATAAAACAAACTCAACAGGGTTAAGACCACATAATGTGTCAAAAGCCGGTTCATTGTTATCTTTCTGGTTTTCAGCTCTAACACCACAGACCAAAGCTCTTAAAGGTTCCAGCCATTCCCTGTACACCTTCTGCAACTTGTTCTTTGACAACACTTGACTGTAGTTTGTATTCCCTGCATGTTAATGTATAAAAAATAAAAAATAAAAATTGTAAAAATGGGCAGGTTAGGTAACGGGTCAAACAAATTCAGGCTAAAACGATAGTTTTTTTAGTGTGGGTCAGCCCGCTAACACTTTTATCCAGTTTTAATACTTTTATATGATTTATAAAACGATTAGAGTTGCAAATCAATTAAATTACTATAACCATAATGATGATAACGAATGTACAAAAAAATCATATTAAGTCAACATTCAGTACCATTTGAAACAAACAGATTTTAGGGCATGAGTCATGCTGCATGACCGAGAATAGAGAAATCTATACATGAACAGATACAAGTACCTGATGACTCAGTGATCAATATAAACCTATAGAGGTTGAGTGCAGACAATACCTGAAGCAAATGAGCAAGTGTCATTACAAGTGAACATCAACTATGAGTGGCAAAACGATGATTATCGCATGAGTGTAATTTGCAGAACATATAAACAAAATGAAGCATGAGTGTTACCGCATCGGTGAATTCAGGAAGAATAGGTGGTCCTCCATGTGGTGGCCTTAGAACAAACTCCACAAAATCAAGAACTTTATCTGTCCAGAATGGTGATGAGCTGTTATTTTCGGCTTTTGCAGATTCATTTTCTTTTGAAACCTTTTGGGGATATTCCCTGTGCATTTCTTCTTTGACACAACCTAGAAGAATTGCGATCTGCCCAACAATTGCTCGTTTTACAATTACTGCCAAAAAAGGGACTTAAATCATGCACATAAATCATGGCTTACCATTGAAGATAACTCGCTGTTTCTTGTTAAAGCCATTAAAATGTCGAATCTTAAAGAAGATGGAAGATCTGCAAGCACCTGATATCATTCATTTACAAACCAAGGGTAAAAAAGTCAAAAGCCACAATCCATTGGTCCAAATTTGAAAGGAAGTATATAGCTTTTGTAACAAACATAGGACAGATAGCATCTTAAAATCATATGCCACAATCAATTTAGTGTTTTAAAAATACTAGCAAGTATGAAAGAGAAGGGGGTATAGGGATGACTATGAATAAAATCAAATGAAGATAAAAACATATTATAATATTTACAGAAAAATTAGATGAAGACCCTTACCATCTTCAAAGTATCAAAAGCTTTCTTCCGTAACAGTGGATCTGAAGCATATACAATCACCAGTTGAATTGCCTGAACATTTGATTAGACTATTAGGCACCAACTAGTGACTAGTAAATATCGGTAGACGTGCCATGTGGAAATCTATTTACTAATGAATGGGCCAACTCGGTTTACGAGTTATCTTTAAGGGTCAAATCGAAAAATATTTAGCTTATAAGAAAACAAGTAAAACACGTCGAAAGTCATCCAAAGTGTAGTTTCAATGCATTGTAGATTATCACTGAAATAATATTATTCATGAAAGCCTAAAATTGTGAAGACAAAGCGTTACTGGTCGACAAGTACCAAAAAATACCAGTTTGACCAGTCAACCAACCAGCCCCACGCACACATTTTCCCACCTTTAGATAATAACATGTGAAGAAGCAAGATTACCTGCAAAGAAGCATAGAGACTAGGTGTGTATACTGAATAGTCCAAGGATGCATCATGATCCTTCTGAAGGTCAACGCCTTCCATAATGCAAAACAAAAAGTCAATGGCATGTTTCTTGAGCTCCCATGGAAGTTTAGTGGAAGTAAATACGTGCTTCAACATGCCAACTGCTTCCCACCTTTTTGATTGATATTTAGACAGTTCGTCTTTTACTGCTTTCAGTTCTTGCTTTGTAGCATCACCAACTTCAGTAGAAAGGTCTCCCCAAAGTACTGTTTGCATATATCACAAATTCAATTATCCTAATACCATGAATCGCATTTGTGTTTCTTACTATATTTTTGTTTTTGCTAGTCCTCAAAAAACTTCTTGCTTTTAATACATTAACAAACTTGTTGCAATATTGTTAAACCTGCAATTATTAAAACCCTAAACTCCAAAGTGACTGCCCCCATAATAGATCTTAAAGTAACTTACAGCCAGTGGCGAAGCTTGAGATTTCCAACCGGGGGGGGGGGGAGTCACCGGACCTAAAAATTTCTATAAAACCGGGGGTTCGAAAACGTATATACCCAAAAATTTCTATACGAAAACTACATACTCTTCACTACTGAAAAGTTCGGGGGGTCGGCCGCCCCCTCCCACCCCTTAAAATATGTGCCCATGCTTACAGCACAGATATTTGTAGGAGCAATCGTAATTGATTGTTTTCCTAGCTAGAAACTGTCCTAAGATGTAAAACAACGACTAGTACTTTCATATTTCTTGAATTTCGGTAGTATCAGTTTGATTGTTTGGGTTTTGATAGCAACTTTTAGAACTTGGAAAGATCTTATAACAATTTCTTATTATTTTTAGATAAATTTGGTCATTTGATATATATATATATATATATATTTTCTAAAACGGCCCATTTTGACCTGAACCGAATTGAACCTTTATTAATCAGCCAATTCAATCTGAATCCCAATTCAATCTGAATCCCTTCTGACCCAAACCAGGTATGACCCGTTACCCGACCTGGCCCAACCCACTCGTTTTGCCAGGTCTAATAATAACTACTCAATTTGAAAGTCAGTGTTTTCAGGCACGGCTAATTGCACAAACAGACAAGCAGCAACTTCAGTATGATTCCTGTTTCAGGTAACCAGTTTATTTTAGGCCAGAGAAACCATCAAAGTTTCAAAACTTTGTTTTGTCAGATCAGCACCACTTCACAAGAAAAAGTAAAAAAAAATCACATGGTTATATGTTACCAGCACGTGAGCTGCCATGTCATCATTTTTACCACTTACCGAGTCAGAACAACAATTTTTAAAGTTTGAACCTTCACGGTTTTCCCTCGCCTAAAATAAGCTGGTTATCTATAATAGAACCTGGTCCAAAGTTGGTTATGCAATAAAGCACAGAAGCAAAAAAACAAAACTGTAACAGGTAACCTGTAAGGGCAGCACCGCATCTGACACGTGAAAAACAATTCAAATAATCATCTTCATCACCTACACATTGTTATATGCATCAAAAAAGAACAACAGTATGAGAAAACCCATTTGTAAATCGATAACCGTTGATCATATCAGACGCTCAAAGTCTAATAATGAAGCAAGTTATGGTCAAAACTGAATTCTTACCTTGAGAGAGAAGGTCAACAGCCATGTCCACTTCATGTCCAGTTATTAGACCAAGATATGTAAACCCACAGTAGGGAAGGAAGTGTGACAATTGTAACATCATCGGAAACCATATTGAAGTCTGTGCTCCCACGCTATTTGAAATAAGAACCTGCATTTACAATTAAGACAAGATGATTGCCTAACTGAATAGATAACCGATAATCAACTAAAATCTGGTTTAACTTTAGGTATGAGACTAAGAGGACTCTCACTGTAATTTGCAGAACGTATAAGCCAAATAAAGCAATGAGCTTCTTATCTTTGACATCCTGCTGGATTAAATAGAACGTAAGATCAAAGGGAGTTAATAGGATATTACAATATAAAGATGTATCTAGCTAGGGTGTCACTAACTAGTTTTATGCAGATTGTGTTAAGCGAATGCGCGATTAAAATTGATTTATTGAGCAAATCTACAGAGCTTGTATCGTTTGCATCTTCTGGATTTGATGAAACGGTCTCTAAAACCTTAATGACAACAGGAAGGGCTGCTTTGATTTGCTCAAATGGTCTTCTCTGGAGGGCCTCGAAAACTGGGAATACAGAAAAATAAGTAGATAAACACGTTGAAAGCCGAACTCTGTATATTTTGTGAACGGTCAAAAACATTTGAAGTTCAATATAGTAATCAACTAAAAGTATCCAAAATAAGAAATATAAACTAGTAAAACGATACCTTTTGCAAGAGCGCCTAAAAGAGGTGTAAAGTAGGAAGGATTATCAAATCCGTCAGTGGAAGAAGCCATTGCCTGTGTTTGTATAGCTAATAATATTAATAATTTAATCAAAGGGCAACGTTACTTGCAACACAAGGTACATCTTATTAATATCAATATCAATATGTATGCTTTGGGATCATGCGCATAAACATGATCGATAGTTGTTTAGTAAACCCTAACATGGTCAGCTTAACATGATGACTATAAAGACAACATACCTCACAAAGAATCGAAACCATATCGCGCGGGCTGCAGCTCTTGACAAAATGATGAATGATCCTTTCAGCATTTTCAAAACACCTTGTAGATGCACAACCCAATTTGGCTACAGCCTTTGGCAGCTCAAATGCCAATGCATCTATAACAGCCTGAGAACATTCACAATCCATAAACAAAGGCATCACCAAAACAACAAGGTCGTTCATACAACCCAAAATCAACTCATCATTCTTTTGGCGAAAAAATAATAACCTAAAATAACCCCATAACAGAGAATCAGATCCGAAAGTAGCTTTTCGTAGAATCGAATAGGGTTGTTAAAAAAGCTCGTGACCGAAAAAAAAACTCGTTTGAAATCAGATCGTTAGTAAACGAACCGAACCCGAGCCAAGGCAAGCTTGCTTGTTTGCTCCTTTAAATTAAAGCCCAAATTTGATCTCTCTCTCTCTCTCTCTATTTGTGATAAATATATATATATATATATATATATATATATATATATATATATATATATATATATATATATAAGAAAGATAAATTAGAAACCACTTGAGTTGACAAACCTTGAAACCCTATGTAACAAACCGTTTTTATAGAAATTTTAGGGCATGTCATACACATGTTTTCGATCGTTTTGAGCCAAAAAAAAAAAAACAAAAAGTGCTGAGCGTTTTTCTTTAAAGAAATTATTTTTAAAAAAATTACTTAATTTCTAAATGTAACTAACAGCATTTTTTCGCTAAAAAGCGCAGAGGTTACATCCATGTTACTAGATGTTACATAGGGGCTTTTAGGGTTTAGTCAACTCAAGTGGGTTTTCAATATATTTATATATATACGAATTATAAATTTTGTGGTTAATAAATTGTGTCTTAAGTTAAAAATGTTACTTTTTATTGATAAATCAACACGTGTAAATAACTACAAAATAAGAATATAAAAATAAAGGAGTTAGAGCTTAACATTCCAGTTCGTTAAGATAAACGAGCCATCTCAGCTCTGTTTGTAAATGAGCCGAGCCAGAGCCCACCCTTGCTCTGCTTAGTATGTAAAGGTTTACAGCCCTAGTGGATATCAACAGGGTTACAGAACCATAGCTTTGTTTTCGGTAGGATCGGTTTTGCTATTCAAAAGTGGGTTGCGGCTCAGCTTATTGTAAATTCCTAATGGTTTAAATTGGGATTTTCTACTTCATTTCAACAGTAATTGATGTAAGAAATGAGGTACCTGGTCAAGTGAAGGTGAAATCAAGTAGTGATACATCCATGAAACCACTTCAAACGCCGATTCTTCTGATTCATTCGTCCCAGGTGAGACAGAATCGAGAAGCTGAACAAGTATCGATATAGACTCCTCTGATTTCTTGAAGTCCCCATTAGCGATCGAGTGTCAAAATAATAGTAATATCAACAGATGGCTAAGTGGTGCAGTGCAATCGATGGTGTGTGAGTAGATAAAGATGGATTGAGGGAGGACTTACTTGAGAGCATGAATCTAGGGTTTGCTGGAGACGAAGGGAGTTGGTGTTGGCGCCTGACATGGGTGATGCTGGGTTTTAGCGGGAACTAGATCATCGCTTCTAGACCATCAAGATTTTGACGTGTGAATTAAGTTAATGGAACACTATGAGCTCATCTGTTTCATTTAAAAGCCAAAGGCATTTGGTAGTCTAATGAAATCTTAGCGATGTTCGGTATGAGGTAACAAAGGAGAGAATTGAATGACCCATTCAAGGATAATTAATAATAACATTTTAATTACATGGTTATACGTTCTTTCAACTCCAACACCCAATGAAAAGTTATAGATAATGGATATAAGTCTTAAATCCTTGGATCTTTTAATGATATCAACGAACTACGTGTTTGTGCAGAATCTAAACACGTAGTGATTCAAAAATGAATAAGATGAAGAACACAAGAATCACTTTAAACTGCAAACGTTTTATTACTTTGAGAGCAAAACGTTATCAGAGAAAACAAATTAAAATTGCTAACCTCTGAATGAAGTGGAAACCTTGTTTATATACCTCTTAGGTTTCGAACTTTCTAGGCCCACCCTAAACATATGGTCGGCCCAAACACCCTTAACTAGCCCAACCTTTTGTACTTAACACGTAATCCTATAAAATACACCCTTACAATCTCCCCCTATTATTATGCTGTTAATTTAAGTCTTGTGACTTCTGCATCATATGATCTTGTCCATGTCTTGATTCGTAGTATCGATCTTAATCAATTTTCTCAATCATTCGTAGTTTCAACACAAACAATATTCCTTGCATTTGAGTAGCAGATGATGAAATAAACGATGGTGTTAGTTACTGTGATGGTTAGCATCGATGTGGCATCCAGTCTGCTTCTATTAGGATCAAGTCTCTTGCTAGTCTTAGGATTTAAATCAGCAGTTTGGTTGAAATCAAGATCCGTTGAATTTCCACTTGAGAATGCTTCGTGAGGAGGGATCGCTTTTGTTTCTCCAATGAATTTACGGGTATTTGAGTATTCAAATCCTATTATATAATCTCTTCGTCATCTGAAGATTCCAAGTTAACTTGATTAATAACAGGTTCTTTAGGTTGCATGAAGCTTTTCTGGAACATAATCTTGACCTTTCTAATTTGTGTCATCAACCCTAACTCCCCCATTCTCGGTGCCTTAATTGTGGAGCCCACCGAGTTTACGATGGTCACATGTCATTCTCAACCCATCTTTCAAAATAATTGATCGATGTCGTCAGGTCGGTCAAAAATATAATTAAAAAGTGTCCTAGTTAGGTCGGTAAAAAATATAATTAAAAAGTGTCCTAATCACCTTTACTTGTAAAGAGCAAGTAGGGTGTCGAATCCACGGGGAATTAGTGGAAAGTGTTAAAGTTCATTGTTTTGTCTGTAATCATCTAATTCTAAAACTAATTGCTTTTTGCTAATTGAGATAGTTGTTGTGAAAACGAGTTTGATTATCGAAGTTGTAAACAGTTATGAGAAAAGGACCAATCTCCGGGTTTTCGGGTTGTGAAGAAAATCTGGTAACCTAATTACTAACAATTGGAAATCACATAGACATGATTTGTTAACCTACTTGTTTTAATATAACTAACATATAATATATTTGATTGCAATGATCCACGATCTAAACCGAAAGATTGATGAAATTGAATAAAAATCTAGTTAATTACCAATCCTAGATTCCAAAACACAAACAAATTCAATGGTTAAAGGTTAAAGAACAATGAAAACTTAGAATTTAATCCCAATTTGTAACACCCCAAATCGCGTATAACAACACCCGGCGGCAACACTTGGGGAGTCACGTTACAAATTTTTTCACAACACATGGTACTTAAAGTTTTGTTTTATTGAATTATCGAATTATAATGTCTTGGAATAACGGAAATAAAATAAAATCAATTTGTCTTTCAAGTTTTAAAGTCACTAAGGCCCGAGTCCGTCCTATGTGTAGCATGCGGCGGCAATCGTCACATAAATAAACCTGAAACATATGTGAAAATAAAACGTCAGCATAAAAATGCCTGTGAGTAACATAGGTTTTGTGATTTAGATTCATGGCTTTAGATATTTAGAGAAAAGATTAAACACTTTCAAAATAGCCATGAATGTTTGATAAACCTTTGGTAATTAAAATACTTTGCTTAACAAGAGATTTGTAGTACATAGAAAATACACTTTGGTTTTGGAAATGTAGTAGAATTCTTAGTATATCAAAATATACTTTTGTTTAAAAATAATGAAGTTTATAGTATATCAAAATATACAATGGTTTATAAATAAGGAAATCAGTAGTATATCAAACTATACTTTGGTTTGTGAACAAGAGTTCGGTAGTATACCAAAATATAATTTGGTTTAAAAGGTTAGGTAGTATATCAAAATATACTTTGGTTTAGCATATCAAAATATACTTTGGTTTAGCATATCAAATTATGCTTTGGTTTAGCATATCAAACTATTCTTTGGTTTAGTATATCAAACTATACTTTGGTAAACAATATCACATTAGTAGCATAACAAATTATGCTTTGGTAGTATATCAAACTATACTTTGGAAAACAATATCACATTGGCAGCATATCAAACTATACCTTGGAAGTATATCGAAATACACTTCAATTGTGATTTGGTAGTATATCAAACTATACTTTGGTTTTGGAAATCAACAGAATTAAGTTTTTTTTATGGCTTAATTAGAAAACCTTTGTAATAACACATTGTGGTCGTTTGGCATATACATTCGAACCTGAGTATATCAGACTATACTTTGGTGACTATAGATTTACCATGAAGGAAAAATCTATTTGGTTTAAACTTGGTTTCTGGCATTCCATACAACAGGAATGAGGTGTCAAGTCCTATAGCGCTATATCGTACTACCAATCGGCTTGATCATTGTTAATGAATGTATAAAAATAATACGAACCAACAATAGTCTTACAAACTTTGAAAATCGTTATTTAAGCCATAGGTAACGGTTTCAATTCGTTAAAGGATAAATATCATGTATGCGAAATCATATAGCTTTGAAATCTTGAAAATGGTGAATAGGCACATATGAATCACCCCAAAACATATAGAAAAAACGTAAAAGAGGGGACTATGTACTCACTTGGGATTGCAAAGTATCCTTGAATCAAGTGAAATATCAAAGCTTCAAACGTGTCCTAATGAGTCGAATAACATGTAAATAAGTCGGGACATAATCGGGAGATCTGTGTAACGCTCTGTAATTTCACGTTTTCCTGTTTTGGCTAGACAAGTTGTACTTTCCTTATTTAAACGCTTGTACTCTCGTTGTAGCGTATTTCGTTTCAGTTTGTAATCCTAGACTATTGATCATAATGAAACGAGACCTTTTTAATAATGTTCGTGTTTACATGTTAGACTTGTGCAATTATTCGTGTGTCGGAACGAATACTATTTGTGAATCCTTGATTCTTATTAGAACACTTAAGCACGTTAAACAATGTAGAACTGATAAACGTCGGATCCTAACCCTTATAACGTGAAAGCTTTTTAAGGAATCGCTTAAAAATACTCATCATTAAACACGTTATGCAATTATTTATTTATTTATTCATTTAATTATTTATCATTAATTAAACAAGATAATAAAAATGTTTAAATTTAAAAGTTTTACTAACTTAGTTAAGTTATAACTCAAGTTTAAAGCTATAGAGGTTAGAATAAGTTAAATAATTAAGTTAGTATGGTTAATATAAGTTTAGGGGTTTTTGTGCAATTATAACAACTTAAAACATGGAAAAATAAAAAGGAAAAGGGGATGGCCGCAGGGATCGAACCCACGACCATACCCGGTTCGAACCAAATCCAAAGCCTTAACACAAACATCACAAGCCGCTAGGCTGCGACCCGGAGAACGTTTATATCTCAATTCGTTTAATATATATATACACTTTAGGATTAAACTTGATATCAAAGGTTGCCGCCAAACTCGATTCTAGCAAGAACACAGCCGGTTCTTTCCATATTTTTTGATTGAAACCTTCATTTCTTCTGCAAATCCTGAACCTGGACGAGATTATAACCCCTACTCACCAACATGTCAATACTTACCAAACCATCTAGCAATCAACCTTTAATACTTTCCTTCATAAACCGAAACCCGATATTTCACTTCTCCTATAAAAGCCACTCTCGATGCCTCACACACACGCTCACAACACTCTTTCGTATCACCCACGCATACCCTCTATCCGAAACCCAATATCTCACTTCTCCTATAAAAGCCACTCTCGACGCCTCACACACACACTCACAACACTCTTTCGTATCACCCACGCATACTCTCAAGTTATGATCACGGTTATGTCATAACTTTACCAAAACCCTACAACTTATTATCAAATAATTATAGCATTTCCTTAGCGCGAATGATTAAACACTATACTACTATTCGACTCGATAAATAATAACAAATACTCTAACTATATCTATGTTAATCGCTCTAGCTCGTGTCCCACTCCTTACTCATGCGCTATCTCAAGAAACTTTTACGCAACCAAAGGTGAGTATACTTGACCCTTTTTGTTTTAACACTTTTGGGTGCAACATGTATTCGTATTCAAACACACGACACTTGAAACTTATTATTCACGATCTACCCACTTTTAAACATGGAAGGATGTGATGCTTGTTAGACTTGATGTTATGTAAACTTTTCGTGTCTATGTGCTCATTAACTTCGTACAAGCCTACCTTAACAATTATAGCGCTATAGGATTAACGCACCGCGCTTGAGACTTGGGGTATTGTTAAGTAAAACACTTTAACCTCCCGTTAGACTTTGGGAAAGGCACTTTGCGTCGGAAACTTGGGTTTGAACACATAGTTTACACCGTCTCAGCATACTTGTTAACTTGCATATTGTATTCATGTTTGGGTATGATTATTAAACAAGTTTATTCATATTATACTATGTATCAAACCTGTATGCTCTCCAACTTTTGTTGATGTTATTCTAATACATGTTGCAGGTTGATAGGCAAGATGATGAAGTAATCAAGCTAGGATGGATTTAGAAACCCGCTTGAATAATAAGACGTTTTGTTGTTTATTTAATTGAGACGATGTATTGTATTTTTAGTCAATTTATGAAATTTGAATTAATTATATTATCGCATTTAGTGTTATGATGCTTTGAGCGATTTGTTCGTCTCATCTCAATGTTTCCGCCATCGGTTGGGGTGTGACAGATTGGTGTCAGAGCCATAACTATAGGGAATTAGGAAAAGTAGGAATGATTTGCGTAGTCTATAGTTTAGGAGCTTCTCACTATGTGTTATTTAAAACTATTTCCATTCTATCTTGTTTGCTTCTCTCTATTCTCTTTGGTCTCTTAACATACATGCCTTTCCTAAGGCTAACACAATACACACTTGGAGGCTTTGAAGACACTCTTACAACACAATCGAAACGACTCACCAAAATAGGGGTGATTCCCACATTTGGTGATGACTTTCACTCAGCTATAATTTGAACTTTGCACGAAATTTACCCTCAAGTTAGGAGTGATATCCAAACCTTGAAGAAAATTTCCATTTCATAACCTAGTGGACCCTTATCTTTTGATAACTACCAACCACGTTAGGGTACGATGTTATCAAGTTAGAGGTGAAACTCGCATCTTGTTAACTAGTCCCATTCTTCGATTTTCAATCTCGCCAAAGTTTCAATTTTCCCAATCGATTAAGGACGTGTAGTAACTGGAAGGACAAATATCGTTAGTCGCTTCTCGATGAGAGTATTTGTCTATTAGGCCAAAACACGTTTTCTTAATTCGAAAAACACTTCAATTTACTTTGGAATAGTCTTATGTTACGTTCCGTGACAATCCGCGTTTTACGTTAAATCTTTTTTATGCTAACTCAAATTTAATGTGTTTTATACTTGAGCGTTATTTTCATTTCAAGCTTGGAGACACGATGCACATTATCTTCGCAATCTAAAACAATTAATAATAATCTCTCGTGAACAAACTAAATTTACGATGCTTTCATTTCTATGTTACAATATGTGGAAACATAATCATGCTATGTGAAACTAATTAAAATTTTTATATGCCATGTGAAACTATATGCTATGTGACACACTCATGAGAACAATTTTCTTGAACAAAACATTATGATCAAAGTCTCATCCACTCTTTGTTTTGAATTCGTAGATGTCTTCATCTCGTCACCATTCCAACTCATCTAAGAAATCTAAGACCAACTCACAAAAGAAGATGATGGCATTCATGGCCAACCAAATTGCTCGTATCATCCCGAAGATCGTCAGCGAGATTTAAGCCTCAAACATTCCCAACTCCTTGTTGACTCGAAGGTCACCCAACCTAAGCCTGTAACCTTCAACTACAAACACTTCGCCTCTTGCAACCCTAAACCTTTCACTGGTAATGATGGGGTGACCGCTATGCTTGAGTGGTTCGATAGCATAGAGGTTACTTTCATCAATAGCGAATGTCCTGAAGAACTCAAGACACGTAGTGCTACTGGGGTGTTCCAAGCTAGGGCCTTGGAATGGTGGACCAAAGAAAGAAACCTATGCTCGAATGAAGAAGCTTATGCCCTGCCTTGGGAGGAAGTGAAACAACTCATGATGGAAGAATTTTCCTTCCTCATGAGCAGCAGAAGCTTGAGGAAGAGTTTTGGGCCCTCAAGCAAGTTATAGACGATAACCTAGCCTACACCACTCGTTTCAAAAGCTAAGCTTTGTGGTACCTCATCTTGTGTCAACCCCTGAATGTAAGATCAGGAAGTACATCCATGGCCTACCCTCGAGCATGCGTGACACTATTGTGGCAGCCAAAATTGGCAACATCGAGGATGTCTATCGCCTCGCTGCTAGCCTCAATAACAATCGCATCCGCGACAAACAAGCTGCTTCACAAACCCACTCCTCGAAAACAGTCAACCAAATCACCCAACAATCAAGTGTTAGCCAGGGTAATAAGCGAAAGTTTCAAAACCCTGACTACAATGCGACTGTACCTGCTACAAACCCAAACCCTACTGCACCAAGAAACACCAAGAAGCCATACACTAGGGTTCATCCCAAGTGCACCACTTGCAACTATCATCACCCTGCCAATTCTACCTTTCGCGATTGTAACGCCTGCAACCGTTTTGGCCACACCGCACCTTATTGTCGCAACAACCCCACACCACAAGTCCACCAAGCCCAAGTTCAACCCCAAACCCAAAACTAACTTTCCGCGACTCCACGTCTTCCTTTTGAATAACGATTTCGAGGACGAAATCTCCTAAAGTAGGGGAGACTGTAACGTTTTCCTGCTTTGTCTAGACAAGTTGTACTTTCCTTATTAAATGCTTGTACACTCGTTGTAACGTATTTCGTTTCAGTTTGTAATCCTAGGCTATTGATCATAATGAAAACGAGACCTTTTTAATAATGTTCGTGTTTACATGTTAGACTTGTGCAATTATTCGTGTGTCGGAACGATATACTATTTGTGAATCCTTGATTCTTATTAGAACACTTGAAGCACGTTAAACAATGTAGAACTAATAAACGTCGGATCCTAACCCTCATAACGCAAAAGCTTCTTAAGGAATCGCTTAAAAATACTCATCATTAAACGCGTTGTTATGCAATTATTTATTTATTCATTTAATTATTTATCATTAATTAAACAAGATAATAAAAATGTTTAAAATAAAAGTTTTACTAACTTAGTTAAGATATAACTCAAGTTTAAAGCTATAGAGGTTAGACTAAGTTAAATAATTAAGTTAGTATGGTTAATATAAGTTTAGGGGCCTTTGTGCAATTATAACAACTTAAAACATGGAAAAAAAGGAAAAAGGGGATGGCCGCAGGGATCGAACCAGCCACCATACACGATTCGCCAAATCCAAAGCCTTATCACAAGCCGCTAGGCTGCAACCCTGAAAACGTTTATTTCTCAATTCGTTTAATATATATATACATTTTAGGATTAAACTTGATATCGAAGGTTGCCGCCAAACTCGATTCCAGCAAGAACACAACCGGTTCTTTCCATATTTGTTGATTGAAACCTTCATTTCTTCTGCAAATCCTGAACCTGGACGAGATTATAACCCCTCTTCACCAACATGTCAATACTTACCAAACCATCTAGAAATCAACCTTTAATACTTTCCTTCATAAACCGAAACCCAATATCTCACTTCTCCTATAAAAGCCACTCTCGACACCTCACACACACGCTCACAACACTCTTTCGTATCACCCACGCATACCCTCTATCCGATAAACCGTCGCCGGAAAACCCGCATTTTTGCCGGAGCTCGCCGGAGAAGACGACCGGAGCCGCCGGGAACCCGCTTCAATACCCTTCCTTGTCTCGGTAAAACTTCGGATCTCCTTCTTAATTTTTCGTATTATATGTATCATGCTAAAAAATACATCGATCAATCGTGTTTAACTCGAAACCGTTCTTGGTCAGTTATGATTAAACGAAGAAGATGACCGAACCTTATGCGTTAAAAAAAACCATTAAAGACGACAAACAACACCAAACTGGACATAGTCCAGTGTTGTTGTGCGTTCCGTTTTAGCCGGAGGTCCCGGGTTCGAACCCTCTCTCCCTTGTTTGACACGGGTTGTTGTTTTTGTTAAGTAAAACTTGGATGTGTTAATATGTAATGACAATATAAATTTAATTGAAGTTCCTATTGTAACCCACGTAGCCCAGCAGTCAGGCTACGTGCACATGAAGGTTTTGGCCGTTTTTTTATTTTTACTTTGGGACAATTCCTCTTCTGGGCCGGTCTCAATACTATCCTTTGGGCCAGTAATGATTTTTGGGCCAAAATCCTTTTATTCAGTTTATGTTTTAACAAGTTATGATAACTAGTATATTATATTTATTACTGTTCATATTATTATAATATTGTTAATATTATAATTAATAATATTATTATTATCATTATCATTAGTAATTAATAATTACCATTAGAATTATTAATAATAATATTATAATTCAAATTATCTTGGTAATAAAATTAATATTGTTGTTACTATTAATACTCTCAAGTTATGATCACGGTTATGTCATAACTTTACCAAAACCCTACAACTTATTATCAAATAATTATAGCGTTTCCTTAGCGCGAATGATTAAACACTATACTACTATTCGACTCGATAAATAATAACAAATACTCTAACTATATCTATGTTAATCGCTCTAGCTTGTGTCCCGCTCCTTACTCGTGCGCTATCTCAAGAAACTTTTACGCAACCAAAGGTAAGTATACTTGACCCTTTTTGTTTTAACACTTTTGGGTGCAACATGTATTCGTATTCAAACACACGACACTTGAAACTTATTATTCACGATCTACCCACTTTTAAACATTGAAGGATGTGATGCTTGTTAGACTTGATGTTATGTAAACTTTTCGTGTCTATGTGCTCATTAACTTCGTACAAGCCTACCTTAACAATTATAGCGCTATAGGATTAACGCACCGCGCTTGAGACTTGGGGTATTGTTAAGTAAAACACTTTAACCTCCCGTTAGACTTTGGGAAAGGCACTTTGCGTCGGAAACTTGGGTTTGAACACATAGTTTACACCGTCTCAGCATACTTGTTAACTTGCATATTGTATTCATGTTTGGGTATGATTATTAAACAAGTTTATTCATATTATACTATGTATCAAACCTGTATGCTCTCCAACTTTTGTTGATGTTATTCTAATACATGTTGCAGGTTGATAGGCAAGATGATGAAGTAATCAAGCTAGGATGGATTTAGAAACTCGCTTGAATAATAAGACGTTTTGTTTATGTTATGTTTATTTAATTGAGATGATGTATTGTATTTTTAGTCAACTTATGAAATTTGAATTAATTATATTATCGCATTTAATGTTATGATGCTTTGAGCGATTTGTTCGTCTCATCTCAATGTTTCCGCCATCGGTTGGGGTCTGACAATCGGATAGAATGAAATCTTATAAACCAATCGAGTGTTGTAACTTATATGATATGGTTTAATAAGCTTAACATTCTGATTTGAAAGGATCCTAAGTGCTTTTGACCCGTTATGACTTGTTATGGTAGTTTATGCTACTTTAACGTGTCATTTGCGTAAATATGTGTTCGGATGGTTAGATATGTCCTATTATAAATCTTATATGCCAAAACATGTTTAATAATGCTGTAACATCAGTTTATATGACAAAACTTTGATCACATATGCTTAAAATTGATTTATGCGCAAAAAGGGCATTTTGGTCATTATTAAAGAACATAAAGACGACTTATCATATACCTAACCAAAAGAAGTGACCATAAGGTATAACCTAAGTAGGTTATTCCCTATACAACTATGGTCACAAATATGTGTTTGGTCCGATCCTAAGATCGACCAAACGGGTCGGATTCGAAAGTCAAAGCGGTGGTCAAGATCGCTCAACTTACGACCCTAAACAAGCACTATACTAGAAGTGACGAGTTAGACATGTCTAACTAAGTTTATAAAACTGATTTGGTATCAAAACTTGGTGTTTTGATACCAGAAAATAGTTTCGTCGTAAAATGCACATTATGCCATCTTTGATCGAAACTTTGACTCGTCACTTCGACTAGTAAACTTGGTAATCAGAAGGTGCAATCACTAGGGATTATAACCTTCGTGATTACGATCACGTTGCAAAGTTCAATTGAACTTTGACTTTACCAAATATGGTCAGAATCGAAAGTCAAACAGAAAGTCAACTGTTTGACTTTTAGCTCAAAATAAGCTAAAATAATGAAAAAGACCAGGAATGAACATTACTTGTGTTCTAGGAAGCCAAGAATGCTCAGTAGGAGGCCTCCAAAGAGAAACAAACTCCAATTTAGAGCAGATTAGAGAAGAAGAATGGAATGAGCAAGTTTGAATGAATGAATTCTTGGCTATTTATAGTGTTCAAAGATCCAAAAGATCATCACAAGTGTCCTATGAGGTGTAATGATCTTGAGGGAGTGTTAACATGTGTCAAATGCAGGTACAAAGCTGAGAAATTCGGGAACTTGGAGCCCAAGGCTTTGCATAAAAAGCTGCCATGTTGCTGTGATGTTTCTGCTGAGCTGGGGACCCCTTACGGACCGTATGGGGTTGTGCCTTACGGTCCGTAAGGCCTGGTCTGGGGGCAGAAGTTTGAAAAATGGCAGAAATGGCCCCTGGACTTGTTTCGTCGCGTTTTGGCACTTCTAACACCCGTTAACCTTATTTTTAAGCTCTATGAGGAATTAAAGCATATGTAACTTGAATTATGGTAAAAAATGTCATGGATGTCGGTTCGTTCGGTTATACGGTTGTGTTTTTTGCTTAATTGCGACGAACGCTTTTACGAACACGAAAATGACCGAAACATTCTTACCAATAAAATACAAGATTTTATTGATTACAAAAATTTTTTGGATGTCTAAACATGGTTCATATTCAAAATACGAGAATGGGCATAGTTTCGCAGTTTGGTGGAAATAGTCCCTGAGCTTGAACAAGTATGTTTTTGCCATACTGAACCCTTCAAAACTTATTTCTAAGTTATGTAAAGAGTATTTGGGTTTATTTAGCTTATGTCACTGTTCCGGAGTGTATGTCACGTTAAACTAATTACGTTTACGTAAAAGTTTACGTATAACTTCCAAATAAGCTTTTGAGAAATTGAAATTGTACATGGACTGAAATGTGTGAATGTCACATGTTATTGTATAATTCCGGGGAATGAAACACAAGATTTCATTGGATTCAAAATCGTTCGGAATTGTATGATGCTTGTAAAGGTACAAATATCACAGTCTCCCCTACTTTAGGAAATTTCATCCCGAAATTTAATTTAGAGGAAACTTGTGAAAATAGATGTGTGTATCGCTCTTGAAAGATCCTTCGTTTCCGGAGTAAAACTCCAGGCCACGTTTGGATTCCCAGCGAACTTTGTTAATTATACTCGTTTATTGTCTATAGACATGAGTTCAGATTTGAAAATCTAAAATTCAATCCAATAGGTAGGTGTATGACATCTTCGATTGTACCGAGTCTCAAAAGAACCTTGTAAATATTAGAGTGATAATTCTTGTTGTAGTAGAATTCGATCTACGGCAGATGCGAATTACAACTATCACTAGAATTAATCACATGAGCTCTAGGTGTTTTCTTCAAGTGTTTTGAATTATCCTTAGAGTTTATGAATGTGAAAAGGAATTGGAATTTCGAACAACGTATGGAAGTTTGTTTCCTATGAAGATTAATATAGGAAACTTGTGTGTGCTCGAAGTTAGAGTCGGAAAGTGTAAGATAAAACAACATTGGTCAAGGTCCAGAACTTCTAGTAACTTAAATAACGTCATGCTTGCAATGTAAAAAGGAACACTTATATATAGGAAGTACCAAGGGCATATCCACCATGCCCTTATTACATTGTTCCCGTTTCGTTGTTCTTATCACTATAGGTTCTTACACATGACAAAACTTGCTATGGTTTTCTATGCACCAAATTTTATAATTATGTGTGCACCCATAATTACTCAATTCGTTGCATAGTCTGCATAGTTCATTTTGTGATGTGTATGGGAAAAATCAAATGAATAAACATGAGATGACTTGTCTAGACTACTAAAGGGTCTTGTTAATTAGATCAACGAATGATCTCTTTAACCAGACACCAAAAGGCTCTCTTTAACCAGATCATCACATGATCTCTTTAACTTTGAATCAAATAATAGTTTGGAATAGTACTTTGGAATCCAATGGTCTATCTATTTACATAGAAAAACCCACCAGGGATTTAAGATAGTACGTTGGGATCCAAAGATCTAACTATTTGCATAGGAAGATCAATCATGGATTTGGGATTTGCGTTTTGTTTACCAAAAATGTCCAGGACCATGTAAGCATGTTGTGAAAATATTTTGAAAATCATGTACTACGCATATAAGTCAATAAACCAAGCAAAAATTTCTTTGAAAACCATGTACTAGGTATGCTAAGTCAACATACGTAGCAAAATGTATTTGAAACCATGTGTAGGTATACTAAGTCAATATACCATGTAGAATGTCATTAAAACCAGAGAGTAATGACATGCACATAGGCATATTATAAAAGACCAATTAAGGACTTATAAAAGTACTCTTAGGTATCTGATTAAGGTTTTAAAGTGGTACTTCGAGTATCTGTTTAAGAGTTATAACTTGTACCTTGTACTTTGTTTCTTAAAAGAAACGTGTACATAGGATTTTTGTAGAGATCACGAGCGATCTCAAAGATGAAAGAAATCACGAGAGTAGTTTGATTTGCAAGGAACAATGTCCTTGGTGTCGGTATTGTAGGGGTATGTCATACATACACGTAATCATAAATAAAATTGAAATAACAATATTATTTATAAACCAACTGGAATGTTTCGTGTTTCTTAGTTTACACAACAAAGACATTATAAAAGTTTAAGTGTTCACAGCTGCATTGTTATTTGCATGAGCCTCATTAGCGTTTATGTTAAATGCTCGTCCATGAGCTGGATTTGCATTAACAAGCTTTGGGCAATTGTTTCGGTAGTGAGTAAGATCACCACAGTTATAGCATGATCCAGGTGGATATGGTGCTTGAGCAGCAGCAGGGTTTGCATTTGCTTGATTTTGGGCGTTAGCAACAAAACGACATGTATTGACTAAATGTCCCAATCGTCCACAGTGGGTACATTTGTGACATGGTGTTTGATTTAGATGATGACGGTTGCATTTGTTGCACAGAGGTGCGGTGCCAGCATATGTTTTCTTAGCACGAGGATGTGCTGGTTGGTTGGGAGCAACCTGATTGTTCTGAGCAACTACTGCGAAGTTTTGTGAAGCCTTACGCTTCTTTGACCTTTTTGAGGGTTCAGTTTTAGTGTCCTTTGGTTTTTCTTGTATAGTCTCATCTGATGGTTTCTTGTCGCCTTTGCGAAAAAGTTTACCCTTTTTGATTTGAGACTCAGTCAGGGCAGTAGATAGTTCGATAGCCTGTCGAACGGTGGTAGGGTTGCTACCAGTAACAATGTCCTGTAACAATGTCCTGAACGGGGTCAGGCAGCCATCAATGTACTTTTTGATTGCCTTGTCCAAAGGTGTAACGATCGCATGACACAACAAACTTAGCTCCTCATATCGGTCAGTGTAGGCACGATGTTCTCCACTATCTTGTTTAAGATCGTGGAACTCATTCTGTAGTTCCCTTTGTTCATAACGTGGGGAGAATTCTTTCATCATGAGAGCTCTAAGCTCTCCATATTTGAGCTAATGCTACATCAGCACCTCTATCCCTTATAATCCATTCCACCACGTGAGTGCTCTCTTTGCGCTCGTTCGGACACTGAACATGGCGGAAAGTGCTCTCAATACTCTCAAACCATTGTAGGAGCCCAGTAGCTCCCTCTGACCCACTAAAGTTGAATGCTTTGGCCGAATTGAATTGTTTAAAGTTGCATGGAACATGTGCATGGTTGTTGTTATTGTTATTGTAGGCCTGATTAAGTTGGGTCACAAGGTTTGGGAGTACAGCAGCCATCTGCTGAGCAATTAGAGCTGCCATTTCGGCGTCTTGGGTAGCGTTGCGACGAGGAGGCATTCTGAAAGAGAGAGGAAAATATGAGAGAGAACAAACTGGATTAATAAAGGATAGTCAAAATGAATGTTAAATTATCGACGAAGTATAAGGATTGTGATCATTAGTTTGTTACTTAAAACAAACAAACGACACAGTGACTAATCAAAGTAAATGGGTCTTTATAATGTATCGCGAAGACATGCTTTAGCCTATAAGTGGATACTCACCCCAAGAGTTTTCAGGTAAGAGTGACTGGTCCGATAATGCGGATTTGTACGAACAATCTAGTCCTTAGACAGAAAACTCAGGGTACAGGCATCCACCCTTCCAGATTGCACGTGTTCACATTAATAAAACCCAAACTTTGACGAGATTTTGAAAAATTGAAGGTATAAAGCCGAAAAACAAATCATCTAAGGATAGATGATTTCTTGTGAAGTTTTGGAAAAGAATTTTGACTTTCAAGAATGTGTTGTGTTCTGTTTTTGGTAACCACATAAGGATAGGTGATGGTATTGTATTAAAAATCTAAACGCAAGAAAACTTGCGTTAGGGTCCTAGGAAGGTTATAGACTCGGTCAAAGCATTACTAATAACCGAATTCCCTATAACCATGAGCTCTGATACCAATCCGTAACACCCCATATCGCGTATAACAACACGCGGCGGAAACACTTGGGGAGTCACGTTACAAATTTTTTCACAACACATGGTACTTAAAGTTTTGTTTTCTTGAATTATCAAATTACAATGTCTTGGAATAACGGAAATAAAATACAATCAATTTGTCTTTCAAGTTTTAAAGTCACTAAGGACCGAGTCCGTCCTATGTGTAACATGCAGCGACAATCGTCACATAAGTAAACCTGAAACACATGTGAAAATAAAACGTCAGCATAAAAATGCCTGTGAGTAACATAGATTTTGTGATTTAGATTCATTGCTTTGGATATTTAGAGAAAAGATTAAACAGTTTCAAAATAGCCATGAATCTTTGATAAACCTTTGGTAATTAAAATACTTTGCTTAAAAAGAGATTTGTAGTATATAGAAAATATACTTTGGTTTTGGAAATGTAGTAGAATTCTTAGTATATCAAAATATACTTTTGTTTAAGAATAATGAAGTTTATAGTATATCAAAATATAATTTGGTTTATAAATAAGAAAATCAGTAGTATATCAAACTATACTTTGGTTTGCGAACAAGAGTATCGGTAATATATCAAAATATACTTTGGTTTAGTATATCAAACTATACTTTGGTTTAGCATATCAAACTATGCTTTGGTTTAGTATATCAAACTATACTTTGGTAAACAATATCACATTAGTAGCATAACAAATTATGCTTTGGTAGTATATCAAAATATATACTTTGGTTTTGATTTGGTAGTATATCAAACAATACTTTGGAAAACAATATCACATTGGCAACATATCAAACTATGCCTTGGAAGTATATCGAAATATACTTCAATTGTGATTTGGTTGTATATCAAACTATACTTTGGTTTTGGAAATCAATAAAAAAATAAGTTTTTTATGGCTTAATTATAAAACCTTTGTAATAACACATTATGGTCGTTTGGCATATACATTCAAACCTGAGTATATCAGACTATACTTTGGTGACTATAGATTAACCACGAAGGCAAAATCTATTTGGTTTAAAATTGGTTTTTGAATTTCTATACAACTGGAATGGGGTGTCAAATCCTATAGCGCTATATCGTACTACCAATCGGCTTGATCATTGTTAATGAATGTATAAAAATAAATACAAACCAACAATAGTCTTACAAACTTTGAAAATCATTATTTAAGCCATAGGTAAGGGTTTCAATTCGTTAAAGGATAATTATCATGTATGCGAAATCATATAGCTTTGAAATCGTGAAAATAGTGAATAGGCACATATGAATCACCCCAAAACATTTAGAAAAACGTAAAAGAGGGGACTATGTACTCACATGGGATTGCAAAGTATCCTTAAATCAAGCGAAATATCAAAGCTTCAAACGTGTCCTAATGAGTCGAGTAACATGTAAATAAGTCGGGAGATTGGATAGAATGAAATCTTACAAACCAATAGAGTGTTGGAACTCATATGATATGGTTTAATAAGCTTAACATTCTGATTTGAAAGGATCCTAAGTGCTTTTGACCCGTTATGACTCGTTAAGGTAGTTTATGCTACTTTAACGTGTCATTTGCGTAAATATGTGTTCAGATGGTTAGATATGTCCTATGATAAATCTTATATACCGAAACACTATTTGCGACAATAACTAATTCAAAACCGATATCATGGCATATAAAAAATTTTCGAGTACATCACAAGGAAATTCAAATTACAACAATTTAAAAGACAAGTACAATAAGTTCAACAAAACAAAATATTCAAATCTAGTATTTCTTGTACGTTTCTATGTCGTCCCTACTAGATTCGTCATAAACATCATCATTAACCTGTAACATGTTAAAAATATGGTTAAACGCAAAAGCATTGGCGAGCACACAAGTTTTAAAGTACATAGCATAACTATAAAAAGAATTTACTCGAATCCACATGGCAATTGTGTACAAGGTAAACTAGCATGCAATACTAAATGTCAACCCAAGTGTCCACAAGAATTGTAAGTGTCCCTCGCCACAAAAGTAACGAGACTAATTATGAATAAAGCTTAATAATACCCTGACGGGCGGCGTGCTACTCTTATAGCGCTATATATGTTAAGTTGGGCTAGCTAAGTTAATGACAAAAGCATGTATGTATCTAGCATGAACCTAAGCATAACAATAAGCATGTATAACGGATTGAGTGTATAAAGTATGTTGTGTGTATTTGTGTATTTTGCAAGTTAACATGTTACAAACAAATTGTACAAAAGTTGAAAATGGGTCAAGTGTACTCACGGTTTTGCAAAGCTTTTCCAAAGTAGCGTGAGTCGACGAGTCGTGGAGGGTGAAACACCAAAGTTACCTTAGAAAACTTGAAAGTATTCTTCTTTTCTTGGAATTCTTGAGAGGATTAGAGAGTTTTGGAGTAGATTAGTGTGTAGAATGTGTTTAGGATGTGGTGGAGGCTTGTACTTATAAGTGGGGATTAGGGTTTGAGAGTTAATGAATGTTGAAGGTGATTGGAGGAGAAAAGAGGTGGAAAAGGGTGAAATATGACTGGCTAAAGAAGGGTGGAAGGTGATTGGAGGAGAAAGGAGGTGGAAAAGGGTGAAATCTAATTGGCTAAAAAGGGGTGGAAGGTGATTGGAGAAGAAAAGAAGGTGGAAAATCTTTTGGTTTTTTCCACTTTTAGTCCATGCATTTTGTAACTAGGTTATTTTATGCTACATAGGTGTATGCAAGTATATTATAAGTATGATACATGTACGAATGTGATTCTGAGAAAATATATTATTGATGTATGTCTCAGTTTTAAATTAAAACGTGTATTTCGCGACTGATTACATACTATGCATGTATGATTAAACAAGGTTGATATAGAAATACAATTTCCATTATGATCAAAGTCTCGAGATTACAAGGATTGAAATTAAGTATGAACACAACTTTCTAAATATGGAAATTATAGAAAATGCGTAGCGTTACAGTCTCCCTACTTTAGGAAATTTCGTCCTGAATTTTATTCAAGAGAAAGACTTTTGGAAAAAGGAATTTTGATTAAATGTTTGGCTAAAATCGAAATTTGAAGTTTAAAGTCTACGTGAGGTTTATGTATAAGGGATTTAACATGAATGGAAATTGCGTGAGATAAAAAGCTAGGTTTGTAAAAGGAATTCATTTGACTAAGCCGTTTTGAGGCTTCAAACGTAAATGAGTGCAAGAATAAGTAAGAAGTGTATGTGTGTGTAGTGCAAAGCGAGTTTGAACAACTCAATTTGGAGAAATGTTTTAAAAGGATGTGACCTAAAAAGTTTTTGTGCAAGTAAGGATGTAGTTTGACAAAATGTGCGGCCCGCACCATAGGTTGTAGGAAAATTTTTCATTGGTTCAAATGCGTATTAGTAAAATTACACATAGAAAAATGTTTATAGGTGAGAAGCTAGGATGGTAGGTAGTTATGGTTTTAAAATTTTTAGTGGTAGTAGGCCGTCTAGTTCAATTTAGCGCATAATAGAGAACGAAAGATATCTTATAAGTATTTTGGCTGACTCGCACTGGTGAGGATGTTTGTAAAAATGGATAAACGTTTAGACCGATTTACTGAAAATAAAGTTTGGGAGAAATGTTAAGGGGAGAATTTGGGAAAATTCATGGTATGAGAGCGCATGAGCGATTCGGTAGGTGTAACGATGGGTAAGAATGGTATGGATATTGGATGAAATATGAACACAAAAGTTGAGAGATGCTAGTGATGGTTGCAGCGGTTAAAGCTAACGATTTTGAGAATGAAGCTTTGTCATGGATAATCGAGTACCAAGCATTTCGAAGTTGGGTCACCAAAGTTTGTTATAAATCAAATGTATTTAACAAGGTCCGGGAAATCACCGAATTTCTCATGGCACATTTTACGAAAGTTTGGTAACATGATAGGGACATTTATATATAGGAAGTACCAACGACGTATCCACCATGTTCACACCATGCTACGTTCATTTCACTATTCGGTGTCATGTTACGTTCCGTGTTGGGATACACAATAGAACCCACTATGGTTTTCATACGCCTACTAATATAATCTAGTGTCCACCCGGGATTATTTTGGTTTGTGCATGATCCACATAGTTTGTACTAGTAGTGTACGGGTCATGTTACATTTTAGTATTAGAAGCAAAATGTGTGTGTACGATAGCGTATAAAAATTAAGTATGTAAGCATGATTGTATGTAAGTATGAGTGTGTCGAACGTAGGCGAAACCACTCGGGTTATGCCTACTTATAGATTTCAAGTATGACTACCAAGTAGTGCGAATGTATAATTTTTGAGTATGATTGCAAATACGTATAACATTAGCATGTAGTATCGAGCGTATAAGTGGAATAAAATGGGATTTAAGTTACCATGAAGTTGCGACTGTGTAAAATATGGAGTGTAATGGTGATATGTGTAAGATTGTCATTTAATATCGACTTAAAAATGGAAACATGTAAGGCGATATGCATATGTATGGTTGCTTGAGTCAAAACATTGAGTTGGTTGAAATAAAATAAGTCGGGTTTGTCGGGAATGGAGAATCAGATTTGTGAATGTCGAGAGAATATTGAGAAAAAGTATTAATTTACGATGAAGGTGTGGTTTATAAAAAGGAAATGCTACTTTTGTTTTAAAAGTTTGGATTCGCGTAGACTGTCCGACCCCGTGAATCTTCCATGCTCACGTGTTTAGATTTAGAATGGCGTATTAGAGAAAGGGTTTTTAAAATAGTGAGCTTGCTTCATTGAAAGTATTTTATATCAAAATAAGGAAAGTTGTGTTTGAAATTTCCGTGGAAAACCTTGGTTTTGAAAAGTATTTTAGCAAAGTGAACTTATAGATAGTCGAACTTCGTTGGTGCAGGCGTGTAGGTTTAGGGTTACTAAGTCTAGTGTGCGTATTGAGAGTTTGTTTGGCTGATGTGATGGTTATGGTAGGTTGATTGAATGGTAGTTTGATGGCAAGGTACCGGATTCGAACTAAGTGCTTAAAGGTTCTGCTCTTTGTGCTCACGGTACGTTGTACGAGTGAGTTACCGATCATGGGTATTGGGAGATTTCCTATGTATGGTTCGTATCGGATTTCTTGGGTAGTGAGTATAGGAGAGGGTCGTAAGAGTCTCATTCTTGTTCTAAGGTATTGATGGATTTTCCGGTAGGAGGGATAGTTTTAAGTTAGGATCTATTATTGAAAATCGAAGTCTCGAGGGTGTATGGTTGGTCATTTGTGTTTTTTGGTTGGCTATGGATTGATTACGTTTTACCAACTAAGCAAGGTTAACGAAGCGACATCTCTAAGATTTATACGTATGTGAGAGAAAGCTTTCTTTGGTTCCCTATTGGGAACAAAATGTCTTTAGGATGATAATATAATGTGAGTGTATTTTAGTGATTGGACGAATCAGGAAAATCGTGAGCAAGAGGTTCATTAGACAGACTGGGTTGATAGGTAGCATTTCATAAGATTTTGAAAATCGGGTAAGAAGACGTTTATAGTATGATTAGGAATTTCGTGTATGTGATTTACATAAATAGATCGTATGGTAAGAAATACGCTTGATAAAGCAATGAGATTTGAGATTCATGCATAAGCGGGAAAATTGTCCTAATGATAAAAGGTTTATGTATAAGACTTAATCGAGTAGTTGTCATGAAAGTGGTCAAGTTGCGATTCAATCTCTCATCGAGATGTGGACATCACTCCTAACTCAAGGATAAGATCTCTTCAATGAATGTGAGTTGGTAACGATCACCGAGGTAAGGAATTCATCCCTAGCTAGTTGGTGAAGTCGTTGTAAGAAGGAGAGGAGTGGAGCCAATCGTCAAGGGAAGGGAATCACTTCTATCTTGATGGTAATACTTCCAATTTTGAGAATACGAGTAATGTCTTCCTTGTTGGTGATGTTTTGAAATCGTACATATAAATAGCATGTAAGGTATATGAAAAGGATTAGTATGATATGTATGTAACCTTTGCAAAAATAATTTGAATTTTGAAAAGTAGTAGTTTGAATCGTGTTATGCATAAAATTGATAATAGTATAACAGTGGTTTTGACTAAAACTTGGATTGTTCCGAAATGGAACTTTGACAAAACCAAAGTGATCGAAAGTTCTTTTGAGTTTGGGAAGCATGCTTTGGCCTAATAGGAAGAATACTCTCGGCTAAATTTCGGTTAACGGTATTCATCCTTCCAGTTACTACATGTCCTTAGTCAATCGAAACTTTGAGACTTTGGCCGGATTCGAAAATTGAGGGGTGGGACTAGTTGCCAAGATGCGGGTTTCACCCCTAACTTGATAATGTCGTACCCTAAGTGTGGTTGGTACTTACTAAACGAGATAAGGACTAAATTCAACTCGTTGGTAAGGGTCCACTAGAATAATTTCAGTGAAATTTCCATCAAGGTAAGGATGTCACTCCTAACTTGATGTATAATCTCGTGTAAATCGGATTGAGAGTCTTACACCAAGTTGAGGGTTTCACTCCTATTTTAGTGGAATCGTCTCGTGTGTACAATACGAGTGTTTCCATGCCTTCACATAGTCGCGTAAGGCATATGTTTGGAAATAAGAAAGTAAATATGAGCACATAGAAAGGCTTTTTAAGAAGTTTAGCATATAAATCGAGAATTTTAGCATATGAATCAAGAAAGGTCAAGTAAGGTGCTTAACTATAGACTAGGTCAAAAGCATGGCAATTTTTCCTAATTCCCCATAGTTATGGCTCTGATACCAATTTGTCCTCCCCAACCGATGGCGGAATCATCGTAGTGAGACGAAACAGATTGCTCATCACACATAACACTATTTGCGACAATAATTAATTCAAAACCGATTTCATGGCATATAAAAATTTTTGAGTACATTACAAGGAAATTAAAATTACAACAATTTAAAAGACAAGTACAATAAGTTCAACAAAACAAAATATTCAAATCTAGTATTTCTTGTGCGTTTCTATGTCGTCCCTACTAGATTCGTCATAAACATGATCATCAACCTCTAACATGTTAAAAATATGGTTCAACGCAAAAGCATTGGCGAACACACAAGTTTTAAAGTACATAGCATAAGTATAAAAAGAATTTACTCGAATCCACATGGCAATTGTATACAAGGTAAACTAGCATGCAATACTAAATGTCAAACCCAAGTGTCCACAAGAATTATAAGTGTCCCTCGCCACAAAAGTAACGAGACTAATTATGAATAAAGCTTAACAATACCCCGACGGGCGGCGTGCTACTCCTATAGCGCTATATATGTTAAGTTGGGCTAGCTAAGTTAATGACAAAAGCATGTATGTATCTAGCATGAACCTAAGCATAAAAATAAGCATGTATAATGGATTGAGTGTATAAAGTATGTTGTGTGTATTTGTGTATTTTGTAAGTTAACATGTTACAACAAACTGTGCAAAAGTTGAAAATGGGTCAAGTGTACTCATGGTTTTGCAAAGCTTTTCCAAAGTAGCGTGAGTCGACGAGTCGTGGAGGGTGAAACACCAAAGTTACCTTAGAAAACTTGAAAGTATTCTTCTTTGCTTGGAATTCTTGAGAGGATTAGAGAGTTTTGGAGTAGATTAGTGTGTGGAATATGTTTAGGATGTGGTGGAGGCTTGTATTTATAAGTGGGGATTAGGGTTTGAGAGTTAATGAAGGTGGAAGGTGATTGGAGGAGAAAAAAGGTGGAAAATGGTGAAATATGATTGGCTAAAGAAGGGTGGAAGGTGATTGGAGAAGAAAATAAGGTGGAAAAGCTTTTGGTTTTCTCCACTTTTAGTCCATGCATTTTGTAACTAGGTTATTTTATGCTACAAAGGGGTATGTGTCACACCCCGACCGCGTAAAACAATAAACCGCGACGGAAACGTCGGGGAGTGTCGTAACAGAACTATTGTTTCAACAACCATGGAAATTAAAGTTTTGTATTATTGATTCAAATTGTTTACATTGTCTGGAATTTAACAGAAACATAACATAAATTTATTTGTCTTGCTTGATTTTAAGTCACTAAAGCCCAAGTCCGCCTAAGTGTCGCATGAATCATCCTTGAGCATTAACTCCTGAAACACATGTGAAAATAGGTACGTCAGCATAAAAATGCATGTGAGATACATAGGTTTTGTTGATGAGGATTCATGACTTGAAGTTAAATTAATAGTTTTAACGAAAAGTAGTCATGAACCTTACAAAATGTTTTCTTTTATAAAATCATGTGAAAATCAATATGAAAAACCAAATGATATAAAAGAAGGATGCATGTTAAATAATTAACCGGAAGATAATGAATTGTATAAAATATGCCATTTGTAAAACAATGTCTTGTGAAAAATATATGATATTTGTACCAAATGTGTCATGTCTTTATCTTTGTCGAAGTGGTTTAAATAACGCTAGATATGTAATAGCATGAAAGCACTTATATATAGGAAGTACCAGCGGCGTATCCACCATGCTTTTATCATATTACACACATCTCGTTATTTTAATCACTTATCAAATAACCACAAAAAATGTCTTGTCAAACAAATGTCAAATGTCATGTGTAAACAATGTAATATGTCACAATGTTAGGTATAAACCATCTCTTTTATAACAAATGTCTTATATGGCAAGTAAAAAGACTTTACTCAAGCCATATGTATAATGTCGTGTATAACCAATGTCATGTACAAAACAATGTATTGAATAAACCGAAGTTTTAAATCAAAAGTCATGTTTTGCAAAACCAATGCTTTATTTGATATGAACATTTATGTAGTTATGTTTATCGCATACATTCAAGCCTTGAAACTATCGGATAAACCCTTATCAAGTCAAAGGTTTATCAAAAATGTATTCGGATTCTGTCATTCCCTACTTCCAAACAAACCTAGGAAGCGGGGAATGGGATTTGTGAAGTCCTATGGTACCATTACATACTAGCGGGCGGCGTGATCATTGTTAATGAATGTATTATGTCCCGTTAAACAAACCAAATGTCATAGTCAATGTAAGCCATGTCATGAAAAATGTCTTTAAACTATGTACTAAGTATGCTAAGTCAACATACGAAGTAGAAATGTCCATAAAATCAATGTGCTAGCATGCTCAGTCAACATAAATAGCAAAATGTAATGTAAATCAATGTGCTCATATGCTAAGTCAACATATGCCGCAAAAGGTGTCTTTGAAATCAATGTGCTAGCATGCTCAGTCAACATAGATAGCAAAACATAATTGAAATCCTGTACTATATATGTACTAGATGAACATAGAAAGTATATGTTATGAAAGCGTGAAAACATGAAAGTATCAAGTAGGCACATGTGTTTCACCCCAAAATATTTTAAAAAAAGTAAAAGAGGGGACTATGTACTCACTTGGGGTTGCAAAAGTATTCTTGCTCAAGAAGAATAATAAAGCGCAAGAGTCCGAGGAATCAAATGGTTCCTAAGATCGGATAACTATGTTAATAATTCGGGACTTTAGTCGGCGAATTGGATAGAATGATGTCTTATAAATCAAATGGGCGTTGGAACTCATATGGTATGATTTAATAAACTCAACATTCTGGTTTGGAAGGGATCCTAAGTGCTTTTGACCCGTAATGACCCGTTAAGGTAGTTTACGCTACTTTAACGTGTCATTTGCGTAAACGCGTGATCGGATGGTTAAACATGTCCTATGATAAGTCTTAAATGCCCAAACATGTTTAATAGTGTTGTAATATCAGTTTATATGTCAAAACTTTAGCCACATATGCTTAAAATGAATTTATGCGCAAAAAGGGCATTTTGGTCATTTATAAAGGGCATAATAACGACCTATCATAATACTAACCAAACGACGTGACCATAAGGTATAACCTCTTCCCTATAAAACTATGGTCACTAATATAAGTTTGGTCGGATCCTAGGATCAACCAAACGGGTCGGATTCAAAAGTCAAAGCGGTGGTCAAGACCGCTCGACTTACGACCCTAAACAAGCACTAAACTAAAGTGACGAGTTAGACATGTTTAACATGTCTAACTAAGTTTATAAAACTGATTTGGTATCAAAACAAAGTGTTTTGACACCCGAAAATAGTTCTATCGTATAATGCGCACTTTGCGTATTATTGACCGAAACCTTGACTCGTCACTTCGACTAGGAAAACGTGGTAATCAATAGGCATGATCACTATGGATCATAACCATCGTGATTACGATCACGTTGCAAAGTCCAATTGGACCTTGACTTGACCAACTAATGGTCAAAACTGAAATTCAAACTATTTGACTTTTAGCTCATAATAAGCTAAAAGAATGAACAAGGCGTGGTTAGAGCACTTACTTGCACTCAAGGAAGCCAAGATTACAAGAAAAACTCAGATGTGAGGCCTCCTAATAAGGTAGCAACTCCACTTAGAGTTTAGAGAGAAGAAAGACGGAAATGAGCAAGGAATTTGTTTGAAGATCAAGGGTATTTATAGTTGTGGAGGATGAATTTGATGATCAAAAGTGTCAAGGACCATTCTAGGATCATTCCACATGCTCAAAGACGTGTCAAGACCAGTCTAGATCTTGGAGAACACGAATCTTGGGTTTCAAAGCTGTAAAACAGCTGTCTGCCATTTTTCTTCTGTAACTGGGCATCCCCCGCGCATCGCGGGAGATCTTGGGGGGTCTCTCGCGTGGCGCCTGGGATGCCTAAGTTTCAGAATTGGCAGAACATGTCCCTGCAGCCTAAAACTTGTTTTTAACGCGTTTTGGCACTTTTAACACACCTTAACCCTATTTTTAAGCTTTACAAGGAAGATAAAGCATAGGGAACTATAAAATGCTCGGAAACTTTTCGGATGTCGGTTCGATTGGTCGTACGGTTGCGGTTTTCGGTTAATTACGACGAAAATCGTAACAAACGCGCAAATGACCGTAAACGCGTAACAAATGATATTTTTGCATTCCAATCATTAAAATGCTATATTTTAATTATTACAAAAAAATTTTGGATGTGCATATATGTTCCGGATTAGGAAATACGCGATTTGGCATAGTTTCGCAGAATTTGCAAAATAGCCCCTGAAGTTGCAAAAACATGCTTTTGCCATATCGAAGCCCTCAAAAGTTATTTCTAAGATATGTATAGGGTATTTAAGGTATATATAGCTTATGCCATTGTTCCGGAGTGTACGTTGCGTTAAACTGATTACGTTTGCGTAACGGTTTGCGATTTCACTTCCAGAAGTGATTCGAAAGATCAGAATTGAACAAGGATTGAAAATATGAAATACCATATATAAATACATAAATCTTGGAATAAAATACAATATTATAAAATTACAAAGTCGTTCGGAATAGTACGATGATTAAAATACACATATGTCACAGTCTCCCCTACTTTTGGAAATTTCGTCCCGAAATTTAACTGGAGGAAACTTGTGAGAATAGATGTGGATATTTCGCCTTCATCTGGTCCTCTCATTCCCAGGTAAACTCTGGGCCACGTTTGGACTCCCAGCAAACTTTTACAATCGGTATTCGCCTGCGCTTAAGCTTTTTGACTTCACGATCCAAAATTTCCCCAGGTTTCTCGACAAAGTGTAACGTGTTATCAACACTAATTTCATCAAGAGGGATGTGGAGGTTTTCATCAGCTAAACACTTTTTCAAATTGGACATGGGAAGGTTGGATGGACGTTACCAAGTTCAGGAGGTAGCTCAAGTTTGTAGGCCACCTTTACGATTTTCTCAATGATCTTGAGTGGTCCAACATATCTAGGTGCAAGTTTTCCTTTCTTCCCAAATATAACCACGCATTTCCAAGGGGATACCTTGAGTAGGACGTGATCACCGACTTGGAATTCCAAGGGCTTGCGTCGTTTGTCCGCGTAACTCTTTTGACGGCTTCTAGCTGTCAAGAGATTATCACGAATTGTTTTGACTTTGTCTGTTGTGTCTTGAATGAGTTCAGGTCTAGTGAATTGAGATTCATCAATTTCATTCCAACAGACAGGTGAACGACATTTTCGACCATAAAGAGCTTCGAAAGGAGCAATGTTAATGCTGGTATGATAACTGTTGTTGTAGGAGAATTTGATCAAAGGTAGATGCGAATCCCAACTACCACCAAAGTCGATCACACAAGCTCTAAGCATATCCTCCAGTGTCTGGATTGTCCTTTCGAATTGTCCATCCATTTGAGGATGATAAGCAGTGCTCAGGTTAAGTTTGGTTCCCATGGCAGATTGCATGGTCCTCCAAAAATGAGATGAAAATCGAGCATCACGATCAGATATGATGTCCAAAGGAACACCATGACGAGATACAATTTCATCCACATAGATTTTAGCAAGTTTGTCAGCAGGGAAATCCTCACGGATTGCTATAAAGTGTTCTGACTTGGTTAGACGATCAACGATTACACAAATGGCATCATGACTTCTAGATGTACGCGGTAATTTGGTAATGAGATCCATTGCAATGCTTTCCCATTTCCAAACCGGAATTTCTGGTTGTTCAAGCAAACCAGAAGGGCGTTGATGTTCTGCCTTAACTTTGAGACAAGTAAGACATTTAGATACGTACAAGGCAATGTCTTTCTTCATACTCGGCCACCAATACTAGGTACGAAGATCCTTATACATTTTGTCTACACCTGGATGAATTGAATAACGAGACTTATGAGCTTCATCCATTATCAAGGTGCGGAGATTGTCTTGACTTGGAACCCACAAACGGTTCAGATAATAAAATAACCCATTGTCTTTCGTTTCTAGTTGAAGCTCAAGATGATGTGGTAATTCATCACCTATCATGCCTTGTGTAGCACAAGTTCGTTGAGCTTGGAAAATACGGTTTTGAATATCAGATCGAACTTGAACACAATGTAGCTTGACTCGTTCTTTACGACTAAGAGCATCTTGCCTTACCGGGATGGTAGCGAATCTCACAATCGTAGTCATTCAGAAGTTCGATCCATCGTCGCTGTCTCATGTTTAGTTCTTTCTGATTGAGAATGTGCTGGATACTTTTGTGGTCCGTGAAAACCACACATTTTGTACCGTATAGATAATGTCTCCAAATTTTCAGAGCGAAAACGACAGCACCCAACTCAAGATCATGAGTGGTGTAGTTCTTTTCGTGAATCTTCAATTGTCTTGATGCATAGGCTATAACTTTGTTCCTTTGCATAAGAACGCAACCAAGGCCTAAGTTCGATGCATCACACTATACGACAAAGTCGTCGTTACCTTCAGGTAAGGATAAAATAGGAGCATTACAAAGCTTCTGTTTCACGGTTTGAAAAGCTTCTTCTTGTTTAGGTCCCCACTCAAAAGGTTTATTCTTTTGAGTCAAAGCAGTGAGGGGAACCGCAATCTTTGAGAAGTTTGCGATAAAGCGACGCTTATAACCTGCGAGACCAAGAAATGAACGAACTTCGGTAGGAGTAGTAGGCGTATCCCATTCCTTAACGCACTGATTTTGGCGGGATCCACATGAATACCTTGTTCGTTGACAATATGACCCAAGAACTGAACTTCCTTAAGCCAAAATTCACACTTGGAGAACTTGGCATAGAGTTGTTCTTTCTTTAGGAGTTCCATCGTTAAATGAAGATGTTGCTCGTGATTGGCTTGAGACTTTGAGTAAATCAAAATGTCATCAATGAAGACAATGATGAACTTGTCCAAATAAGCCTTACAAACCCTATTCATCAAGACCATGAAAACAGCAGGAGCATTTGTCAGACCAAAAGGCATAAC
Organism: Scalesia atractyloides; assembly: GCA_947069175.1. Classification (NCBI taxonomy): domain Eukaryota; kingdom Viridiplantae; phylum Streptophyta; class Magnoliopsida; order Asterales; family Asteraceae; genus Scalesia; species Scalesia atractyloides. Next base: position 61,829,253 of record CAMTDV010000005.1, on the reverse strand, counting down.
AGTGAACTCATAATTACCATATCGAGCGCAGAAAGCAGTTTTGGGAATATCTTCTTCGAGAACACGAAGCTGATGATCGAGTACCAAGCATTTCGAGTACCAAGCATTTCGAAGCTAACGATTTTGAGAATGAAGCTTTGTCCTGGATAATCGAGTACCAAGCATTTCAAAGTTGCGTCACCAAAGTTTGTTATAAATCAAATGTATTTAACAAGATCCAGGAAATCTAAATACGTACTCCGCCAATGATATATAACTCATGGTGGTCGAGTGGGATGCTTGCATCCCATGGCTTCTAAATACGTACTCCGCCAATGTTCTAGTAAGTCATCCACTATATTCCACACTGGACCAAACAATTCTAACCTTCTTTTTGCATTATCAAATTCAGGCGGTTTCTTTTCCTTCTTCTTCTATTGTGGCTTTCCTTTTTCTTTCTTCAACTCCTCATGAGCCACACTTTCCTTTTTCCTCACTGCTTTGCTTCTTGGCACTGCAAACCTATCAATCATAAGACACTCCTCTTTGGTTTGAATTTCCTTTGCAGGAGAGACACACCCATCACCAATTTCAGCTTTTGAGCGTTCACCGGTGATAAAAGGGTTAGTCACATTTGAAAACACATTTAATCGCAATTCGTGGTCACCAAACTCCATACTTACTGTTCCATCAACACAATTGATAATTGCATGTGTAGTTGCTAAAAATGGTCTACCCAGAATAACTGGAGGTTGCGTGTTCATGGAACTTGTGGCACAATCAAGCACTAAAAAGTTAACTAGGTAGTAAAACTCTATTACCTTCACAATTACATCTCTTACCATCCCCCTTGGACACATGGGAGTCTGATCAGCCAACATCACGGTGGTATTGACTTTTTGTAGCGGACCAAAATCATATTGATCATACAGACTCCCTTGTAAAATACTAACACATGCTCCAAGATCCAATAATGCCCTTTCTATTTTAAATTCACCAACTTGTACTGAAATAATGGGTGCTCCTGGATCTTGGAGTTTTGGGGGAAGGGTACCCAACAAAATGGCATTCCCATTTGCAGTCAAATCAAGTTTTAAGGGAATTTGTGAAGTCATTTTTGGGTATTCAACTCTTTCAAACACTCAACATTATTAGGACTTTCTTTAATCGCATAAAGTAAAGGTAAATTAATTTTGGCATGTTTAAAATTTTCCCACCTTTTATCCATTAGTGGGTCTCGTTTACACAAAACAAATGTTTTAGATGGTTCTATTAAAGCAATAGGAAATGGAACTTTCACTCTCTTATCATCAACTCCAATAAACATTTTACTTACACAAAAAGATTTTTTTTCAAATTCTTACTTTTCTGGTCATGTTGAGAATTCGACTTAGTATCAACATCCTCCACCACCCCCTCAACTAATTTTGGTGGTGGCGTAACTTTAACACTATCAATTTCAGAAGTTGGAAGAATACTTATCGCGTTGAGGTGCACATTTCTTCCATTCTTCGAACTGGATGACTGATGTGCTGGATTCGTTGTGGTAGTGCTTGGTAACTTACCTGGATCTCTTCTTAGCTGAGCCATATCGTCTGCTAATTGCCCTAACTGCTTCTGCATTGCTTCAGATATTTTGTCTCGGACCTCATTATCTTTTTGAATGTCCTTCATGAACTTCATAATAGCATCCAATTTTGCATCGCTTGTTTCACTACTAATACCAGAAGAGTTAGCTTGTTGATTACCTTGATTTCTCCAACTTCCTTGATAATTACCTTGAGTTCATGTTGGTTTGTGACTTGGGACCCTTGATTATACTGGCCCCGATTCTGGTAATTCCCTTGCGAGTAATTTGCTTGACGGTTCTGATACTACTGGGATCCTTGATTCGGTACCTGAAAATTAGGGTTCAATTGATTAGCGGCATTTCCATAACTCAAATTTCGGTGATTTCCCAAACCTGGATGATATGTATTCGATTTCATATCATATTGTTTTCGTTCACCATATACTTGGTTCACCTCTTCATTCTGACCCATTTGTACAACACACTCTCCAACCTGATGCCCTAACTCCCCACAATCGGTACACTTCGAAAACGTATTAGCAGTCTTGGATGCGCCCCCTTTGCCTAAATTCATCTGAGCTTTCAGTTTCTCGACCCGTTCTTCGGCTTCAAAGTTAACTGATTTTGCTGACACTGATCTTGCCTTCCTGCTAGACTGTGTCTGCCTCTTTGAAGTGGTACTCTGTCTCTCCAAATACGCCCAATTGACGGCTTCTGTATTCGTGAAAAACGTACCATTATGGCCATGAGATCTGTAACATCATCAGGAAGCAATCCATCATAAAACACTTTAATCAACTCCCAAGTCTGGATGCCATGATGTAGACATTTCCTAAGAAACCCCTTAAATCGTGTGAAAGCTTCATTGAATGTTTCCCCAGAATGTTGTTGGAATGCTCTGATTGCTTCCCGAGCTTCACTGGTTTGGTTCATTGTGTAATATTCTTCCAAGAAAACCTATTGCATATCATGCCAAGTATAAATACTACCTGAAGGTAGTGTTGCAAACCACTGACGTGCCTTATCTTTCAGGGTAAATTGGAATAATATCAGCTTCACCTCATCCTTTGTAAAACATGACCCCCCAAATAGTTTGACAAATCGAGTCAAAATCTGTAATGTGCAAGTACGGTTCTTCGGTCCTTTTGCCATAAAATTCCGGAAGATGGCCTAAATATTGAGGCCTCACCTCAAAAGCTCTACCCCATTATGCCCTACATGTGTAACTATGGCTGACGAATTTGGCACTATGACGGATTGACAATGACTTTCAACTCCTTGGACCGGAGCCCTTTGAATTACCTGTGGGATACCATCAACAAACTGCAACTGATCACCCCTAACACGATTGTTACCCCTCTGATTTCCCGCGTTGAACTGTGGGACTCCTTGTTGAACTTGGTTGTTAGGGTTTGGGTTCTGGATGTGATTTCTATGATTTCCATGTTGTTGTGATGGATATCCTTGATCCATGTTATACCCTTCATCATACCTATAATCAGCATATCTCCCGTCATATTGGTTCTGATTATCCTCTTCTTCCCAACCGGAATCCCAAGTGTGAACACTTCCTTCTCTGTATTGGGGACCCTCATTATAACCATGTTGATGTTGTGGTTGGTTAAGATGGAAAATTTCCCCATGTTGGAATTGTTGGTTCATAGTTGGTTTTGTGGGGCCGGGTTAAATTTCGGAAACGGGTCTGCTAGATAATGGTTTTGGTTTTGGTTTTGGTTCGGGGGTTGATTGTCGTTTTGGGTTTGATTTTGAGGGAGTGGTGGATCTGGAATTGGAGGGATTGGGGGATCTTGACCTTAGTTTTGTGGTTGGTCAGCTTGATCAGCCATCTCGCGAGCTGCTTGCTCAAGATCTTGAGCAACGGTTGATGAATGAGCTTTAGCTTTTACTCTTGAACGTAAGAGAACAAGATTATGTCTAGCAGTCTTTTCAATTTCTGGATCAAACAAGAGCGGTGAAGATTTCTTTGAAAACCAAGTATGCATGTAACACTTGCGTCACCTGCACATAGATAAACAAGAAACCAAGCGTAATACTGAATGGAACAAAAAGAAACATAAGAAGGAAAATATTTTTGGATTTTTGGTTTTTCTGGTTTTTTTTGTTTTTAACTTTTATGGAAAACAACTAACACTAAGCGCACCGATTCCCCGGCAACGACGCCATTTAGATCGATGTCGTAAGTCGGTCAAAAATATAATTAATGAAGGATCTGATCAGACGGTTCTAGATGGAAGTTAGTGCGTAGTATGATGGTTTCAGTAGAATGTTATTACAGAAAGGAGTAGAAGTAGAATGTAACGGAAGTCATATGTTATTCATTCGTACCGAAAGAGTATACATCTTGTCAGGCTGCCGGAGTTCCTGGAGAGAATCCGGCAGCACTTCCCCGTAGGGATTGCAAAAACTTAAACACAAATGAACACACACCACCTATATATAGGATTATAAGTTCGCACCAAAACAACCTTGGACCAACTTCGCACGAAGTGAACTTCGTGCGAACTTGTCCTTGACACTACAAGTTCGTGCAAACTTGCCCCACTTCGTACGAAGTAACCCATTTACATCTACTCTCGTTCGTACTTTGGTCGTGTGTTTGATTCTAACCTATACAATATTCAACATACGCTTTATCTAACCTATTCGACAAGTGACGAACACAAAGTGCATCAACAAATTCCCTCTTGTTCGTTACTGTCGAAGCTTGATCTTGATCTTGAAATCTTCGAGCCGTGTTTGAATATTCTGCAGCTTCAATCATGGTGTCTGTCGATGTCGTCGAAATGCGTCAAAAAATTCCCCCTTAATTGATGATCTGAGTTTGCATTATCAACATTCAATTCCCTCTGAAATCTCCAGTTCGAATCTTGATTGCACGGTTTCTGACCTCCTCTGATTTGCTTGAGCGACAAATTTTCTTGAATAATTATCAACTCGAAGTTAATCAATGCAGCAACTTCTCCATTTCGACGATAATCGCATCCGAGTTCATCTTTTGAATAAGCGTTGTAGCATCGAGAGTTTATTCCGCACACTCCTAATATATCAAAAACTCAACCGGCAATTGATAGAAACTTCGAATCACCGCACCGGAAAACTTCAAATCAACGAATACCCGCGAAAATCTGAAATCCCAATTTCCGTAATCGCGGTTACGCATACTCCTGAAAGATTGATTAGGAAATCAGTAATCTGCTCAATCAGCGAATCTTCATCGGAAACAGATAATCTGGTAACACATCGAATCTGAGAAACACACGTCCGTGATCAAAATCACATTCTACCTCTTCAGTCACAATAACAGATATATAGCTATCTCCGCTGAACCTGGCACCTTGAAACTACAAAACATCCCTATTTTCGGCTTACCCGATCAAAACAGTTCATTTGCTTTGCAGAGTTAATGATAAGCAGTCGTGTATACGCCAACCCCACATCGGAGATCAGGACCTAAATCCTACATCCCTTAAGCATCACTCTGTATCACGATCTGAAAATTCTGAACTTCCTGTGATCACGAAATCCCAAATGTATAGTCCATTCTACCAGCAAATGGTACACAACTTTGTCTGAAAGATTCGTTAAATCATCTTTTTCAATCATGGTACCACGTACCCCCCGGGGCAACTGAAACTACAGAGCATCCTTATCTCCTGGTGGTTAGTCCAGTCAATAATTCATATGCAAAGCAGAGTTAAAGATAGGCAGTTGTATGTGTACCCGCAAAATACGCACGACTCAGGTGTCAATCCACAACCATAACCTCAGAATCTGAAAACAACTCCTCCAAGACTCAGTTATGTAACCCCCTGCTTGTAAAGTAAACATCAACTTGAGATCACTAATGAATCTAGATCCTCTGCATTTCCCGGATAATCTGCAATCAGTAACCAACCGGATACTGTTGCAGTAGTCACGAATGTCGAAATCTTCATATAACTTGAAATTTTTATTCCCCCTCCTTTTTGTAAATTCTGACCATACCAAAATTTTCACTGAAATTCCCCCTTAAATTCGGAAAAATCAGTTTTTAACAAATGCGAATTTGACGTTTAGGCCCATTACTAGTCACAATACCAAAAGATCAACATTCTGCACATGTATCAATGACTCTCCCGTTATCTTCAAATTTTTGTGACCGTATCACCAAATCTGTACTCTGAAGCTCTAGACGATGTCTCCGAACATGCCGAATTAGACGTTAAAAAGTTGAAAAAATTTCTATCACCAACTTTTTCTGGACACTCGTCTCGTCAAAACGATCAACAAAAATTTTTCATGCCTTTTCTTAACAGGCTCATGATCAAGTTCGTACGAAGTTGTTCACCCAACACCAACTTCGTGCGAAGTTGTCCTTCCCTTGACAACTTCGTGCGAACTTAGTCACAACTTCGTACGAAGTTTACCTTCAAAATCAGCCTTTTTCACATTTTTCGATCCAGAATCCTTATTTCTTCGAATTTCGAGATGATTCCACCATAGTTCTGGTCGAAATAATTTTCTAACTATCCTATCTGTTCAATTTTACTTTTTGTCCATGGATTGTCCTTTATTTTGATGATTTACGTCTAAAACCCCTCCTAATATCCATAAATGTCCAAATTCATGAGCGTAGCTGATAACCGTAGCTCTGATACCAATTTTAGGATCTGATCAGGCGGTTCTAGACGGAAGTTAGTGCGTAGTATGACAGTTTCGGTAGAATGTTATTACAGAAAGGATTAGAAGTAGAATGCAGCGGAAGTCATATGTTATTCATTCATACCGAAAGAGTATACATCTTGTCAGGCTGCCGGACTTCCTGGAGAGAATCAGGCAGCACCTCCCCGTAGGGATTGCAAAAACTTAAACACAAATGAACAAACACCACCTATATATAGGATTACAAGTTCGCACCAAAACAGCCTTGGACCAACTTCGCATGAAGTAAACTTCGTACGAACTTGTCCTTGACACTACAAGTTCGTGCAAACTTGCCCCACTTCATACGAAGTACCACTTCGTACGAAGTAATCCATTTACATCTATTCTCGTTCGTACTTTGGTCGTGTGTTTGATTCTAACCTGTACAATATTCAACACACGCTCTATCTAGCCTATTCGACAAGTGACGAACACAAAGTGCATCAACAATAAAAAGTGTCCTAATCACCTTTACTAGTAAAGAGCAAGTAGGATGTCGAATCCACGGGGTATTTGTCACACCCCGACCCGCAGCGGAATAAGAGTCGGGGCATAATTGGGTTATCACCAAAGCTCATGATATTTACTAATATGTTTCATATTTATTAAAGTCAAAATTACATTCTCAATAATCCAAACATGTCCATACAAATACAAAGAAAAATAACCAACTAAACAATCCAAGCTCTAAACCAGTTTATTCTTCTAGGCCAATCCTATGTGTTTCTTGCTGCAGCTGGTTCACCTGTATCATGTGTAAAAATGGGGGTTTTTGGGTCAACATAAGTTGGCGAGTGAACCTTGTTAGATAAACATTTATTATTGATTTTCTTGTTATTTTATCAAGGAAAAATTGTGCAATAATCATAAGTGAGCAAATGTAAATAATCAAACAGTAACAGTAACAACCACAAACTATAATATACAATAACATACAATAACAAAAAAAAATGGGAACGAACGGCCTATGATAAATGTATGTACTGAAAATGATAAATGTCTGTGCGATCAAGGCTCAATCAAACGGAGCCGATCGTATGTTGGCACGCCAGGTTCACGCTCATAATGTAATGGGGAACATGCTCAACGCTCATAATGTAATGGGGAGCGGCGGCCTATGAAATTGCATGTACTGAAAATAATAAATGTCTGTGCGATCAAGGCTCAATCAAACGGAGCCGATCGTATGTTGTCACGCCAGGTTCACGCTCATAATGTAATGGGGAACATGCTCAACGCTCATAATGTAATGGGGAGCGGCGGCCTATGAAATTGCATGTACTGAAAATAATAAATTAAATCTAAACAATAACCACACAACAGTTGAAACAAGCTGAATACACATTTGTTCATGATATGATGTATGCACAATGATTTAAATATAATAAATGGTAAGACACATGATACACCCCAAAAACGTGATTAAAACGGGGAATTTGTAAAGATTCACTCACATTGGGTGCGTTCGGTTGGAGATGATGAGATGCGCACGAGTTGGAAGGATTGAACAATGAGAATTAACTAACCTAAATAATAACGGAAAATATAGTAAATGAGTGGATTTTATTAATAATTTTAATAGGATTTTTAGATATATTTTTGTGAGTTTAAGGCTATTTCCTATCTTTAAAAACATTATTTTTAAGTATTTTTAATTATTTTTAAATTAAATTAAATAAATAAAAATATAAAAAATATGTTGAATTTTGCATTGACCGTTGACCGTTGACCGTTTGACTTGTTGACCGGTTTTATTGTGTAAATGTATGCGCCGGGTGAGGCTCGAACCCGAGACCTCCCGTTCGCGTGCACGCAGCTCTACCAACTGAGCTACGTGTTTAACTTGAAATAATTCTGTTTTTAATTATATTTATATACTAACTCAGTTTATTCAAAATTCTTTTATTTTCAAAAATGTTTTAAATCATCGGACCGGTGCCATTAACAGGTCTCGAACCCGGGACCTGTGCTTTAACGTTACACACAGTCCACCGCTGGACTGTGTGTCTAACTTGGTTAATATATAGATTTTTATTATACTTAACATCTAATGTAAGTTCATCCGGTTCAGTTAGAAAAATAACATTTTAATTACAAAGGGTGTGTGTATGTATCAAGGATCGAACTCGCGGCGTGTGATATGTGTGTGCACACAGTCCACCGCTGGACTGTGTGTCTAACCCGTTTATAATACCGATTTTAATTAATCTTATAACGTTAACACACTTCATCTTCTTCGCAAATTTTACAGTCAGCAATTTACTCAACTGTTTCTTGTTTTAAAACGATTAACAACATTCATAAGACTAAAATGAAATGACAGAGACGGTGTTGGAAGTAAACATACCGGAGGAATGATTTATCACAGAATTCCGGCAAGGCGTCGGCTCTGTTTTTATGAACCTCAACTGAGCGAACACATTAACCGTTTTGATTAGCTAACCGTGGAATTGAAGTACTAAACAAGAGTTATCAGAAGGTTTGAATGTCTATACCGTTTTACAGCTGAAGATAAGGATTTTCAGAAGTTTTCCAGCGAGAGCTGAATATTCCAGCTATGTCGTCTGGGATTGATTCTGATTGTTGGTTTGAAGTTAGTAACAGTCTAACAACGGATTGAAACAGAAATAGTCGAAGTATTTACCGTATTAATGAAGGTCTCGGTTTTCCGGTGACTTTCAAAAAGCTTTTCTGACGAACTGAATGTGTAGCGAAAGTGAAATGGCAGGTTATGCGAATGATTTTGTGTAGAGAGAGGAAGCAATTGTTGGCGTAATTCAGAAGTTGAATATCTTCGGTTATAAAACCGAACTTCACCAAAATTTAAGTTAATTCAAGGCTGAATTGATTAGGATCGTCGGTGCATCGGTTATTAACCAGAATCCGCGATCACTCAAACGTTTTGGACGGTTGAAAAGCCGATTACGGTTTCAGTTTGGCGCAACCGGTTGATTCATGGTTGTTCATAAATTTTAATTGTTCCCTAAAACTTACAAAAACATCAAGTGGCGGAGTGGTGGAATGTGTGTGTGTTAAGACTTTGAGTTTAAACCCGGCTGACCCGGGTTCGAGTCCCGGCATCAGCACTTTATTTTTATTTCATTATTTTTAATAGATTTTCAATTATAAATTTTGTATTCTAATATACTTATTAATTATATATCGCTTAAAATTAATTTGAGCATTAAATATGCAACGAAATTTTTAACTGGTTGTTCGGTTAATAAACGAAGCGGGTTTGGTAAATCCGGTTTTTGACGGATGTTACAGTATCCCCTACTTTTAGGAATTTCGTCCCGAAATTTAAGTAGTAGGAAAAAGATGCGGGTATTTTTCGCGCATTGAGTCTCCACGCTCCTAAGTAAACTCAGGTTCCCGTTTCGACTCCTACCGTACCCTAACAATTGGAATGCGACTTCGTCGTAGACGTTTTTCTCCGAAGTCCATGATCTCTACTGGTCTTTCAATAAAATGCATAGATTCATCAATCTGAATATCTTCCAGAAGAATATGGAGGTTCTTATCAGCGAGGCACTTTTTCAGGTTTGATACGTGGAATGTGGGATGAATTCTGTTGAGTTCTTCTGGTAGGTCAAGCTTGTATGCTACAGGTCCTACTCTTTCGAGTATCTTGAAAGATCCTACGTAGTGTGGTGCTAGCTTGCCCTTCTGGCCAAAACGAACTATTCGCTTCCACGGTGATACTTTTAAAAGTACATGATCATCAATGTTAAACTCCTAAGGCTTTCGTCGTTTATCTGCATAACTCTTTTGATGACTTTGAGCCGCTAGAAGATTGTTTCGAATTTGATGGATCTTGTCTGTGGTTTCTTGAATCAATTCTGGACCGGTGATTTGAGCTTCCCCAATTTCGTGCCAACATACTGGAGATCGGCACTTACGACCATATAAAGCTTCAAAAGGTGCCATGTCGACACTTGAATGATAGCTGTTGTTGTACGAAAATTCAACTAATGGTAGGTGAGTGTCCCAATTTCCCTTGAAGTCTATGACACATGCTCGAAGCATATCTTCAAGAGTTTGAATGGTGCGTTCAGATTGTCCATCAGTTTGAGGATGATAGGCGGTACTGAGATCTAATCGCGTACCCAAAGCGGCTTGTACTGCTTGCCATGTTCGTGAAGTGAAACGACCATCACGATATGAAATAATGCTTAACGGTACACCATAACGGCTTACGATTTCACTGTTGTAGATACGAACTAACTTCTCGTTCTTGAAATCTTCGCGGATCGGAATAAAGTGAGCTGATTTTGTAAGACGACCAATGATTACTCATATAGTGTCATACCCACCAGAAGTGCGAGGTAACCCGGTAATGAAGTCCATGGTTATGTTTTCCCCCTTCCATACAGGTATTTCAGGTTGGACCAGAATTCCTGAGGGTCTTTGATGTTCAGCTTTTATTTTGGAACATGAAAGGCACTTGGAAACAAAATCAGCAATATCCTTTTTCATTCCAGGCCACCAGTAGGTGTATCGAAGGTCTTGATACATCTTGTCGGCTCCTGGGTGTATAGAATATCGTTTTTTATGCGCCTCATACATAAGAAAAAAATCACGAAGGTTATTGTGGTCAGGAATCCATATGCGATCTAGACAGTATAGAATACCGTCGGATTTAGTTTCAATTTTTAAGTTTAGCTCCACAAGACGGCTCCTTGCGTACTTCTCCTTTCTGTTACTGAAACATGCTGGGCTTCTCGGATTTTGATCTTTGATGTCGCTTACGATTTTATGCATAATAGTTTTGAGGGAACTGATACATTTGTAATGATAAGTTATGTATCATAAAACAAAAACTTCAACCATGACGATATTTAAACCTACACGGAACTTTTCATAACCTCCTGGTAATGCTTTTGATCCTTTGCCAAGAATACTTATATATAGGAAGTACCAGCGGCGTATCCACCATATTCTTGTCAAATTTTCGTTGGCTTTATCAGCAATTCATGATCAGTTCTATGTGACTCTAAAACATAAACAACCAAAACTTGAGTCTCAATTCTGAAATGATACATGACTAAATGATGACAGTACCTCTCTCGTTGGTTATGATGAAGGGGTCAGTCTATGTAAAAGTGTGACACAACCCAACTTCTTTAAATGATGAGATTGAGATACGTCGAGATATATGATGATATGAATGTTAAATCAATGAGTATAAAACAAAACTGTAATATCAATTCGCATTAAAATTCTTGGATACATAATTTCCAAAATTTTTTTTTTACAACTGGGATACGGAAAGCTTGAGATAACATAAAGAAAACATTTAAACTAGACGATTGGAGTTGAGTCTTGATTCTTGGTGAGGAAAAACTAGTTGGGTGATTCGTTTGGGCCGTTACTATTTTCAACAGGATTGGCGTTGATGTTGTAAGCTCTTCCTCTTGCAGGTGGTGGAGCTTGGTTAGCTTGATTCACTGGGTTTGCTTGAGCTTGAGCATGAATGATGTTCACCAAACGTGGACAAGTGTTTCTAAAGTGATTTGGGTCCCCACAGTTGAAACAAGCACGCATAGGTTGCACCATGGGATAGTTGGGTTGGTAGTATGATTGGGCTAAATGTTGGGTAAGTGGTAGTAGTAGGGGTTGTTGGGCTTGACCCATTATTCGTTGGTGGGTTTGAGTTGAAGGCTGGTGGCGGTTCGTTCGCTGAGGTATGCGACAGGTTTGAACAGTATGACCTGTGCGACCACAGCCGGTGCAATGTTGGCAGGGATGATCAGGAAAGTGATGATATTGGCAACGGTTGCATTTTGGTAATGGGCAGGAGTATGGCTTTTTATATGGTGAAGGTGAGGGGGCAACTTGAGTGATGGGTGCAGCAGGGATAGGGAGATTTGTTTGTGTGACAGCAAAGTTTCTTGTGTTTCGATTCCTTTTACCAGTAAACTTCGAAGAGGAACCAGAATGATTTGAAGTTTGAGCCTCAATGGGGGCTTTCTTTTTCTCCTCTTTGAATTTACCGTTTCGAATGCGATTTTCGGTGAGTTCGGTAGCTAGTTCCATCGCGGCTTCAAGTGTCGCAGGCGAAGTGCTTAGAACTGAGTCTTGAATTTTTGAGGGGAGACCTCGAATATAGTGTTCAACCAAACGGTACACTGGGTGAACAAGTTGGGGATCATTTGGTTCAACTCTAGAAACCTTTTGTTGTAGGAAGTATGATCTCCTTCCTTTTGTTTTAACAAATGGAATTCATCTTCCAACTTCTTGATTTCGCTTCTTGGACAGAAACGTCTTGTCATTACTTCCCTTAACTCTTCCCATGTTAAGGCCATGGCATCTTCGACTCCTCTCTTACCCTTCTCTGTGTTCCACCAGGTCAGGGCTACTCCAAATAGTCTCCCGGTTGAGTAACGCACCTTGCGATCCTCGAGACAATCGCAATTGAGGAAAGTGTTTTCCATTTCCTCAAACCAGTGGAGGAGAGCAGTGAAACCTTCGGTCCCTTCAAATTTCGGAGGATCGCAAGACTTGAAATGTTTATATGAGCACTTGTTGGTAGGAGGGTTGCCGATGTTCTGGTCTTCTTGCTGGGGAGAATTGGTGGGATTTGTGGCGAGAGCTTGTTGTACTTGAACCACAATGTCAGGAAGTACCGTGGCCATTTGTTTTGCGATTTGAGTGGCCAAGCGTTCGTGTGACCTTCCTGATTTTCTACCCCCTCGTTGTTGTCTAGCCGACATCTACAGGAACATACATAAGAAGATTGTGAGTTTATGGAGTCTTTTTAGGTGTCATGTGTCTCAAAGAAAATGAAAATAACATAAATATCAATAATGCAACTACATCCATAGGATGTCTTGGGTTTGCTCATGTTGGGCCTCAAATGTCTCCCATACCTTCACCTGTATAGTCATGTGGGCCCCCATGACTATTGGCTTGGTAGGATTCACATTAGTATTGGCGGTTTAACACTCGCATCACCCGAATGCAAACCACAAAATATGTTTACGAGATGTATGGTCGGAATGTGTCCAGGTGTAGACACAGTGACAACTCAAAGTGGGGTTAGCTCACACGACGTTTGGTATAGCATGCTTTGGCCTAATAGGTACTTCGTACTCTCATCGTTAGTCCCCAGGTAGGCAAACTGGTCCTTTATTTTGGATTTATACGAATGCCAGCCTAGACAGGACGTTCCGACTACCGGTACTTGTACCCTTCCAGTTACTACATGCCCGTCATGAGAACTCACTTTGATGTGATTTGAAAATACAAAAATCATTGTAAAAACAATCATGATAATGATGTGATGTGTGCTTTCATTGGTATGATCTGTTATGAGAATATGATTCATGATAGGCATTATATACTAATATGTACTTATGAACATGCTTGCATAACATTGAATGTAACATTAAACATAAAACATATAAACATCATGAAATTTGGCATGTAACACACAAAAATCTTAAAAATTTCTAATCAACTATAGTATAGGCTCTAAGGGTCTAATAACCTATCCTATATCCCTATAGTCATGGCTCTGATACCAATCTGTCACACCCCGACCCGCAGCGGAATAAGAGTCGGGGCATAATTGGGTTATCACCAAAGCTCATGATATTTACTAATATGTTTCATATTTATTAAAGTCAAAATTACATTCTCAATAATCCAAACATGTCCATACAAATACAAAGAAAAATAACCAACTAAACAATCCAAGCTCTAAACCAGTTTATTCTTCTAGGCCAATCCTATGTGTTTCTTGCTGCAGCTGGTTCACCTGTATCATGTGTAAAAATGGGGGTTTTTGGGTCAACATAAGTTGGCGAGTGAACCTTGTTAGATAAACATTTATTATTGATTTTCTTGTTATTTTATCAAGGAAAAATTGTGCAATAATCATAAGTGAGCAAATGTAAATAATCAAACAGTAACAGTAACAACCACAAACTATAACATACAATAACATACAATAACATACAATAACAAAAAAATGGGGAACGAACGGCCTATGATAAATGCATGTACTGAAAATGATAAATGTCTGTGCGATCAAGGCTCAATCAAACGGAGCCGATCGTATGTTGGCACGCCAGGTTCACGCTCATAATGTAATGGGGAACATGCTCAACGCTCATAATGTAATGGGGAGCGGCGGCCTATGAAATTGCATGTACTGAAAATAATAAATGTCTGTGCGATCAAGGCTCAATCAAACGGAGCCGATCGTATGTTGGCACGCCAGGTTCACGCTCATAATGTAATGGGGAACATGCTCAACGCTCATAATGTAATGGGGAGCGGCGGCCTATAAAATTGCATGTACTGAAAATAATAAATTAAATCTAAACAATAACCACACAACAGTTGAAACAAGCTGAATACACATTTGTTCATGATATGATGTATGCACAATGATTTAAATATAATAAATGGTAAGACACATGATACACCCCAAAAACGTGATTAAAACGGGGAATTTGTAAAGATTCACTCACATTGGGTGCGTTCGGTTGGAGATGATGAGATGCGCACGAGTTGGAAGGATTGAAGAACGAGAATTAACTAACCTAAATAATAACGGAAAATATAATAAATGAGTGGATTTTATTAATAATTTTAATAGGATTTTTAGATATATTTTTGTGAGTTTAAGGCTATTTCCTATCTTTAAAAATATTATTTTTAAGTATTTTTAATTGATTTTTAAATTAAATTAAATAAATAAAAATATAAAAATATGTTGACTTTTGCATTGACCGTTGACCGTTGACCGTTTGACTTGTTGACCGGTTTTATTGTGTAAATGTATGCGCCGGGTGAGGCTCGAACCCGAGACCTCCCGTTCGCGTGCACGCAGCTCTACCAACTAAGCTACGTGTTTAACCTGAAATAATTCTGTTTTTAATTATATTTATATACTAACTCAGTTTATTCAAAATTCTTTTATTTTCAAAAATGTTTTAAATCATCGGACCGGTGCCATTAACAGGTCTCGAACCCGGGACCTGTGCTTTAACGTTACACACAGTCCACCGCTGGACTGTGTGTCTAACTTGGTTAATATATAGATTTTTATTATACTTAACATCTAATGTAAGTTCATCCGGTTCAGTTGGAAAAATAACATTTTAATTACAGAGGGTGTGTGTATGTATCAAGGATCGAACTCGCGGCGTGTGATATGTGTGTGCACATAGTCCACCGCTGGACTGTGTGTCTAACCCGTTTATAATACCGATTTTAATTAATCTTATAACGTTAACACACTTCATCTTCTTCGCAAATTTTACAGTCAGCAATTTACTCAACTGTTTCTTGTTTTAAAACGATTAACAACATTCATAAGACTAAAATGAAATGACAGAGACGGTGTTGGAAGTAAACATACCGGAGGAATGATTTATCACAGAATTCCGGCAAGGCGTCGGCTCTATTTTTATGAACCTCAACTGAGCGAACACATTAACTGTTTTGATTAGCTAACCGTGGAATTGAAGTACTAAACAAGAGTTATCAGAAGGTTTGAATGTCTATACCGTTTTACAGCTGAAGATAAGGATTTTCAGAAGTTTTCCGGCGAGAGCTGAATATTCCGGCTATGTCGTCTGGGATTGATTCTGATTGTTGGTTTGAAGTTAGTAACAGTCTAATAACGGATTGAAACAGAAATAGTCGAAGTATTTACCGTATTAATGAAGGTCTCAGTTTTCCGGTGACTTGCAGAGATTTTTCGGCGAGTTCAAAAAGCTTTTCTGACGAACTGAATGTGTAGCGAAAGTGAAATGGCAGGTTATGCGAATGATTTTGTGTAGAGAGAGGAAGCAATTGTTGGCGTAATTCAGAAGTTGAATATCTTCGGTTATAAAATCGAACTTCACCAAAATTTAAGTTAATTCAAGGCTGAATTGATTAGGATCGTCGGTGCATCGGTTATTAACCAGAATCCGCGATCACTCAAACGTTTTGGACGGTTGAAAAGCCGATTACGGTTTCAGTTTGGTGCAACCGGTTGATTCATGGTTGTTCATAAATTTTAATTGTTCCCTAAAACTTACAAAAACATCAAGTGGCGGAGTGGTGGAATGTGTGTGTGTTAAGACTTTGAGTTTAAACCCGGCTGACCCGGGTTCGAGTCCCGGCATCAGCACTTTATTTTTATTTCATTATTTTTAATAGATTTTCAATTATAAATTTTGTATTCTAATATACTTATTAATTATGTATCGCTTAAAATTAATTTGAGCATTAAATATGCAACGAAATTTTTAACTGGTTGTTCGGTTAATAAACGAAGCGGGTTTGGTAAATCCGGTTTTTGACGGATGTTACAGTATTAGTGGAAAGTGTTAAAGTTCATTGTTTTGTCTGTGATCATCTAATTCTAAAGATACTTGCTTTTTGCTCATTGAGATAGTTGCTGTGAAAACGAGTTTGATTATCGAAGTTGTAAACAGTTATGAGAAAAGGACCAATCTCTAGGTTTTTGGGTTGTGAAGAAAATCTGGTAACCTAATTACTAACAATTGGAAATCACATAGACATGATTTGTTAACCTACTTGTTTTAATATAACTAACAGATAATATATTTAATTGCAATGATCCATGATCTAAACCGAAAGATTGATGCAATTGAATAGTAGTCTACTTAATTACTAATCCCAGATTTCCTAAACACAAACAAATTCAATGGTTAAAGGTTAAAGAACAATGAAAACTTAGAATTTAATCCCAGTTGTTGATGACAAAATTAAATAACTGGTATGTAAGCGATAATCCAACCATTGTTTAATAAAAAACAAGTAAACATAAAGATAAACTAACCGATGATTAGACAAATCCAAATCCAAAAGTATGTAAATACAAGTTAACCCGCTTCCTAACACAAACCCTAGCCCTGGAGATGATCACTGATGAATTACCGCTCATGCTCTTGATTTGATCTTCAATTCTTGATTGGAACTTTGATTTGTTGATTGGGATCTTGATATGAATGATTATAAGCCTCCAAATTGCTCATATTTCGTCCTAAAACTGTTGGAAAGGAAGCTCTTTTCGAAACCCTAGAGATTAGGTTTAAACAGGGCTTGTGAACAGAAAAATTCGTAGTTAACTGGGCCGCGGCATATGAAACGCCCATGTTCGGCGTATGAAACGCCCATCTAAAAGTAAAAACGCCAAGAACTCTCTGTAAATGCCGGTAAAAAACGCCCGGGAGTTTGAAACGCCCAACCCCACCGTTTGAAACGCTGGGACCTGATTTCTTAACCTCCCATCTTTTATGATTTGCATTCTCGGTCTTGTTTCTTTCTCCCAAATGTTTCCGAAACACGTATTTAACATTTTAAGCCTACAAATCACAAACACTCACAAAGTAAATGTATTCCACATATAAATAGCATAAAACACTCCTTTAAACACACTAATCACCATGAAAATATCCCATTGATCAATAATTCTGTTAAATGCCCTGGTTAAACTTTCTTTTGGGGGTTTATTTAAAAAATAAATAAAATTAAAAACTCAAAATTAAAACTAAAAAGTAAAATGAATAAATCGAATAGATATACAAACTTTACAGGCAATTACATATGTGATCAAATCGTTTACTGACTGACTGAGGAACATTTTTCGGCACAGATTTACTCAGAATGATCTAGGTGATTGACGATAGACACCTATTTTTCAATCTTTCAACTTTGTGATATATTTAAGGTATATGTTTTACTATTTTACATGTGTGTCCCATTCCATGATATACCCTTGCGATCAAGGTATGCACAACAATTCATCATAGTGGGTGAGTATTTGGAATCATCCTTTTGATACAAGGTCAAACCATTGGAATTCAAGTATGTACCATCGCACAATCAAATACCCCAATGTTTTGTTTTTGACCAGGGTTAGACAAATACCTTTATGGTACGAATTTTGCTTTTCAGCTCATGGAATTCTCTCAGTTGAGATTATCTTCCTTTAAGAGTTTTAGCCATTTGGCTCTTTTAAGATACCCTGGTTGTGTCTAGGTCTGCATATACCGGGATGCAACAGAAGGACAACCAAGACATCATCGGATGACTCCACAATATAAAGACCCAAAACCTCAAATGTTGGCAATCTATCAACGCAAGATTTAAGAATACAAGTTCATACGTCGTGACATGTTACCCACATGATACATAGTTTGTTATGTTTATATCACTTGGTATCATTTATCATTTTGAGCGGCAAGTCTATTACCATATCACAGTAGATCCTAGTCTTTTCCTTTTAAGGCCTTACATGTGTCAGTCTAGCCTTCAGACGAAAATCCTTATCACTTCTCATATGATGCAACTAAAACACTTTTTTCTGATTTTTCTAATGTTTTTGGATTTTTCCTAATACTCCCCCAAAATTTGAGCATAAAAAAATTGTACAGATTATAAAAAACTAAGAAAAATCTTTTTGTTGTTTTGAAAACCGTCATAAGTTAGTAAAACTTAGCAATTTAAGGAAATCATTCACTATTGTACCCTTTTGATGATTTTGCCACTTTTATCCCTTGCAGAGTTCACATGCCCCCCATTGAAATCTTGTGCATCATATAGCTGGATTATGTCTCTGATCATGTATTTGGAACAACCACTGTCAACGAGCAAAAGATTTGTTGATATTCCCCCTTGGCCGTTCCTTCACATTATGGAGATCTGGTTGGAGATCGGTACCCAGGCCAGTGTACATCTGGGTGTTCCTGAAGAATCAATATAAGAAACTTCTTGTAATCACACATCTCCATTTGTTTCAGAGATTTGGGATGTTGCTGCTTTTGATATCTTCTTTGGAGCCTTTGTTAGAACAGTTTGTTCAGAAACTTTGTTTGTTTTTTAAACAGGGACAAACTTTGAAACTGGTTTAGTTTTCAATATAGGTTTTTGTTTCAAAACCTATTGTCGTTTAGCTTTAGCAACATTTCAATTTCCATCAGAAGGCTTAACCTTAGCCTTCACATTCTTCATTGCCTTAGGTGATGTCACCTTCATTGGCTCAGAATGACTCTTTGACATAGGTATAGCTTTCTAATGTATATTACAACAAGGCACATAAGGAAGCTTCTTGCAATTCCTAGCAATGTGCCCTGCAATTCCACGCTTGGAGCAAGTCTGCTTCTTCATATAAGGAGCATAAACTCCATTTCTATCCTACATTGCGATGTATCAGACTTGACACTACTTGACACTATGTTGTGACTTGACTAAATTTGTTGGATTCGGAACACCAACTTGAGTAGTTTTACATTTATTGGTGTTCTTCTTCAGAATACATGGCATCACCAACTTTTTACTTTCACCATTAACATCAGAAGTCACAAACACAGTAGCAGATGATTTCTTTATATTCTAACATTTTGAAATAGAACAATCATTACCATCAGAAATAAATGAATTAGGTTTAAGAACATGAAATTCAACCAAATCTTTGCCCTTAGAAACCGAGCCCAATACATCATAAGTTTTTAAACAGTATCAGTTTCTAAACGAATTAAAGGAAGAACTAGTTTTTAAAAAATCTTCACCCTCACTATCCTAATTAGCAATGTCTACTTACCTACACAATGAGTAGATTTATCAGTATCATTCACACATTTAAATCCAGCTTCTATTGATGTTAGTACTAATTCAACCACATCAGGACAACTGTATTTTTTCCTGTATACCATATTAACTTCATTATCTTCTTCTTCTTTGGATAATGACTTTATTGAATCCAATCTATGGTATATTCTTACTCCTTAATTGTTTACCCATGATATTTTATGTAACCTTGCTACATATTTCAAACATTTTTTTAGCTCAAATCAACAGTTTGATATTTAGCTGTCATTTGTTCTAACACATTTGTTAGGTCTTTAATTTTTTCTTAGAATACAGGTAAATGGCATTCTTGTCACTGATTTGTTGCTTGTGTTGGGATATGTCTTTCTTTAAAGCCTCAATTTTTTGTTTTGTGCATCTTTTCTTCAGTTATAAATTCTTGTTTTAAACTTTTGCATATCCCAACTTTAGTGCATAGTTCATCATTATGTTACAATAAAAAGAAACACGTTCAATACACATTTGAGAACAAATATTAAAATTTACCTCAATGGTTTCTATAGAAGAGAATGAAGCATCCTTTATGGCAGCCATAAGAACATGATTTGGCGAATTAATATCCAGTACCTCCATCTGATCGCTCCGATCAAAACCTCCACCTACTTGAGTCACCAGAGTGCCTATGATTCGCTTGAGCTTGCAAATCCATTAGAAGGATGAGAGATGTCAGCTTCCATTTTCTTCTCTGATGTGCGATCAATCTGTTTCTTTGTGCATTCCCCAGCAAAATGCCTCTTCTCATGGCAGTTATAACATCAAAGATGAGACATGTCAGTACATATAGGCTTAGCACGATTATCACCCCACTTGTTAATCCCATAGTTTCAACAAAGTTCTTAGCCCTTCGGATAACCATAACCATTGTCCAGTTAATATCCATCTTTCCAACATGTGTAGGATGGATCTGATTCATCTCATTCAATTTCATATTACCTACATTTAACTAACCAGTAATGAATGCATTGTAATCATTCCATTATACAAGGCTATGTTCTTTTCAACCTCCTTCAACTGTTTTGGATTCATATTTTTTGTTCTGGAGCACTTTGACTTATACCTAAAGCAAAAGCATTTGTTATTGATGGAAGCTCTGCTGAATTCATTGAACTGGTATGGTTGAGATCACATTGTTTGTTATCCAACTCATAGGAATTTAACACCGAAATTAGTGTTGTCAAACTCATTTTAGAAATGTTCCGAGTTTCTTATTGATAGCAATGTTGGTATCCCATCTATGAGGAAGAGCATTAAGGAGCTTTTACATCACAATCATCCAACATGATTCAAGCACTTTTCATTTCAGTGATAAGGTGCACAAATCTCTGTATCTAAGTCTCTAGAGATTCACCATAGATATAATTAAACATATTAAACTTTTGCTTTAACATGTCCTTTTGTGCTTCCTTCATGTCTTCATTACCATTGTAAAACTCAATCAACGCATCCCATAATTATTTGGTGGAAACACAATGCTTTAAACCCACAACAACTTTAGGTGTCAAAGCCATAGTTAGAGATGCCAAAGCTTTCTCATCTCGTTCTATTAATTCCCAATCTTCATTTGTGACAACCCGTATGTTCGACCCTGGTTAATTATAAAAACTTACCTGTAGAAATATTATGGATTATTATTTAGTAAATAATAATAACATATGAAGAGCGCGCACATTATTTAATTAACAACCACGATGACGCCTTGCCACAAATTCTATACGCATATTTTTACACATGTATATACGCAATAGTCTTATTTATATTAGTAAATATAATTTAACGGTGTATTTATTCGATGATATATTCGGGCGGATTTATTTTAACGCGAGAAATAATAAGCGGTTAGTACACACATGCTTAACCCAACCCATCTACCCAAACCCTAGCTTTATAACCATCTATTTCTCCTTTTCCCTTTCATCTCCTACACAAACCCTATTCCCCTCTCCTTGTGCGACGACAGCCCCCCCTCTCACGATCGCAACCCTCCAACTCTAGTTCTTTCATCTTGCTTCAAGGTTAATAATGTTTGTTGTGTGTTTAAGTTGCGTTTTGTGATGTTAAAGATGATATATGCCTAGGGTTTGTTGTGATTTTAATATACTAGAGGATATGTGATGGGTTAACTTGTTATTAATTGATGTTACTAGGATCCATGGTCGTTTAAACTTGTTCTAGTATCATATAAGTGCAAATTGAAAGCTGATTAGCATATTCAGCCAACTTCAGTTGGCTGTAAACAGGTTGAAACATATAGAAAAATGGATATTCTGAAGTCTAAAACGTACAATTTTGAAAAAACGCTTCTAATGGCACTGGAATCGCATTTTTCTGATGTCGTTTACTATTTTAAAATAATTGTTTCGTACAACAGCTGAAGCTGCGTTTTCTGCAGAAATTACACGTTATGTTTTACGTTATATCCTGTAAACTGGATAGAGTTAGGTCGTGAAATTTGTACAGTAGCAGGGCACGGGAGTCCCCGGAAATCTCCCACTGGAATTTTGACAATCGGATAAACGATGATTTTTAAAAAAAATTTTCCGTACACTGCAGTCAGAAAGTGACGAATCTGACTGTAGCTTAGTAATGATTTTTAGTAATTTTTTAGTAAATTATTGGTAATGAGTTAGGCCCTGAGAATTTTACACAAAGTGTCACGGACCATTTGGCACGTCTTGTAATGTAATTGGCATTTTTGGAATAGGGTAACTATGTTATAAAAATACCCGAAAACAGCCCAGTTCTGGGCATTAAAGTTGAAACGTAATAAGTTGCAATATGTGCATCTAAATGTTTATTGTGCTATCTGAGAATGATCGAACCTGTTTACTGTCAACTTAAATATTATTTAAGTTGTTGTGTGCTATGATCATTTATTTATATATGCATATATACGTGGAATATATATATAAGTTGTCAACGTGATTGCATGATACGTGTTAAGATACGTGTATGGATTTCGTGTCTTACATGAGCACACTAATAAACTAAATGGTAATCATATTAAGACGTGATTGACCAACCTCAACTCATAATCCCTTTAAAAATCTAACCGAGCTATCAAAGGTGAGTTCACGGCCCCTATTCTTTTAAATGTTTTAAAAACACAGGGGAGAAAACATGTGCTACATTACGGTAAAGTAATGTCAAGATGTTACGATGAGGTAACATCACAACTATTAGGGTGTTTGTTATATTAGTTATGGTCACAAAGTAGCATTATATCACATGTCAGTCCCCTTAAAACTTATGATGCCGTTAGTATTGGATTATAGAAAGGGAATTTTTAGTAGTACTACTGGGCCCGACAAGCCCCACTCATGCTGGTCGCGCCAGTTAGACCGAACGTTGATGGTCACGAGTGTAGATTTCGCCTAACACTTAGCCATGGTTGGTGATAGACCTGGCACAACAGGGGCAGCAACGTCAGCTTCGGATCAAACACTTTGTTGACATGACCTAGACTAGCTACCTAAACATATAACATATACTGCTAAACAATATAAGAAAGCGATTCAGGAATTGAATCGGGGAAACTTACAATAATCTGATACGGGTTGGATCAGGGAAACTTTATAACACATTGGTTCGGGGCTGAACCAGTAGGAACAACTTATTTTATAATGATAATAAAAAACCTGTGAACTCACTTATCATTATGTGTTGACACTTATTCTTGCATATCTTTCTCTGGTTGCTTAAGTATTACACATCAGGACTAGGATGCATGCTGGAGTCGCATTGATTTTACCAAACGTTTAGACACAACTTTAAAATTACATTAGCTATTTTGTTTTGTACTTATTTACGCTTCCACAACTCAAATATATAAACAGTATTTTCTCATGAATGAGCAAACAGGAATATTTTTAAACTCATATAGTGGTCGTTCAATATGACTAATGACTGTGATCCTGGTTTGTCACGCGCCTCGCGGTAAAACCATGCAAGTGGATTTTTGAGGGTGTGACATCATTAGTGTATTCAGCTTCTGGTTTTGGCAATTCCACCCTATCTTCATCTTTAATAGTAATAGTTTTTTTGACCTTGAACGATTTATCTCCAAATTTTATCGTCAACGAATTTGACATACTGTTTATACCTAAACTTCCAATATAGAAATCACTAACGACACCAATTCTAGGGGACGTGTGGTAGTTCCAATTTGAGCATCTAACTTTGAGTAGCCATGGAATAGTATGAGAATCCATTGCTTACTTGAATACCTACACAACTTGACAGATTGATTATAAATGTTCACGCGCGTTTAAGAGTATGTGATAAACAGTTGAAAGTATTAACATGTTCACGCGTTTAATTATATATATATATGTGTGTGTGTGTGTGTGTGTATGTGTGTGTACACCGGATCTCCTAACACAAACTGTGCTCCTTTAAAAAGTGTTCTCTCAAATTTTACTTTTCACAAAAACTTTCAAACAACGAATCTCCCAAAGTTTTGGTTCTCTTAAAACTATCTTCACTAAAAAAACTTTATTCACCCGAAAGTTGTTCTCCAAGAAACAGTTTTCTAAAAAAACTATTTAAGTAACAAATCCTTCTTCTCCTGAATAATAGTTCTCCCAGAGCACGATTCTACAAAAAAATCAGTCTACTTAAAATCTAGTTCCTTTATAGATTTGTTCTCCCAAAATTTGGATCTCCTAGAAAACTTGTTTTCTTAAAAACTTATACTCCCAAAACGTCTTATCCTAAAAATGATCTTCCAAATTTTTTTTTCTCAAAGGCCCCGTTCAACACTAGATCTCTTAAAAAAGTAGCTACCGTTTCACTGGCTCTAGTATTCACCGCCTTTCAAGGAATGGAATTTTATCAAGCGCCCTCCACAGTTTTGGATAGTATTTATGGTTCTACATTTTTCTTAGCAAATGGCTTTCATGGTTTTCATGTGATTATAGGTACTTGATCGGAGTGTCGCGCCCCGGTCAAAGATAATACTTATATGCCCGAATTACCCTTAACAAATGTGTTAGTGGTAGTAAGGGGTCGATCCATGAAGAGTATGTGGTTTACATATGGATTAATCTAATTATGAAGTTATCACGTTTTATGAAGCTTGCTATTTTGATTAGCTTAACTTGTTGATTGGAAAAGGTGTCGGAGTTCACCGACAATGTTTATGAATGTGATTAGTTACTACGATTATTCAAACACAAGTGAACGCAATTGCAAATGATGATTTAAACAGTAATGAGAAAAAGGGTTCACACCCGGTTTCAGTAATTGCAATCCTAGGGTTTCTACAAGTTTTAGAATTGACCTAATTGGATAAATGATTAACGGATTTAGTGTACCGTGACTTAGGTGTCAATAATTATCAACATTAATGAGAATGGACAAGAATACACTTTATAATCAACACAAGTAAATCCTAATCAAGATAACACATAAGTGCACAAATTCATTTCACAAAGTCATAACTTTATCATCGTTCGACGGTTTGCAAATTCAATTCAAATACACGACAATTATCAAAGATGTTCTAATCAAACCACAATTTGTCACACAAGTCAAAACTAGTACAAATCAAAACTAGTACAAATCAAAACCCTAAAATTAACAACTACCTACACCGGGGTGAAACCGAGGTGATTAGCCGCTCATGGTCGAAGGAACTTGATCACCGGATGATGAAAGCTCGAGTCTTGACATCTTGAAACTCGGTAATGGAGATGGATGATGATTAAGGTTTATGTTGGATGGTGATGATGAATGGATGAAAGGTTTAATGATGAAGGTGATGGTGGTGGTGTTAGGGTTACGATTGAAAGATGAATTCGGGAGACTTGGATGGATTCGATTGGGATGATGATGGTAGGTGATTGTGGCTCCAAGAACTTGTTTCAAACTCCAAAAACTCGTAACTCCTTGGAAATGGTCAAAAAGTCTCCTTTAATTCGTCCCCAACTCAACAAAACAAAAAATTCGTGAAGTAGATTTAGAAGGCCCATCGGCGACGGCCTGATGTCCCGTCGGCGACGAATCATGCATTTGTTGATTTCATCCTACGTGCTAATCCGCTGTCTACGAACAAGTTTGAGCGACGGTTGAGGAAGCATGATGCGTCACCGACGGTGCCTACAAAGTTAACTATCTGATTTCTTCATTTCGAGGTTCCGATAGATTCAGTTCGCATCCCGGTGCTCCGTTTGGCTCCCGATAGCTCCTTAAACTTCATAAGACCTGTAAATCACAAACCTCATTAAAAGTAGGCTATCCAGAATTAAAAGTTACGTAAAAACATGAACTTAAACCTAAACAAACACCGGTTTTCGACCACGTATCACATCCCCACACTTGTCTTTTGCTTGTCCTCAAGAAAATATGTTTTTCACTTTCACGTGGGTCGATGAAAAACATACTTCCCATTCTTGAGACGTAAGTTAAGGTCTCAAGTCATACCCGGATCAAAATATTTTACAATTTCACGCTATTTAACAACAATGGCCCAATCACATAAAAATGGTTATTCAAGATTAACCCGCCCTTAAAACTCACAATATATGCATATCCCTCACAATGTTCACTCCACTCGGTTACAAATTGGCTAATTATATAATGTATTAGCACTTTTGAAGGTGATCACTCAAAACCGAATAGAACAAGTACCCGCATAGGCTTGCAACTCAATCATTCTCCACCACCGAACACGAATACTAAGCACAAGTCAAAAGGTCTTTAGAGGGTTGTAATGGGGCTAGGCTAAGGGTATGGAATAGGACATTTTTAAAGTGACTAAGGTGATGAAAATTTGATCTTTATTACAAAACAACTATCTAAGCAAAATTAACTACAATTAATCAACTACGAGGCAACAATCTTTGCCTTTTATTCAACAACTACAACTCATATTTTTGTGCTTTTCTCAATGATTCTCTATTCTTTTTCGCAACGTTTTCTGATTTTTTTAATGCATAAGTAAAACGTGACTATACAAATAAATACTCCTATAATCGAATTTTCATCACATGGGCTTAAAAAGAAAAGGTTTATGGTTGTGGGCTAAGTGGGTTGTCAAACGAAAGGTTTAGGCTCAAATTGGGCGACTAAGGAATTTGTTTGGGTAAAGATAGATAAATGGTTTTAAAGGAAAAGGTTCACCTAATGCCTTAATCATTCTCGTGCTTGTATTCGGTCTATGGTCTCAAATGTATAAAAAGATGCAAGTTCTACAATACATGACTACCGATCCACTCCACAAAGAAACATATGCATGCATAATGTATATAAGTGGCTCAAAACCTCACATATAAAGGGTATGAAGTGTGATATGCACAAATTACAAGTTCCTTAGGCGAATTATTCCCAAATAACCACCCATTAAATACCCTGCATGCTATTAATTTGAACCCGACCATGACGGAAGACCAAATGGGTCGTGCTATCCCTTGCTAACTTAGTTACTTGTGCTTCTTAGATCGCTTCAAACAAAGTCATTTTTGGAAAATTTTTGAAATTTCCCCCCATCCCACACTTGAGGTAAACATTGTCCTCAATGTGTAGTATTAAATGAACGGGTCAAAATCGAAAAACTTTTTCTCCCCCATCCCCACACTTGAGGTAAACATTGTCCTCAATGTGCAAGAATAGGCTTTTTAAATCGCACAAGGGATGTGACACGGCTAACTTCCCCGAAATTTCGCCCCGGAAAATATTATACAATTTACAATCCACTTATTTTCTAACTAAAATATCAAAAGTAAAAAGAAATGTATGCACCTGATTTTTCGAGCTCGTCCGTCATGTGCTCTTCATTCTTCAACAAAATGGTCGCCGTACGAACATGATGTACCTACAAATCTCAATCCTTGTGTAGAAGCATGCTTCTCACAACCATCAAAATTTGTTAGCAACCTAGTTCTACCATTTTCATGAACATTTACCAAGCCATACGTTAAGTTAATTTTGATTTGTGTGAAAAAATAAAATACAACAATAACAATCCTAACTCACTTTCGTAGGAATCACGGTTGCATTTAGCTTATGCAACAAGCCCTTTTAAACCTTCCGATAGCTCGGAAGGACGAGTAGATCTCGTGAGTGTTATATCGGGGAACACACCCACAGCGTTCATTTAACTAAAAAAAGCAATAAAAACTATCTAATAAAGCTGAAAACAAAAATTACAACAACAACATAAGACATACCTCGCCTACCGCTAGTATCGCTCGTTTGGGTCTTTCGGCGGGTACGGGTTATATGGGAACCCGGTGAGAGATGACATCACCTATTTCCAATTGTCGAGCGGACTCGATTCCCCTTCAGGTGGTGGTGGTATATGCGGTGGGAGGAAGCTAGAGCACGGTGCCTCGGGCCAATGAGGATTTGGGTCGGAAGGACCTCGTGGTACAGGTAGATTTTGGAAATTAGTCCATGGCGAGTGCTCGCTATACGGCAAGCCGGCCATCCAATCCCGCTGATGCCGTTCCTGATCATGAAGGGCCTTGGCATTAAGGTTTGCTAATTGTTGATCCGTGCCCGTCGCCATCCAACGGCGATCCTCAAACGCCTCTCTCTCCCTATGGAGACAATCCTGTTCATCCTCCCATGCTCTTCTTTGAGCATTTTCTTGAGCCCTTTGTTGCTCCATCAAATCCCATTGGGATTGTTGTTGGGCTTGGAACAACCGATGCTCCTCCCAAAACTGCTCAGCCTTAGCCCGATGGGCAGCTTCCTCATGCCAGTGAGTTTGATATTGTGCTTGAAAACTTTCCTCCCACTGGTGCCTTTGCTCGTGGTACCCGCTGTTCTCCCCAATGCCCGCGGATACATTATCATAGACCCCTTGTTGTGCCCGGTTATAGTTAGTGTAATCCGGCCTACGCCGGGAGACAACAATCTGAGCCACCTCGTTTGAAACTTCCCGATGTCCTCGGGCATACCTCTGTTTTGGTCCCCTCGGACCGGCGGGCTCATCCTCATCCTCTGCATCAAACATCTTCTCCTCTCTCGCAGCCTCTTGAGCTGCACTAGGCTTCACACATTGAAAGCTATGATCTTGGTCATCCTCCATGGTGTATTGATGACCGAGCACCTTGACTTGGATCTTCCAATGTCGCTTCATGGAAGCAAAACAGATCTAGTCGATTGGTTTGGAAACCCACAATGAGTTTGCCGGTAGCGCACTCTGCTGCAAAATCATAGCGCTTATCAACCGAACGTATGGAATCGTCTTTCTTGAACATGACTCCCTCGTATCCCATGTGTTCATCATGACAATTTGTTGCCATGACAACTTTGGCGACCCAAATAAGAGGGAGTATAACACCCGACAATCCGGCACTTTCACTTTTCCACGGTCCCAAACCGCACCATAACATTCTCGAGAGAAATACCTTGTAGAATTCTCCCCTCCAACGATAGATCGCTTCTGAAATCCGACATACCTCCCGATCCTGGCAACACCGTTGTCAACATACCAGCGGGGTCGGCGGTGTTCGCCTTGTTATCCAAAAATTGATCGATGTTATAATAGTAATAATCATCGACCCACAAGGAATCAAATCGAGCAATAGAGTTAATATGCTCAAAAGACATCACCATTTGGCTCTTCCGATATCCCCCACCAATTGCCAAGTGTTAGGAGGCCCATCCTTATTCAAAAACCGTACGGTTGACAACCACTCGCAGATCGCAGCCAAATAAACCCGTGAGGTGATATCCTCACACCAATCCAAAACACATTCCCATCCAAGCTTTTCAAACTTTTGGGCAATCCCAATTGCCGTAAACTCCTCCACGTTCACAGATCTCTCTGGAATAATTCACTTCCACATTTTGGCGTCCACTTCACATTTGGCCTCCAGCTTTTTATTATTATATCTTGACAAAGGTTTCTTCTTATTGTCATTCCATTGTGAAGTTGTTCAGCTATTCCTAAATTCTTCCCAATCCCAATCCTGTCGCTCCAACTGACCATCTCCTTCCTCAACATTACTTAACTGCTCCCACTTCTTTTGAATATAGCCAGAACCTGATCCGACTCCCGAAGAGGACCCTTCACCGGAGGTCTTGCTTCTTTTCCTTCCAAAAATGGCTACAACCACAAACAAGGGAACACATTAGTATAACCCCAAACTTCAAACACTTCAAACTATGAACACGACCTATGATGTTGACAAAATTCTTGCTTTTGATATAAATTAGCTTGTTTAAACTTATAAAGTAGCAAACTTTATTATCTAGAGCTTAATTATTATCATGTTTACTCCTAAATTCATGTAAGTTCAACAAGATTCAACATCATATCTATGTTCAATCACACAAACAACAAGTGTAATAACATCACCATGGTTGTTGTATGCTCAAAACCCACCCAAATCATATATTCAACCTCACAATCAAGCTATAACATCATAAACAACAATAAGCAACCTACTTTTAAACAAAAAGTTTAAAAATTTTGGAAGAAATTGACTAACCATATGATAATCATGCTTAACTTCGAGTAAAAACCATACATTTGATGTTGTTTAAGCAAGAAGAACTAGAAAAAGATGAAAAGCTTGAAGCTTGATGAACTTCTTCAAAAAACCTGAAAATTCACGCCCAAAAATCTTGAAAACTAGCAAGAATTACTCAAAACAAAGTTGGGGGTTTTGTTCCTCTCGAAAAAATACGCAAGATAGGCTCAAGAATCACTAGATTTGGTGGATAATTGAAGGAGTTATGGAAGATTGAAGGTTAGGGTTCTTGGTTGAAGGATGAAGAAGGTGAAGATGAAAGGAGTTGTGATGGAGATGAATGCAGAGAATTTGTGGTATAAGAGAGGTTAGGAATCAGATGTAGGGTCTCATGGGTCGAATATGTGGCTTAAAAGGCTCTCAGGTTGTAGCAAACGGGTAAAAATACGGTTTCGGGTTGAAAATTTGTGTAAAAAACAAATCAGCGTCGGCTGACTAACCAGGCACCGTCGCCGACGGTGCCTTGGTCCGTCGCCGACGGCCCCCCAAAAGTGGGGTTTCTCAAATGTTGACCCGACGCACTAATCCGCTGTCTACGCAAAATTTTACCCAACGGACACATTTAGAACGCCCGTCGCCGATGTCACCCCCATTTTCAAATTTTTTTTCTTCGAAAAACAGCTAAAACAATGAACTTTTTATAAAGGGAAACTATGCTAGAAAAGTTCCTAAAAATTATTAAAAATCTTTTTGTGTGATTTTTTTTCGGTTTTAACACTCACTAACGACCTATCGCTTAACAATCTTACCACCCCCCAAATAGTCGTGTATTGTCCCCAATACACATAAACGAGTTCAAAAACATACCTCATGTCCTTAAAGCTCGTTCATAGCTTCCGGAACTTCACACATCACAAAGAGTTGTTAGATCGAAACAATAAGCATAACTATTTAAAACAACTTAACCAAACAATGAAAAAGATACAAAACTCTACAAAATTGTGTTACCGTTCTCTTTCAGTCAACCTCATACACCGGAATGGTTGCCAAGAAGCTCACCCCTTCTTTGCCGTGTTCTACGCCTTCGTTACCATCAAGAAATGGCTTGAGTCTGTGACCATTCACCGTTTGTCGCGGCCCATCCTTTGGATCCTCGATCGTAACATCACCCAATTGTCCGACCCGGGTGATCACATAGGGTCCTACCCATTTACTCCGGAGCTTCCCGGGGAAAAACTTGAGTTTCGAGTTGTACAACCATACCTTTTGTCCCACCGCGAACTCTTTGTTCTTCAGCTTAGCATTGTGTGCTCTTTTCATTCCATCGTTGTATTTGGATGCGCATTCATATGCCATTTCCCGTAGCTCCTCCAACTCACAAAGGTTGAGTAAGGTGTAGTGCCAATGGGTGTCTTATGTGCCGTCCGGTAGGCCCATAAAGCATCATTCAATTTAATTGACCAATCTTTACGGTCCGTCCGTACGGTCTTTTGCAAGATTCCTTTAATCTGCCGGTTTGACACCTCTACTTGCCCGCTGGTTTGCGGGTGATAGGGGGTAGCAATTCTATGGTCAATACCATACCATTTCAATAATTGCCAAACCGAAAGTTTTTAAAATGAGATCCTCCATCACTTATGATGACTCGAGGAATCCCAAACCTTGAAAATATGTGGGATTGGACAAAACTACAAACGGTATGGTCGTTCGTTTTGGTGGCTATTGCTTCGACCAATTTTGACACATAGTTGACGGCCACCAAAATATACAAATTACCATAAGAATTGGGAAACGGGCCCATAATGTCAATGCTCCACACATCGAAAACATCAACAATGAGGATTGGCTGCATGGGCATCTCGTCTCTTTTCGAAATATCCCCTAATTTTTGGCACTCAACACAATTCTTTGCAAACTCAAATGCATCCTTAAATATAGTTGGCCAATAGAGGCCACTATTCAACACTTTATGACCCGTCTTTTGACCGCTAAAGTGGCCACCACATGCAAATGAGTGTACGTGTCTCAACACACTAGGAATATCTTCATCGGCTACACACTTCCGGATTCTCTGATCCGCACACTCTCTCCACAGATCCGGTTCCTCTAACCAGTAATACTGGATTTGAGACAAAAAAAATGTTGTCTCCTCCGTTGATCCCAATGCTCCGGTAAATCACCTGTAACAAGATAATTAACAATGTTAGCATACCATGGCAATTTAAATAAACTCAAAATATGCTCATCCGGGAACGACTCATTGATCTCTACAGATGTAGGATCCTCCTCAAAAATCACTCGGGACAAGTGGTCGGCCACCACATTCTCACTTCCCTTTTTGTCTCGGATCTCCCAGTCAAATTCTTGCAACAACAAAACCCAACGGATTAGTCTAGGCTTAACATCCTTCTTTTCCATAAGGTACTGTACGGCACTATGATCCGAGTAGATAATCACTTTACTACCCCAAATATAAGCTCTAAACTTATCCAATGTGTATACCACCGCAAGTAGCTCTTTTTCGGTTGTCGTGTAATTCAATTGTGCATCCGAAAGAGTCTTACTTGTGTAGTACATTGCAACGGGTTTCTTATCAACCCTTTGACCCAAAACAGCCCCAACCGCATAGTCACTTGCGTCACACATAATTTCAAATGGAAGTGACCAATTTGGTGATTGTAAAATTGGGGCTTCAACCAACTTTTGCTTCAAGATGTTAAAAGCTTCCTTACATTTTTCATTGAACTGGAATGGGACATTTTTTAATAAAAGGTTACATAAAGGTTTTGTAATATCACTAAATCCCTTAATAAACCTCCTATAAAAACCCGTGTGCCCCAGAAATGACCTAATGCGTTTAACACCCGTGGGGTAGGGTAAAGTAGAAATAACCTTAACTTTTGCCCGGTCTACCTCTATCCCCCGACTCGACACCACGTGTCCCAATACTATCCCCTCTTGAACCATGAAATGGCTCTTCTCCCAACTCAAAACCAAGTTAGTTTCAACACATCTTTTTAGCACTTTTTCAAGTTGGTCTAGACAAGTTTCAAAAGATGACCCAAAAATGGAGAAATCATCCATGAAGATCTCCAAAGACTCCCCTACCATATCCGAAAAGATACTCACCATACACCTTTTAAAGGTGGCAGGGGCGTTACACAATCCAAACGGCATTCACCTAAATGCGAATGTGCCGTATGGACACGTAAAAGTAGTCTTTTGTTGATCTTCCGGATGAATAGCAATTTGATTGTATCCGGAATATCCATCCAAGAAACAATAAAATTTTTGTCCGTCTAGTTTCTCCACAATTTGGTCAATGAATGGTAAGGGAAAATGATCTTTAGAAGTAGCGTTATTCAACTTCCTATAATCTATACATATACGCCACCCGGTTACCGGCCGGGTAGCCACCTCCTCACCTGCGTCATTTTTGACGACTTGAATACCTGCCTTCTTGGGGACGGTTTGTGTAGGACTCACCCACTGGCTATCAGAGATGGGTTAAATGATACCCGCATCAAGCCACTTCAACACCTCTTTCTTGACAACTTCCCGCATGTTTGGATTCAACCTCCTTTGTGCATCACGGGTGAGTGTTATGGTGTCATCAGTTATGATCTTGTGCATCACTACAGAGGGACTAATACCCTTTAGATCCGCAATGGTCCATCCAATAGCCGCCCTATTAGTGACCAAAATCCCCATCAACTTCTTCTCTTGCTCTATGGTCAAATTCGAAGCAATCATGACCGGAAGTGTATTGCCTTCTCCAACATACGCGTACTTGAGGTGTTTGGGCAACACCTTCAACTCAACTTCCGGAGGTTCTACTAACGACGGCTTCAACTTTGTATCAATAGTCTCCAGTAAGCTCTCCACTTGGTGCGTCCATGTCGGTTTTCCTTCTTTAACCGCAAGCACCTCCAAACTTTTCGCCTCCACGTCTATGCTCCTGTTTGTCTCCACCTGTGACCTGTCAAACATAGAACACTCCTCAATTGTGTTCTCCTCATCTACAACGGTGTCGTAGAGTGGTATACACTGGTCAATAACATCTGCCATATAGCATTCGTCATCAACTGAAGGATTCATCAGTCCGGAAAAACATGCAACCTCAACCTACGATTTCCAAATGTTATGTCAACCGTCCCCTTTTTACAATCAATTTGAGCATTCACAGTTGCGAGGAACAGCTGACCCAATATCACCGTAGGTTGTTTGGTTGGGTCCATGGCCACATAATCAAGTACCAAAAAATCCACCGGATAATAAAAGTCCTCGACTTTCACTATCACATCGGAGACAATCCCACGGGGTAATTTAGGAGTCAAGTCGGCTAACACCACGGTGGTATTTGCCGCTTGAAGTGGACCAAAATCGTATTGGTTGTATAAACTACCCGGTAAGATGCTCACACGAGCACCAAGATCAGGAGCGCCCGGTTGATTTTAAAATCGCCCACTTGGGCCGAGATAATGGGTGCGCCAGGATCTTGAAGCTTAGGTGGAAGTGCACCCGAAAGAATCGAACTCACATTTTCGGTTAAGTCTAATTTCTTTGGAAATTTATGAGTTCGTTTTTGGGTACATAATTCTTTTAGGTACTTAGCATAAGATGGAACTTGTTTGATTGCATCCAAAAGAGGTAAATTGATTGTTACTTGTTTAAAAACTTCTAACAACTCTTCTTGTTGTGGACCTCTTTTGTTTTACAATCTTTTTGATGGGTCCCTTCAATGCTTCGGGATAAGGGGCGGTATTACCCTCCACACCCTTTTCCTTAGCAATGGGGACAGATGTGGTCACAACGGGTGTTTTTTCTTCATTTTTAGCAACTTTCTCTTTTGACCCGTTTGACCATCATCACTCTCTTCATCACTCACATCTTTCACCACCCCTTCAACAAACTGAGATGGTGGGGTTTTGACACCGTTATCAACGACTCGACCACTACGTAAAGAAATTTTGTTGATTGGTACCTCACGTGTGTTCTTTCCGGAAGAGCCTTGATGTTTTGGATTTACCGTGGTATCGCTTGGAAGCCTTCCTCCGCTACCTCTCATTTGAGCCATCTCCTCTGTTAGTTGGCCCACTTGCTTCGCTAATGCTTCATGTGATTTGTCTCGAATCTCGTTATCCTTCTTAGACTCTTGCATCATCGAAAGCATCGCATCCATTTTAGCATTCAAGTCACTACCCCCCCCCCCCCATTTTGATTTCCCGTACCACTTCCACTGCCACCTTGGTTGTTGTAATTCCTTTGGTACCAACCTTGATAATTACTATTGTCACGTCCTTGGTACCCTTGGTTGTAATTACGTTGATAACCTCCTTGGTTACCCCCTTGACGGTTTTGGAAGGAAGATCCGCCTTGGTTACCCGCATGAAAATTCGGGTTCATTTGGTTTTCGGCGTTCCCGTAACGAAAATTAGGGTGATTTCTCAAACCGGGATGATAAGTGTTTGAGTTCATGTTGTTATTTTTGCGATCACCAAACACTTGATTAACTTCTTCAACCTCTTCGGCTTTTCCCATTTGACATTCACTGGTCAGATGGTCAAGTCCCCCGCATCCGTCACAACCTGCGAATTGCACCGCATTCACATCCTTTTTCTTCATGCGTGCCAACTCCCATTCTGAAGTAGCGATTCGATCTTTAGAGCTAGATCAAGATAGGGAAGTGACCGGAGATAAGGTGCTTCTTGGCTCCGTCGGCCGACTCTTTGGCTTTTGATCTTTTCGCCATTCTCTTAAGGAATTCCCAATCATCGTCCTCGTGATTACTTAATATCGTCCCATTGCTAGTCGACTCAAGATGGTTCCATGTCTCACCATCAAAACCCCGTACAAAACATTTCACCAACTCCCGCTTCTCAATTCGATGATGCGGACACTTTCAAATTGTACCTCATGAATGCTTCGTGTAACGGTTCACTCGAAAGTTGTTTAAAGGACCGGATTTCATCTCGAGCATCATCAGTTTTGGACATTGAATAGTATTCATCCAAGAATGCTTGTTGCATCTCAACCCATGTACGAATGCTATTGGTGGGCAGAGTCAAGAACCATTGCTTTGCGTTATCCTTTAAGGAGAATTGAAATAATCGAAGGCGAATCTCATCTTGTGAAAAGTTCCCCCCCCCCAATAGTGCTACAAATCGCCAAAAATTCTTGTAAATGCGTGTATGGCTCATCATTTGATCGCCCATTGAAGTGTGGAAGAATGTTTATATAGTTGGGCTTGCAATCGAATACCAATCTTCCTCGAGGCGGTACAATTGGAGAATCATTCTCCGATATCATCGGTCGAAACCGACCATCACCCCCTTGTGGTGGACGTTGGTTGTTGTGGTTGTCATTTCTCGGCGGACCATTCACCTCTTGATTAACCGGTGGTCCTCGATTTACTCATTGGTGTTGTGGTTGATTAGCCATACCCACAAACGCGGGAATCCGTATGTTGTTATTATTTCGATTGTTGTTCGGATTCCTTTGGTTGTTGTTCCGGGGTTAGCGATTGTTTTGATAACCGACATCTTGGTTGTACCCACCATCGTACTCATTCCCATAACCGTAACCGTCATCCCACTCTTCATTACCGTAGTTGATGTTGGCATTTTGATACCCGCCTTCATGGTTGAAACCCATACCGTTGTAGAAGTTCCCATCATTTTCATTCTCCCCGAAACCATCATTATCCTCATCTTCCGATTGCCATGTATTCACGCTAAACCGATCCGGTGACCGGTAACTTGGAACACTAAATCTAGCATCATCCGGAATGTTGTTCCTTAACTCGTCGTAATTCGGTTCATGTTGATCCGCATGGTTTGGGTCAACCCTGTAACATTCGTCAAAAACGGATTTTACCAAACCCGCTCCGTTTATTAACCGAACAATCAGTTAAAAATTTCATTGCGAATTAAATGCCCAAAATAATTTTAAACGATACATAATCAATTATTATATTGGAATATATAAGTTGTTTTTGAAAAACTGTTAAAAATCGCAAAATAAAAATGTTTTGGTTCTGCCGGGTTTCGAACCCGGGTCTGTACCGGTTCAACAACAACTTAACACCCAACATTTAAACCGCTCCGCCACTTTGATTTTCTGATAATAAAAGGAATCAATTAATTCAAATAATAAAGTGCGGAAGTCAAAATTCAGTCAATTTGCGCCCAAATAGCAGTCGTCGGAAATCCCGACGACTTCGCCGATAATTTACGTTTCCGCTCAATTTAACCGAAGAATTAACTCCCACGACGGTTATAACCGACGTCTGAACCCGCGACATCAGTCGTAACCGCCGGAGAAACGGCTGACTTCGAATTGAGACCAAATTCAGACCCCATACATCTCGATACTACCCTATAAATTCACCCACAACTCACCAGAAACCTTTCACTCTCAAATCGCACCCTTTCTCGGCGAAAACCCACTCGCCGGAAATAATCTGTACGTCGCCGGAAAACCGAGTCCTTAATATCTGAGCTTTACTGAACCCCCTAAACTTATACCGAAGTCACCCACACCCTTTGTAAGCTTTCTGAAGATTCTCTGCTGCAAGACACTCGTCGCCGGAAGAGATTGCTGTCGCCGGAGTTCTGCCGG
Source organism: Scalesia atractyloides (assembly GCA_947069175.1). NCBI lineage: Eukaryota > Viridiplantae > Streptophyta > Magnoliopsida > Asterales > Asteraceae > Scalesia > Scalesia atractyloides. The sequence goes on along the minus strand of CAMTDV010000005.1, from coordinate 61,791,342 downwards.
AAAACAGAGGAAAGCCAGTCGGTACTTTTCACGCCTAATTTCCTTTCTTTTTTATTTTTATCTCATCTGTAATTAATCATAAAACGCTAAAGGAACCTGAATCAACACTTCGAACCAGTCAGTCGTCACTTCTGGTTATAACACAACGAAGAAGATGAAGTTCGGTAAACATATAAGTATAATTAAAATCAAGTTATTTATCGGGTTAGACACACAGTCCAGCGGTGGACTGTGTGCACATTTAACGCAAAGGTCTCGAGTTCGAATATTGTTTCCACACACGCTGCCTTAATAAAAATTCCTTTTTTTGTTAACTGAACCGGATTGATTTTATGTATATGTTAAGTATATTAATAACCGGAATAATAACCAAGTTAGACACACAGTCCAGTGGTGGACTGTGTGTATGTTTATATCTCAGGTCACGAGTTCGAGTCCGGTCTTCTGCATCGACCCGGACAATTATTTTACCTTTTTAAATAAGTCAGAAATGAAAACAAATAGTTTGTATTTAAGTATAATAAAAATTGCATTATATAACATGTTAAACACACAGTCCAGCGGTGGACTGTGTGTTACACAACCCACAGGTCCCGGGTTCGAGACCTGTGGAGCGCACCGGTTCTCTGGATTAAAAATCGTTTTTAAAATAAAGGATTTCTGTTTAAATCTAATTAATATATATATATAATTAAAATCAGATATATAACGGGTTAGACACGTAGCTCAGTTGGTAGAGCTGCGTGCACGCGTACGGGAGGTCTCGGGTTCGAGCCTCACTCAGCGCACAACAATACGCATTCGAACCGGTCAACAGTCAGTCAAAGTCAACGGTCAAAGTCAACGGTCAACGGTCAGAAAAAGTCAAATTTTTTTATTATTTTTATTTATTTATTTTAATTAAAAATCAATTAAAAATACTTAAAAATAACATTTTTAAGGTTAGAAAATAGCCTTAAACTCACAAAAATGCACCCATCAAATCCTACTAAAATGGAATAATAAAATCCGTTTACTTACCGAACCATAATGCTATTTATCTAGGTTAATTTTACTCGTGGTTAAAACCACTTCGCGTGCATTCAACATCATCAACCGAACGCACCCAATGTGAGTGAATTCTTACAAATTCCCCTTTTTATTCATGTTTTGGGGTGTATCATGTGTCGCTTAAACTAATTCTCTTATGCAAACTCGTGCTATACCATTATATGATTTAAACTAGAATGTGAATATTGTTGATTGTGATGTATTACATATTGTCAAGTTGTATGCAAATTATTTAGGCCCATCAGTTCCTCGTGGGAGACGAGTTGAACAACGCGTGCCTTAAAACTCATTATTTAGGCCCATCAGTTCCTCGTGGGAGACGAGTTGAACAACGCGTGCCTTAAAACTCATTCATTAGGCCCATCAGTTCGTAGAACAACGCGTGCCTCAAAACTCATTCATTAGGCCCATCAGTTCCTCGTGGGAGACGAGTAGAACAACGCGTGCCTCAAAACTCATTCATTAGGCCCATTAGTTCGTAGAACAACGCGTGCCTCAAAACTCATTCATTAGGCCCATCAGTTCCTCGTGGGAGACGAGTCGAACAACGCGTGCCTCAAAACAATCATTTGATGTATGTGTGTGCAATATTTAATATTATGTGTTGTGTGAATAAATTTACATCTACATTTACTCATATGTGGTTATGCACATTATTTATAATCAATTGGATAAACTTGTTCAAATGTTTTCCATAGGATTCACTCGCCAACTTTATGTTGATCCAAAAACCCTTTTACACATGATACAGGTGAACAGGTTGAAGCGAGGAAAACATAGGAAATGCCTTAGAAGAGAACAAAGAAGCTTAGATTGATAGTTAGAACATGTTGTAATCTTCATTGTAAATTTCCATTAAACTGTATTTAATGAATATGAAACGCATAATAAATGTCATGAGCTTTGATGATAACCCAATCATGCCCCGATCACCTTTTCCGCTGCGGGTCGGGGTGTGACAGATTGGTATCAGAGCCATGACTATAGGGATATAGGATAGGTTATTAGACCCTTAGAACCTATACTATAGTTTGCCTAAATTTTAATTGTCTAGGTGGTTACATACAAACTTATGATATTTATTGTTTCATATTTGTTTATACTTACAGTCAAACATACATACTTATATACATATTCATTATACATATATCAATGTTCATATATTCAATTCATTTTCATACTCTCATTATTCAAAGATTTTGATGCAATTTTCAAATCTCATCAAAGTAAGTTCTGCGACGGGCATGTAGTAACCGGAAGGGTACAAGTACCGGTAGTCGGAACGTCCTGTCTAGGTTGGCATTCGTATAAATCCAAAATAACGGACCAGTTTGCCTACCTGGGGACTAACGATGAGAGTACGACGGACCTATTAGGCCAAAGCATGCCACACCAAACGTCGTTCGAACTAACCCCACTTTGAGATGTCACCGTGTCCATGCCTGGGCACATTCCGAATATCATACGTTACATATTTCTCGATTTTCTCCGGGTTTTAGTGTACGTAACCAGGCTAACACATGCGAACCATATGAAAAACCCGGTAATCATGGGGGCCCACGTGATTACGAAGGTAAAGTATGGCGGCATGCAAGGCCCAATTACGAGCAAAGCCCAAGACATCCTATGGATGTAGTAGAATTATTTTTCTATATTTATTTTATGAATGTTCATTCCCAAACATGACCCACGATCCCAAAAGCATCCAACTCATACTCTTGACATGTATTCCTTGTAGATGTCATCTAACCTCGCCCGTAGGAAGATGAGAGCAGGAAAAGCCCGTGAACGCATGGCTGCCCAAATCGCTCAGCAAATGGCGACCGTAATACCCAACATCGTAGTTCAAGTTCAACAAGCCCTTACCTCTAATTCCGTTAACCCAACCCAACAAGAAGATCAAAACACTGTCAATCTTTCCCCAAAAGTCACTAAATGCACCTACAAACATTTCAAATCCTGCGATCCTCCAAAATACGAAGGTACTGAAGGTGTCATCGCTCTTCTCCATTGGTTCGAAGAAATGGAGAACACTTTTCTAAATTGCGATTGCCCCGATGATCGCAAGGTGCGTTATGCTACCGGTCGTTTACTTGGAACAACACTCACATGGTGGAATACAGAGAAGACCAAACGAGGTGTTGAAGATACTGTGACTTTGACTTGGGAAGAGTTGAAGGGAATCATGACAAGACGGTTTTGCCCAAGAAGCGAAATCAAGAAATTGGAGGATGAGTTCCATTCTTTGAAACAAAAGGAAGGCGACCACACCACATACAACAAGAGATTCCTTGAGTTAAATCAAATGGTTCCCAACTTGTTCACTCCCCTCTACCGCTTGATCGAGCACTACATACGTGGTCTTCCATCAAAGATTCAAGACTCTGTAATAAGTACCTCGCCTGCAACTTTGGAAGCAGCAATGGAGCTAGCAACAGCGCTCACCGAGAACCGAATTCGGAACAAAGATTTCAAGGAGGAGAAGAAGAAGGATAAAGCATCAACCGAAACCTCAAACTCCACCCGAACCGAATCCTCTACACCACCTATTTCTAAGAGAAAACGAGATGGGCAAATCTTCGCCGTCACCCAACGCAACAAACCAGCTTCACAAGTTGTACCTCCCCAAACTATCCCAATCACTCAAGTAGCACCCAACTCAACTTACCCAAATAAGAAGCCTTACATTGGACCTCACCCTCAATGCAACACCTGTTTCTATCACCATCCATCTACCTTACCCTGTCGACTATGTGAGAATTGTGGACGCTACGGTCATTTGAGCAAGGTTTGCCGCACCTCTCAAAACCAAACCCCACCCCCTACTCAAAACATGGTCCAAACATATCAACAACCTCAATACCCCATGTTCCCATATGTTCGAGCTTGTTTCAATTGTGGCGACCCTACCCATTTTAGAAACACGTGCCCTCGTTTGGTTAACATCATAAACGCCCAAGCTCAAGCAAACCCAGTTAACCAAGCAAATCAAATAAACCCAGCTCCACCGCCAGCAAGAGGAAGAGTTTATAACATCAACGCCAATCCTGTTGAAGATATTAACGGTCCAAACAAACCACTTAACTAGCCTTCTCTCACCAAGAATCAAGATTCAACACCAACCACTTAGTTTTTATGTTTTTCTTTATGTTATCTCAATTTTCACGTATCTCAATTGGAAATTTATCCAAGAATTTTAATGCAAATTACTAGTTCAGTTTGTTTTATACTCATTGATTTAATATTCATATCATCATACCTCACGACGTATCTCAGTTTCATCATTTAAAGAAGTTGAGTTGTGTCTCACTTCTACATAGACTAACCTCTCCATCATAATAAACGAGAGAGGTATTGTCATCATTCAAACATATATACTATCAGAATTAAGACTCAAGTGCTGGTTGTTGTGTTTGTTTATGTTCTGGAGTCGCATAGAACTAATCATAACTTGCGGATAAAGTCAATGAGAATTTGACAAGAATATGGTGGATACGCCGCTGGTACTTCCTATATATAAGTATTCTTGTCAAATGATCGGAGGCATTATCAGGCGGTTATGAGAGGTTCCATGCATAGGCTGTTTGTGTGATTGATGTTTAGATTAAGTTATTCATTTTCAGTACATGCAATACGTTCGGATCCGTTTGATTGAGCCTTGAGCACACAGACAATTTCATTTTCAGTACATGCAATACGTTCGGCGCCGTTTGAGTGAGCCTTGAGCGCACAGACAGTTTCATTTTCAGTACATGCAATACGATCGGCTCCGTTTGATTGAGCCTTGATCGCACAGATATATTTTATTTCAGTATTTTATGTTTGTTGTATTGGTTGTAGAGTTATATAGGACTAATCATAATTCACTGATAAAACCAATGAAAATTTGACAAGAATATGGTGGATACGCCGCTGGTACTTCCTATATATAAGTATTCTTCCAAAGGATCAGAGGCATTATCAGGCGGTTATGAGAAGTTCCATGTAGGATTTAGTATTGCCTTGGTTGGAATTCGTGTTACATTTATATCATCTCGCTATTTAAAGAGATTGGATTGTGTTCCGTTTCTACATAAACTAACCTCTCCATCATAACAAACGAGAGAGGAACTGTCACCATTCAAACATATATGCTATCAGAATGTGGATTCAAATATTAGCTGTTGTGTTTATTCATGTTCAAATATTAGCTGTTGTGTTTATTCATGTTCAAATATTAGCTGTTGTGTTTATTTATGTTCCATGTAGGTTGTAGTATTGGAAGTTTTGCCTTAGGATATAACCATACCCTTCCAAGCATATCCAAACTTTTATGCATGATATCATAGTTAGCAAATAAATTCTGTTTATCAATACTTTTACAGTAGGAAACAAAAAGCGATTCCTGTAATAGGGTACTTAACCCTTACAAGGAACGTTACCGCCTCGAACAAAAAAACTTAAACCCTTATTTCTTCTAAGCATGTAACTGTCAAACTAAACACCATCATTCTTTTAGACAAATACATCACTATTTAAATTTCGGGACGAAATTCTAAAAAGCAGGGGATACTGTAACATTCGTCAAAAACGGATTTTACCAAACCCGCTCCGTTTATTAACCGAACAATCAGTTAAAAATTTCGTTGCGAATTAAATGCCCAAAATAATTTTAAACGATACATAATCAATTATTATATTGGAATATATAAGTTGTTTTTGAAAAACTGTTAAAAATCGCAAAATAAAAATGTTTTGGTTCTGCCGGGTTTCGAACCCGGGTCTGTACCGGTTCAACAACAACTTAACACCCAACATTTAAACCGCTCCGCCACTTTGATTTTCTGATAATAAAAGGAATCAATTAATTCAAATAATAAAGTGCGGAAGTCAAAATTCAGTCAATTTGCGCCCAAATAGCAGTCGTTGGAAATCCCGACGACTTCGCCGATAATTTACGTTTCCGCTCAATTTAACCGAAGAATTAACTCCCACGACGGTTATAACCGACGTCTGAACCCGCGACATCAGTCGTAACCGCCGGAGAAACGGCTGACTTCGAATTGAGACCAAATTCAGACCCCATACATCTCGATACTACCCTATAAATTCACCCACAACTCACCAGAAACCTTTCACTCTCAAATCGCACCCTTTCTCGGCGAAAACCCACTCGCCGGAAATAATCTGTACGTCGCCGGAAAACCGAGTCCTTAATCTCTGAGCTTTACTGAACCCCCTAAACTTATACCGAAGTCACCCACACCCTTTGTAAGCTTTCTGAAGATTCTACGCTGCAAGACACTCGTCGCCGGAAGAGATTGCTGTCGCCGGAGTTCTGCCGGAAAACAGAGGAAAGCCAGTCGGTACTTTTCACGCCTAATTTCCTTTCTTTTTTATTTTTATCTCATCTGTAATTAATCATAAAACGCTAAAGGAACCTGAATCAACACTTCGAACCAGTCAGTCGTCACTTCTGGTTATAACACAACGAAGAAGATGAAGTTCGGTAAACATATAAGTATAATTAAAATCAAGTTATTTATCGGGTTAGACACACAGTCCAGCGGTGGACTGTGTGCACATTTAACGCAAAGGTCTCGAGTTCGAATATTGTTTCCACACACGCTGCCTTAATAAAAATTCCTTTTTTTGTTAACTGAACCGGATTGATTTTATGTATATGTTAAGTATATTAATAACCGGAATAATAACCAAGTTAGACACACAGTCCAGTGGTGGACTGTGTGTATGTTTATATCTCAGGTCACGAGTTCGAGTCCGGTCTTCTGCATCGACCCGGACAATTATTTTACCTTTTTAAATAAGTCAGAAATGAAAACAAATAGTTTGTATTTAAGTATAATAAAAATTGGATTATATAACATGTTAAACACACAGTCCAGCGGTGGACTGTGTGTTACACAACCCACAGGTCCCGGGTTCGAGACCTGTGGAGCGCACCGGTTCTCTGGATTAAAAATCGTTTTTAAAATAAAGGATTTCTGTTTAAATCTAATTAATATATATATATAATTAAAATCAGATATATAACGGGTTAGACACGTAGCTCAGTTGGTAGAGCTGCGTGCACGCGTACGGGAGGTCTCGGGTTCGAGCCTCACTCAGCGCACAACAATACGCATTCGAACCGGTCAACAGTCAGTCAAAGTCAACGGTCAAAGTCAACGGTCAACGGTCAGAAAAAGTCAAATTTTTTTATTATTTTTATTTATTTATTTTAATTAAAAATCAATTAAAAATACTTAAAAATAACATTTTTAAGGTTAGAAAATAGCCTTAAACTCACAAAAATGCACCCATCAAATCCTACTAAAATGGAATAATAAAATCCGTTTACTTACCGAACCATAATGCTATTTATCTAGGTTAATTTTACTCGTGGTTAAAACCACTTCGCGTGCATTCAACATCATCAACCGAACGCACCCAATGTGAGTGAATTCTTACAAATTCCCCTTTTTATTCATGTTTTGGGGTGTATCATGTGTCGCTTAAACTAATTCTCTTATGCAAACTCGTGCTATACCATTATATGATTTAAACTAGAATGTGAATATTGTTGGTTGTGATGTATTACATATTGTCAAGTTGTATGCAAATTATTTAGGCCCATCAGTTCCTCGTGGGAGACGAGTTGAACAACGCGTGCCTTAAAACTCATTATTTAGGCCCATCAGTTCCTCGTGGGAGACGAGTTGAACAACGCGTGCCTTAAAAACTCATTCATTAGGCCCATCAGTTCGTAGAACAACGCGTGCCTCAAAACTCATTCATTAGGCCCATCAGTTCCTCGTGGGAGACGAGTAGAACAACGCGTGCCTCAAAACTCATTCATTAGGCCCATTAGTTCGTAGAACAACGCGTGCCTCAAAACTCATTCATTAGGCCCATCAGTTCCTCGTGGGAGACGAGTCGAACAACGCGTGCCTCAAAACAATCATTTGATGTATGTGTGTGCAATATTTAATATTATGTGTTGTGTGAATAAATTTACATCTACATTTACTCATATGTGGTTATGCACATTATTTATAATCAATTGGATAAACTTGTTCAAATGTTTTCCATAGGATTCACTCGCCAACTTTATGTTGATCCAAAAACCCTTTTACACATGATACAGGTGAACAGGTTGAAGCGAGGAAAACATAGGAAATGCCTTAGAAGAGAACAAAGAAGCTTAGATTGATAGTTAGAACATGTTGTAATCTTCATTGTAAATTTCCATTAAACTGTATTTAATGAATATGAAACGCATAATAAATGTCATGAGCTTTGATGATAACCCAATCATGCCCCGATCACCTTTTCCGCTGCGGGTCGGGGTGTGACAGATTGGTATCAGAGCCATGACTATAGGGATATAGGATAGGTTATTAGACCCTTAGAACCTATACTATAGTTTGCCTAAATTTTAATTGTCTAGGTGGTTACATACAAACTTATGATATTTATTGTTTCATATTTGTTTATACTTACAGTCAAACATACATACTTATATACATATTCATTATACATATATCAATGTTCATATATTCAATTCATTTTCATACTCTCATTATTCAAAGATTTTGATGCAATTTTCAAATCTCATCAAAGTAAGTTCTGCGACGGGCATGTAGTAACCGGAAGGGTACAAGTACCGGTAGTCGGAACGTCCTGTCTAGGTTGGTATTCGTATAAATCCAAAATAACGGACCAGTTTGCCTACCTGGGGACTAACGATGAGAGTACGACGGACCTATTAGGCCAAAGCATGCCACACCAAACGTCGTTCGAACTAACCCCACTTTGAGATGTCACCGTGTCCATGCCTGGGCACATTCCGAATATCATACGTTACATATTTCTCGATTTTCTCCGGGTTTTAGTGTACGTAACCAGGCTAACACATGCGAACCATATGAAAAACCCGGTAATCATGGGGGCCCACGTGATTACGAAGGTAAAGTATGGCGGCATGCAAGGCCCAATTACGAGCAAAGCCCAAGACATCCTATGGATGTAGTAGAATTATTTTTCTATATTTATTTTATGAATGTTCATTCCCAAACATGACCCACGATCCCAAAAGCATCCAACTCATACTCTTGACATGTATTCCTTGTAGATGTCATCTAACCTCGCCCGTAGGAAGATGAGAGCAGGAAAAGCCCGTGAACGCATGGCTGCCCAAATCGCTCAGCAAATGGCGACCGTAATACCCAACATCGTAGTTCAAGTTCAACAAGCCCTTACCTCTAATTCCGTTAACCCAACCCAACAAGAAGATCAAACACTGTCAATCTTTCCTCAAAGTCACTAAATGCACCTACAAACATTTCAAATCCTGCGATCCTCCAAAATACGAAGGTACTGAAGGTGTCATCGCTCTTCTCCATTGGTTCGAAGAAATGGAGAACACTTTTCTAAATTGCGATTGCCCCGATGATCGCAAGGTGCGTTATGCTACCGGTCGTTTACTTGGAACAACACTCACATGGTGGAATACAGAGAAGACCAAACGAGGTGTTGAAGATACTATGACTTTGACTTGGGAAGAGTTGAAGGGAATCATGACAAGACGGTTTTGCCCAAGAAGCGAAATCAAGAAATTGGAGGATGAGTTCCATTCTTTGAAACAAAAGGAAGGCGACCACACCACATACAACAAGAGATTCCTTGAGTTAAATCAAATGGTTCCCAACTTGTTCACTCCCCTCTACCGCTTGATCGAGCACTACATACGTGGTCTTCCATCAAAGATTCAAGACTCTGTAATAAGTACCTCGCCTGCAACTTTGGAAGCAGCAATGGAGCTAGCAACAGCGCTCACCGAGAACCGAATTCGGAACAAAGATTTCAAGGAGGAGAAGAAGAAGGATAAAGCATCAACCGAAACCTCAAACTCCACCCGAACCGAATCCTCTACACCACCTATTTCTAAGAGAAAACGAGATGGGCAAATCTTCGCCGTCACCCAACGCAACAAACCAGCTTCACAAGTTGTACCTCCCCAAACTATCCCAATCACTCAAGTAGCACCCAACTCAACTTACCCAAATAAGAAGCCTTACATTGGACCTCACCCTCAATGCAACACCTGTTTCTATCACCATCCATCTACCTTACCCTGTCGACTATGTGAGAATTGTGGACGCTACGGTCATTTGAGCAAGGTTTGCCGCACCTCTCAAAACCAAACCCCACCCCCTACTCAAAACATGGTCCAAACATATCAACAACCTCAATACCCCATGTTCCCATATGTTCGAGCTTGTTTCAATTGTGGCGACCCTACCCATTTTAGAAACACGTGCCCTCGTTTGGTTAACATCATAAACGCCCAAGCTCAAGCAAACCCAGTTAACCAAGCAAATCAAATAAACCCAGCTCCACCGCCAGCAAGAGGAAGAGTTTATAACATCAACGCCAATCCTGTTGAAGATATTAACGGTCCAAACAAACCACTTAACTAGCCTTCTCTCACCAAGAATCAAGATTCAACACCAACCACTTAGTTTTTATGTTTTTCTTTATGTTATCTCAATTTTCACGTATCTCAATTGGAAATTTATCCAAGAATTTTAATGCAAATTACTAGTTCAGTTTGTTTTATACTCATTGATTTAATATTCATATCATCATACCTCACGACGTATCTCAGTTTCATCATTTAAAGAAGTTGAGTTGTGTCTCACTTCTACATAGACTAACCTCTCCATCATAATAAACGAGAGAGGTATTGTCATCATTCAAACATATATACTATCAGAATTAAGACTCAAGTGCTGGTTGTTGTGTTTGTTTATGTTCTGGAGTCGCATAGAACTAATCATAACTTGCGGATAAAGTCAATGAGAATTTGACAAGAATATGGTGGATACGCCGCTGGTACTTCCTATATATAAGTATTCTTGTCAAATGATCGGAGGCATTATCAGGCGGTTATGAGAGGTTCCATGCATAGGCTGTTTGTGTGATTGATGTTTAGATTAAGTTATTCATTTTCAGTACATGCAATACGTTCGGATCCGTTTGATTGAGCCTTGAGCACACAGACAATTTCATTTTCAGTACATGCAATACGTTCGGCGCCGTTTGAGTGAGCCTTGAGCGCACAGACAGTTTCATTTTCAGTACATGCAATACGATCGGCTCCGTTTGATTGAGCCTTGATCGCACAGATATATTTTTATTTCAGTATTTTATGTTTGTTGTATTGGTTGTAGAGTTATATAGGACTAATCATAATTCACTGATAAAACCAATGAAAATTTGACAAGAATATGGTGGATACGCCGCTGGTACTTCCTATATATAAGTATTCTTCCAAAGGATCAGAGGCATTATCAGGCGGTTATGAGAAGTTCCATGTAGGATTTAGTATTGCCTTGGTTGGAATTCGTGTTACATTTATATCATCTCGCTATTTAAAGAGATTGGATTGTGTTCCGTTTCTACATAAACTAACCTCTCCATCATAACAAACGAGAGAGGAACTGTCACCATTCAAACATATATGCTATCAGAATGTGGATTCAAATATTAGCTGTTGTGTTTATTCATGTTCAAATATTAGCTGTTGTGTTTATTCATGTTCAAATATTAGCTGTTGTGTTTATTTATGTTCCATGTAGGTTGTAGTATTGGAAGTTTTGCCTTAGGATATAACCATACCCTTCCAAGCATATCCAAACTTTTATGCATGATATCATAGTTAGCAAATAAATTCTGTTTATCAATACTTTTACAGTAGGAAACAAAAAGCGATTCCTGTAATAGGGTACTTAACCCTTACAAGGAACGTTACCGCCTCGAACAAAAAAACTTAAACCCTTATTTCTTCTAAGCATGTAACTGTCAAACTAAACACCATCATTCTTTTAGACAAATACATCACTATTTAAATTTCGGGACGAAATTCTAAAAAGCAGGGGATACTGTAACATTCGTCAAAAACGGATTTTACCAAACCCGCTCCGTTTATTAACCGAACAATCAGTTAAAAATTTCGTTGCGAATTAAATGCCCAAAATAATTTTAAACGATACATAATCAATTATTATATTGGAATATATAAGTTGTTTTTGAAAAACTGTTAAAAATCGCAAAATAAAAATGTTTTTGGTTCTGCCGGGTTTCGAACCCGGGTCTGTACCGGTTCAACAACAACTTAACACCCAACATTTAAACCGCTCCGCCACTTTGATTTTCTGATAATAAAAGGAATCAATTAATTCAAATAATAAAGTGCGGAAGTCAAAATTCAGTCAATTTGCGCCCAAATAGCAGTCGTCGGAAATCCCGACGACTTCGCCGATAATTTACGTTTCCGCTCAATTTAACCGAAGAATTAACTCCCACGACGGTTATAACCGACGTCTGAACCCGCGACATCAGTCGTAACCGCCGGAGAAACGGCTGACTTCGAATTGAGACCAAATTCAGACCCCATACATCTCGATACTACCCTATAAATTCACCCACAACTCACCAGAAACCTTTCACTCTCAAATCGCACCCTTTCTCGGCGAAAACCCACTCGCCGGAAATAATCTGTACGTCGCCGGAAAACCGAGTCCTTAATCTCTGAGCTTTACTGAACCCCCTAAACTTATACCGAAGTCACCCACACCCTTTGTAAGCTTTCTGAAGATTCTACGCTGCAAGACACTCGTCGCCGGAAGAGATTGCTGTCGCCGGAGTTCTGCCGGAAAACAGAGGAAAGCCAGTCGGTACTTTTCACGCCTAATTTCCTTTCTTTTTTATTTTTATCTCATCTGTAATTAATCATAAAACGCTAAAGGAACCTGAATCAACACTTCGAACCAGTCAGTCGTCACTTCTGGTTATAACACAACGAAGAAGATGAAGTTCGGTAAACATATAAGTATAATTAAAATCAAGTTATTTATCGGGTTAGACACACAGTCCAGCGGTGGACTGTGTGCACATTTAACGCAAAGGTCTCGAGTTCGAATATTGTTTCCACACACGCTGCCTTAATAAAAATTCCTTTTTTTGTTAACTGAACCGGATTGATTTTATGTATATGTTTAGTATATTAATAACCGGAATAATAACCAAGTTAGACACACAGTCTAGTGGTGGACTGTGTGTATGTTTATATCTCAGGTCACGAGTTCGAGTCCGGTTTTCTGCATCGACCCGGACAATTATTTTACCTTTTTAAATAAGTCAGAAATGAAAACAAATAGTTTGTATTTAAGTATAATAAAAATTGGATTATATAACATGTTAAACACACAGTCCAGCGGTGGACTGTGTGTTACACAACCCACAGGTCCCGGGTTCGAGACCTGTGGAGCGTACCGGTTCTCTGGATTAAAAATCGTTTTTAAAATAAAGGATTTCTGTTTAAATCTAATTAATATATATATATAATTAAAATCAGATATATAACGGGTTAGACACGTAGCTCAGTTGGTAGAGCTGTGTGCACGCGTACGGGAGGTCTCGGGTTCGAGCCTCACTCAGCGCACAACAATACGCATTCGAACCGGTCAACAGTCGGTCAAAGTCAACGGTCAACGGTCAGAAAAAGTCAAATTTTTTTATTATTTTTATTTATTTATTTTAATTAAAAATCAATTAAAAATACTTAAAAATAACATTTTTAAGGTTAGAAAATAGCCTTAAACTCACAAAAATGCACCCATCAAATCCTACTAAAATGGAATAATAAAATCCGTTTACTTACCGAACCATAATGCTATTTATCTAGGTTAATTTTACTCGTGGTTAAAACCACTTCGCGTGCATTCAACATCATCAACCGAACGCACCCAATGTGAGTGAATTCTTACAAATTCCCCTTTTTATTCATGTTTTGGGGTGTATCATGTGTCGCTTAAACTAATTCTCTTATGCAAACTCGTGCTATACCATTATATGATTTAAACTAGAATGTGAATATTGTTGGTTGTGATGTATTACATATTGTCAAGTTGTATGCAAATTATTTAGGCCCATCAGTTCCTCGTGGGAGACGAGTTGAACAACGCGTGCCTTAAAACTCATTATTTAGGCCCATCAGTTCCTCGTGGGAGACGAGTTGAACAACGCGTGCCTTAAAACTCATTCATTAAGCCCATCAGTTCGTAGAACAACGCGTGCCTCAAAACTCATTCATTAGGCCCATCAGTTCCTCGTGGGAGACGAGTAGAACAACGCGTGCCTCAAAACTCATTTATTAGGCCCATCAGTTCGTAGAACAACGCGTGACTCAAAACTCATTCATTAGGCCCATCAGTTCGTAGAACAACGCGTGCCTCAAAACTCATTCATTAGGCCCATCAGTTCCTCGTGGGAGACGAGTCGAACAACGCGTGCCTCAAAACAATCATTTGATGTATGTGTGTGCAATATTTAATATTATGTGTTGTGTGAATAAATTTACATCTACATTTACTCATATGTGGTTATGCACATTATTTATAATCAATTGGATAAACTTGTTCAAATGTTTTCCATAGGATTCACTCGCCAACTTTATGTTGATCCAAAAACCCTTTTACACATGATACAGGTGAACAGGTTGAAGCGAGGAAAACATAGGAAATGCTTTAGAAGAGAACAAAGAAGCTTAGATTGATAGTTAGAACATGTTGTAATCTTCATTGTAAATTTCCATTAAACTGTATTTAATGAATATGAAACGCATAATAAATGTCATGAGCTTTGATGATAACCCAATCATGCCCCGATCACCTTTTCCGCTGCGGGTCGGGGTGTGACAAACCCGTTCGAACTCTGGTTGATTAAAGTTTGGTTCGGGACCCAAGTTTTGGTTGCGATTACGGTTGTTAAGTTTGGGTGGAGGATTTTAGTTTTGAGGTTCATTTTGTCGAAGTGGGTTGGCCGATAGGCGGTTGTTGTTGCCCCCCAAGCGGTTGTTACGGTTTTGAGGGTTTGAGTTTTGTTGGTCCATTGGAACGGTTCCAACCGACGGTGTGGATGGTGAGTTTTGAGTGTTTTGGTTAGGGGCAAGTGTTGCCTCTAACCGGCTTGCTAAATTCCTTCTTGCCACTCGCTCGATTTCTGGTTCATAAGCTAATGGTGACGTTCGCCCAGAATTCCATGTACGCATGCACTACCTGTAACCTGCACAAGTAACACACCCCGCGTAACACAAAAGCAAATAAACTGGAAGAAGCAAGCAGTTAAACAGATAATCACAAAAATAAATAAATCCAAACGCAAAGCGCACTAACTCCGCGGCAACGGTGCCAAAATTTGATCGGAGTGTCGCGCACCGGTGAAAGATAATACTTATATGCCTGAATTACCCTTAACAAATGTGTTAGTGGTAGTAAGGGGTCGATCCACGAAGAGTATGTGGTTTACGTATGGATTAATCTAATTATGAAGTTGTCACGTTTTATGAAGCTTGCTATTTTGATTAGCTTAACTTGTTGATTGGAAAAGGTGTCAGAGTTCACTGACAATGTTTATGAATGTGATTAGTTACTACGATTATTCAAACACAAGTGAACGCAAATGCAAATGATGATTTAAACAGTAATGAGAAAAAGGGTTCACACCCGGTTTCAGTAATTGCAATCCTAGGGTTTCACAAGTTTTAGAATTGACCTAATCGGATAAATGATTAACGGATTTAGTGTACCGTGACTTAGGTGTCAATAATTATCAACATTCATGAGAATGGACAAGAATATACTTTATAATCAACACAAGTAAATCCTAATCAAGATAACACATAAGTGCACAAATTCATTTCACAAAGTCATAACTTTATCATCGTTCGACGGTTTGCAAATTCAATTCAAATACACGACAATTATCAAAGATGTTCTAATTAAACCACAATTTGTCACACAAGTCAAAACTAGTACAAATCAAAACCCTAAAATTAACAACTACCTACACCGGGGTGAAACCGAGGTGATTAGCCACTCATGGTCGAAGGAACTTAATCACCGGATGATGAAAGCTCGAGTCTTGACATCTTGAAACTCGGTAATGGAGATGGATGATGATTAGGGTTTATGTTGGATGGTGATGATGAATGGATGAAAGGTTTGATGATGAAGGTGATGGTGGTGGTGTTAGGGTTACGATTGAAAGATGAATTCGGGAGACTTGGATGGATTCGATTGGGATGATGATGCTAGGTGATTGTGGCTCCAAGAACTTGTTTCAAACTCCAAAAACTCGTAAATCCTTGGAAATGGTCAAAAAGTCTCTTTTAATTCGTCCCCAACTCAACAAAACAAAAAATTCGCAAAGTAGATTTAGAAGGCCCGTCGCCGACGGCCTGATGTCCCGTCGGCGACGAATCATGCATTTGTTGATTTCATCCTACGCGCTAATCCGCTGTCTATGAACAAGTTTGAGCGACGGTTGAGGAAGCACGATGCGTCGCCGACGGGCTTCTTGGGCGTCGGCGATGGTGCCTACAATGTTAACTATCTGATTTCTTCATTTCGAGGTTCCGATAGATTCAGTTCTTATCCCGATGCTCCGTTTGGCTCCCGATTAGCTCCTTAAACTTCATAAGACCTGTAAATCACAAACCTCATTAAAAGTAGGCTATCCAGAATTAAAAGTTACGTAAAAACATAAACTTAAACCTAAACAAACACCGGTTTTCGACCACATATCAGTACTCTTTTCTTGATCGTATGTGGTATTCGCCAATATCTTGGTCATCTGACCAAAGAGCATCACGTTGGCTTTAAAGCAGCTGCATGGTACTGGCATTTTGTAGACATGGTTCGGTTATTCCCATTTGTCTCTATCTATTGGTGGGGAGGTATATGAAGGAACGAATCAGTGGATTGAAGAATTCAAGCTCGAAGACAAAGAGAAGCGGGCTTTTCCAAAGAATTACTGCAGCTTTCCCACTCCCTTTGATTATCATCTAGTATTGAGCGAAAGGTTATACCTATAATTCGGTATTGCAGGTCAATCCTAGTCCACTAATACCATCTCCCAAAACATTCGTTCTTTTAGAATCTTGCAAACTCAAAACATGTTCTCTTAAGAAACAAAACTCCCAAAATTTAAGAGATCACCAAATCCTTGTTTTAGGGAACCCCCTTTTTATTATTAAAAAAACAAGGTCAGAGAATTAAGGTGTTTGGCTAGCTGCTTAACAAATTCTCCTATGTACTTCTATGCTTGTAAAACTTTTATGCATGTGAACTTTGACACTTGAATCAATACCAAGATTTTCTTATTATCACTTTCCAGTTATTTTTTTAACTTATTCTTTATAAATTCAGAAAACTTGCCAAGTTACATCAAAACAGAAGGTAGCCGGGCAACAAGCTGCGCCGTCAATCCTTTCTGAATTGCATGTATTTTGGAAAGTCAATAATAATCAGTAATTCGAATATTCAAATCTTTTTTAAAAACTTTATTACGTATCTCTAATCTTTTGCTAATTAAAACTTTAATCAAATCCCCCTTTTAAAAATGATTTTTATCTCTTAACAATTAATTAATTTGATTCAAGAGCAACTTATTATGGGTTTTCTAAAAATCAATTATGAAGTGCGAATAACTTGAAGAACATGATTTTTAGCCGGAACTACCAACTAAATGCCCAAAATCCTGCAAAATTAGGACCCAAACAACCCCTAAAAAATTGTTTAAAGATACCGTATTCGGCAAACATAGCAGAATCAAGACCCGAGATCCCTAAAACCAGTAAATTTTCTTCAAAAAAAAAATCAGCAACAAGAACCCTTTTCTTTGATATTTTTTGAACCTTGATATCAAACCGAGCTTCCAAGGAACTATAAAGCTCTGGTACCAATTGTAAATCCCAATCCGTGGATCTTTCAATGCTATCAACGAACCGTGTGTTGTGTGCAAAATCCAAACACATAGTGATTCAAGAGTGAATAAGATGATAAACTTAAGAATCACTTTAAACTACACATGTTTTATTACTTTGAGAGCAAAACGTTTGGTACAAGGAAAACAAACTAAAACCGCTAACTCTTGAATGAAGTGGAAACCTTATTTATATACCACATAGGTTTCAAACTTCGTAGGCCCACCCAAAACTAAGGATCGGCCTAAACACCCCTAACTAGCCCAACCGTTGTAATAATTATTCGTTTACAACCCGAACCAAGACCCGATATGATTAATACGTAATCCTATAAAATATACCCTTACAATAGGCGATCCATTCTTAACCAAAGAACGATAGGCCCAAAGCAAAGGTTAGCGGGCCAAATATTTTAAAATCTAACAATTAGTTACAAGGGGACCGCATAAGCCGACATGGAACTAGCACAACTCCCCACTAGATTATTCTTCCCCAATAGGAAGCAGGGTGAGGTCATGGGTTGGTTACAACCAATCGGGGCCACCACCTTTTGGCATGAAAGGGACAGAAAACAACCTTTAATATAAACAAAGGTAAAGTCATCTTCTCCAAGGTATGTCAACCCGCCCATTTCATGTGATTGATGCGCATGAGTAGCTACATGTATATCGTCAAGTACTATTAGTTTAGTTTTGTTCATCGGTGTTCCTGTATGATATGATTTAGTTCATTGAATTGATTTATTTTGCATCGTATCATTTTATTGTATGTCATATCTTGATAACGTTTCAGTTTATTATTATTACTTGAGCCCATCATTTCAAATTGAGCATTTGGCTTATTTTGTAAACCTTTTGTACAAACAGGTTTACATATTACTTCGGATGAGATAAAGAAAGAGGAATCAAGCTTTAGAATTTAATCCATTGATATTAGTTAACTTTGAAACTTTGCTATGTTGTATTTGACCTTCGGGCTTGAACTATCGTTTGTCTTTATTTTTTGAATTTTAAATTAATGGAACTATGATTTTTGTTTCTTAACTATTGTTGTAGTGATACATCCGTCAATCCGGGTTGGGTTATTACAATATTCCTCCATTATGGTATCAACTCATCTAACCCACACTTCAAAGATTGTAGCTCTTAAAACATCCTAAACGTGTTTTCGTACGTTACTTAAGCTCCCGCCATTGAATCCATGGTGTTTTTCATGCTTACTTAAAAACATCAACCATGACAGCCATTTGGGCGTCACATGGCTTCAACCGCCCCAAGAGGATGTTATGGGGGCGTGAAGGGCTATCCGTTAGTGGAGTAATGTGCATGATAAGGGGATGCCTGCATTTTTTAGCCAATATAGTCTCTCCATTTGAAGCGGGGCGTTAATAGGTAAAACACGCTTTCGTCTCCTCACGGGGAGGAACCACAAATTTCATTGATTAAGTGGAAGTTTACATTGAGCATTATCATACAATTCACGTAATATTTAGTATTACTACTAATCAATCAAGTTCAACTCACATAATATTTGTTAATACCATTTTTTGAACGACTAATAAACTACACCTTTTTTTTTCTAAATTACACATTACCTAGATCTTTTCTGAAGAGACTCTGCCTCTTACTACTAGGCTATAACCAAAGTGACAGTTTATACCAATCGATCTAAAGTTTATTTACATCCCCATCACAAAAAAAAAAAAGAATACTTTGTTAATGTATGCATACCGGTGTAAACGAGCCGAGCTATTTGAGACAGGCTAGAAAAAAGCTCGACATGAGCCGAGCTTAAACGAGCAGGATCAACGGGGCTGTTATTTATATAATTTAATTTAATATAATATATTAACTATATATTTGTTTATATAATAACAGATATTATTTTTAAAATTATGAATCAACTATTCCTTCACCTAAATACATTTTCAACATTAAGCGAAAATCAACGATTCGAGTCATGCGCGATGAACACTTTGGATGTGCCATCGACCATGGTGTTCATTTTAGCATTCGTACTAGAACATCGACATATGAGTCACAGACGAGGATTCATTTAATTTTCCCTAGGGTTGTTTCAAGGGATACGTATTCTTTATCATGACCATATATTTATTCTTAGGGTAACAAGACCTTGTTCATATTCGTTTGTTAAGAACTATATGTGCTCACACAATTTGCTCATGAACATTTACCGAACAAGATTTTATGTTCGTGTTCGTTTGTTAAAGAAATGAACTTGTTCGAGTTCGTTTATGTTTGTTTTGAATTTTAGACAACGAACGAAAACGAAAGTTGATGAACACGAGTGAGCACAAACTAATGTTCATGAACAAAAATGGAAACAAACGAACACAAACAAACGTTCATGAGCAAAATATATAATACACCAACACTTGTTACATATTTTATTTGTCGGAGCTCTGAAGTTTCTGAGTAAAATATAAAAGCCAAAAACACTGATGAACTATCGACACATTATCGAGCGTTCACGAACATAAATGAACGAACGTGGACTGGGTTCATCGAACTAAACTAACGTGTTCATGTTTGTTTGTTTGATAAAGAACGGACACAAACAAACTTTTCGCCAAACAGTTCACGAACTGTTCGCCATACATTTGGTTCGCCTGCAACCCTATTTATTTTAAAGTGGTATTTGAGTAACACGTTTTAGCATAACTAAAACACACTTACTACTGGGTAACACTAAAAACATATTCACCCCTCTACATTTTTACACAACTAATTTTCAACGTCCATCTCGAAGGCCCTAAACATTTAATGGATAACACTAAAAACATATTCACCCCTCTACGTTTTTACACAACTAATTTTCAACGTCCATCTCGGAGGCACTAAACATTTAATATTTTTAGTCAAACCCATAATTAGCTACCCTAATCAATGTTTTCAAATCCTGTTTTTATACCGTTCGGATTGGGCTCAGAAACGGTTAACCAGGTGTATTAGGCTGTTCAACCGAGTGTATAGGTCGGTTTAACTGGTTTCACAGGACGGTTCAACCAGTACTAACGGCCGGTTTGAACCGGTTTTAAAACTTTGACTCTAATTGTGTGTTTATGTGGATGTTTTTTTTGGCCAAATTAGCAAAGAAAAAAAACCCTCTCTAACCGAAGCCCATTTTAGATGGTACAACATTTTTCAGGCCCACAAACCAACAATAGCCCATTAAAACAACCCTAAAAACACATATTGATCAAACAATATATACACCCACCTCCATTTCTAGGGTTTCCTGCCTCCTCCAAACCCTCCAGACCAGTCCGATCACCAGCAGCAGCAACAAGATGAAGACTATCTTGTCGTCGGAGACCATGGATATCCCGGAGGGAATCGAAATCAAGATCAAGGCCAAGGTCATCGAGGTCACAGGACCCAGAGGAACCCTTACTCGCAACTTCAAGCATCTCAACCTCGATTTCCAGCTCATCACCGACGCTGAATCCGGTAAACAGAAGCTCAAGGTTGACGCCTGGTTCGGATCCCGCAAAACCACTGCTGCTATCCGTACTGCACTCAGTCATGTTAGTAATTTGATCATTGGTGTCACTCAAGGCTTCCGCTACAAGATGCGCTTTGTTTATGCTCATTTTCCGATCAATGCCAGTATTACTAATGATAATACTGCCATTGAGATCCGTAACTTTCTTGGCGAGAAGAAGGTTTACTCTTTTTCTCTAATTTGTTGTTATTTTTTTTTTTTGTTTTTTAAACTATTCGTTGCTGGCTTGCTAATCGTTATTAGGTAGTATTTCAGTTATTACTTTGAATTGATTATACATTGTGTACGTAATTACACATTCAAATGCTTCGCCTGTATGAGTTAGTTAGGAGTAACTTTTATGTTCATCATAAGTGTGTACATAATATTAATATATTTATATTTGTGTGGGTGTGTATGTCATCAGTTTGATTTAGATAACGGTTTGTACTGTAAGAACTATTTTTCATTTTATATTTAATTTTAGTTTTTCATATTTGTTAGGTTATACAACATTTTGAATATAAGTCATTGATTATTGTATTCGTATACTTCAAAAAATAATGTGACATTTATGTCTTTTGATTTTTAAATTGGGTTATTTGATTTTTACAGGTATTATATAGATTTACAATTTGTTTAAATTTATCGGGTTTGTGTTTGTATATATAGATTTGCATATGATATTTTGTGTGTATAAGCTGAAACTTTCTCTGTTCATCATACTGAATGAAGGAATTCTATTCGGTACGTACACATACATGTATATGTGTGTATATTATCAACTGTTTGATTTTGATAAGGGATTGTTTTATAAGAACTGTTTTCTAAATGATGATGTTTTATAATATTTACATGTTACTTTGTATCAACATTCATGAATAAAGCTTAATGATTATATTGTATACTTATGTTCTAGAAATTCAAGTCACCTTCGTTTTTTTATGTTTAATTTGATATTTTACAAGTGTTGCTTAAAATTTTAACCTGAGCATATAGATTTGCCACTTGTAGTTGATTCATTTTGGTTTTATGTTGGTTTATAATTTTCTATTGAAGTTACAATCTTTGTCTTTTTGCCTCTGATTGATACATATTTGATGAATAGGTGAGAAAAGTTGACATGCTTAACGGGGTCACTGTAGTAAGATCTGAGAAGGTGAAGGATGAACTTATACTGGATGGAAATGATATCGAGCTTGTTTCCCGATCTTGTGCTTTAATTAACCAGGTACTCTTTTTTTACTTGATTTTTTGAATCTGTTTTTAGTAACGTTAACATAAGATAAAACGTTGTACACACAATTTTGATCTATTGACTGTACATGCGTCGTGCAGAAATGCCATGTGAAGAACAAGGATATCCGTAAGTTTCTTGATGGTATCTATGTGAGTGACAAGGCGAAAATAGAAGAGGAAGCTTAAGTCTGCTACACCATTTTCTTCATTTCAACACAAGTGTTTAATTTTAAGGATGATGTTAGGTTGTTTTATTCAACTTTTAAGTTTCTTGATCAATGTTTCTTGAGTTTAGTTTGGACCATGCCTTTGATATAATGTCATCATTATTTTTGGTAGCAAAAGATTTCTCAGTTTTCTATTACATTCCAAGCAGCTAAATAAAATGCGTGTTCAGGTTGCCAGTGTTAATAATATGATCTATATTGCCAGCTTCAAAAGACGTTAGTTTAAATCTAGAAAGGCGGGTTCGATCAACCTGCAAATCCTTCTCAAGGTGTCGTCTCTCTTATCTTCGTTTAGATTATTAGTCTGTCTCAAATGCTTGCTGGTAAGAATACTTGCAGAATTTATATTTTATACATAACTAGTGATATAACCTTGTACAACGTACATACACAAATTTTCATCGTACATTCATACAATGTAGTTTTTTATCGTACATTCATACAATCAAATACGCAATAACAACTAAACTTATTAACTAAAACCTAACCTAAATCCAATTTCATTTCGTTTGTGCTAATTTACCTTTGCTCAGGCAGTGACAAGAACATAAACTTTTAACCGGGGTCCTAATATAATTTTAACTTAATAATCATTAGTTAGTTAGTATATACACCAACAATTTCATTTTCTGATATACTTCTTTATATCTACTTTTTTTTTTGTTATCACGTTATTGGCATTTAACAAATTCAACAAAGCTTTAATGTTTGGTTGCGGTTCGAATATTTCTTTTAAAAATGCATCCTAATAAAACAAATTAATATATATATATATATATATATATATATATTAAAAAATAGAGTAAAGGATAATACATAAAATATGTAAAAAAATATTATAACCTATAGATAATGTATAGTAAAGTAATCAAACAATGGTTTATTACTTAGTAAAGCTTAACACAAAGATTATATTATATATAATTATATATAATATAAAAAAAAGAAAATGAATAGTATTGTACTACATCTATGTTTCACAACTTCATCAATTTTTTTGTCCTTTATTCTATTTTGTCATTTAGTGTAATTTTTTTTTTCATTTACAACCCATATAATTTAATTATTGTATTTTCTTTCTTTTACTTTAACTAAATTACTTTTATACCCCAAATAGTTTCTTTTATTGAACATGTTAATTCCGTTTTAGACATATTTTTTAATTTTTCTTTTTATTTGCTATAACGAGTGTGACAAATGTTTTTTTAGTTTAATATTTTTTAACGAACATGCAAATACTCTTTTGAACATATTTTTTTAACTTTTTTTCTTTGCTATAATGAGTGCGCCGAAGCCGACCGAGTTTCTATCGTTTACCTTATTTACTATATCGTTTTACCTTTTGTTATTATTATGATGTTCAGGGCCGAGTTACGACGCAAATAGCATAATTCACTAATATATCGTTTTAATTGATTTTACAAATATATCTATCGGTTGTCATGGTGCGCTATACGTTCTGAATTCCAACTGTATCCCTACGCAACACGCGGGTAACTACGACCCTAGTTCGTTATAAATTATAAAAATTAAGAAACAATGAATAAACCATAAAATATATAAATTTACTTTGAATTGCGATGTGTTGTCAGAAACTTTTTCTGTACCATCTTTCCCCAATAACAAATATAATTAAAAACAATAGATCATCTTTCTCTATTAACCAAAGCTCCTTGTCGAAAAACAAAAATTCCACCATCATGCTATCCATCTTTTGATCTTTTATCTTTCACTTTTACTATTTTCTTATGTGGATCCGTGGATGTGATCAGGGGCATTCTAATAAGAGATATCTGATATATAAAATGGAGAAGAAAAATAGCACACTTCGCCAAGATAGTTGAGAGTTTTCCCGGGCAACCCCTAGGATACCCATAAATCCGCCCCTCCTGGGAATGGTAAAATCTAGTTGTGAACATGCATATTACGTACATTTTTTACATAGTAAAAACAAAAATGTTTCTAATATTCGTTAGATGCATATAAGACTACAAGGAGTCATGAGGGCAAGGGCAAAGCCCCTGCCTTGCCATGTAGACCATGTGAGCTTTGTCCTCCACGTCAAAAAAGGCAAAGGGTGGTAAAAAACAAGGACAAATCCCAAAAATCAAGTTGGTTAGGGTGGAGAGGTGTTGGACCTACAAAAGAATAGATTGTATCAAAAGCCAGAACTTACTTCTCTAATCATGAAATAAGCAAGAAATGATCTACAACTCTCTCCAAAGATAGTGAATCTTGAACACTAACAGAACATCTGTTTGAAGATTCCAAAGATCTGTTCAAGGCATGGAAACACTGTTGGAGAAGAAGAAACCTTTGTTTAATGGCCAAAACCCTATTGAAGACAACGCACTAATATTGAAGACAAAACATCTGTTCTGGCCTAAACAAATGTTTGAAACAAGTCAACAGTGGTTTGTAGAACAACTGTTTTAATGTAAAAGTGATTGCTTAAACAAATATTTAGTATAGTTAATCAATTGTTAATTCCATTTGACGTTTCTAACATCTGTGGAATATTTTCTGTTTGAAATGTTAGATGCTTTTATCAGGGTGATGTCAGCCCTGATTACGAACAAATGTTTGTACTCAGTATAAATAAATCTCACCTATTAGAGATTAATTTTATCACTTGATATCCTTATTGTACGAACTAAAAAGAGTGATCAGGCTGAGGGGAAGTTTATATAATCATTCTTGTAATTGTAATATTTTGATTTCAATATAAAACAATTTGATAAACTTTCCACTCTTGTGTTTGACTTTAAATTCCGTTGCATTCATTACTACTTCCATAAATCATATAAGCTTTATCTACATTTCATTAATCCATGTCATAGAATAAACACAAGTGAAAACTCAGATCCTAACAAGAGGAAGGGCAACATTCATGAGTATCCTGCCTTGGACGACGCCCATGTGTGGGCAAGGACAGGGTGGTGTTGGGGCGTGGAAGGGCTATGCCCTCCCCTCTTGACGCCATGACATCGTATAATCTAATGGAAGTAGATAGATAGTACCATTTAGATTTTGTATGATATGTAACCCTTGTGCAAAATTTTGGGCTTTAAAAAACTTTTTCTCCAAAAGCAATTCGATAATCGAAAACTTAAACGTAATCCGTTTAACGCGACATACACTCCGGGACGAGTACATAAGCTACACATACCCTAAATGCCCTTTAAATAACTTATATTTAAGTTTTGAGGGTTTAAGAATGACAAAAACACGTTTATACAAGTTCAGGGACTATATTGCAACAACTGCGAAAGTCTGCCGATTCTCGTATTTTAATACGGTCCTTGAGTAGACATCAAAAAATTCTTGTAATCAATAAAATCTTGTAATTTATTGAAGAGATTGCAAAAACATCAATCGTTGCGCAATTTCGATCAATTTCGTGTTCGTTAAAGCGTTTTACGTAATTTAGCGAAACGCGTAACCGTATGACGTGTGCATGTATATACATATTGTTACAATGAATTTTACACACGATTCGGCTTTAAATTTATAAAAATGATTTATACTTCAACACTAAAACACACACAAAAGGGCAAGTGTGCCCCGTCATATATGTAGTAAAGTATCGGTAAGAACCAAGTATCGATCCAAGGATGTGGACGGAATGCGATAATACTAAACCTTTATCAATTGTGTAGCGGTAATAAAAATATAGATGGAAAGTTTGTTTAAACTAGAACATAACTAAATTATATATTTTTTTCTTTTTTTAAACATAATAGACTCCAAATATGAAAAATATATAAATAGCCTTGCATTATGAACAATCAGAACATGTTAACTAAGTTGGTTTTGCCACTAGAAACACTTGGTTAATTTTCCATTTTTCAAAGACAATTAGCATCCCTTTCGGGAATCCTAACATGACAACTCTTCGGAAAGTTAAAACGATAAACACACTTTAACCACCTAAAATTGTTCTTTAACGCCCTATTGATGAATGTCCATGTAAATCCTCTAAAGATAAGTTAGTCATCCGTTAAGAGTTTTCTAACCTCACTTAATCAAGGAAAGCGACACCGATAAACACAATGCAACCACCGAGACAAGAATAAACTAGATTAAATCACACCAAGTTCATTTTACAAATCTTGAACATAAATATACCAAGATAACAATTTTGGCCTAAATCACTAACAATGCCATAACTTATGTCAAGAATTTGTAACAACACCATCTAACCCGCTAGGGTCCTTCCGTGAGTGAAAACACTCTTGATTAATATTAATTACCCCTTATTAAACCAATACCCATTTCTAGTTTCATGGTGTAAACATTTTAAACAAGTTAAAAGTCTACTAATAGATGATTAATTAAGCTTCTTTTTGTAAATATCTCAACTAACCACATACTAATCATCCAAGATAATTAGCTTTAATCAAGAATCCACCATCAATAAACAAGGTTGCTAATCAATCATCAAGGATTAACATAGAAAGTGTTAAGTGTCATTACAAACATAATTAACATACTAATGGTTGTTCATGAAGCAAGTAAACATGGTGTTTTTGCCCTAAGGCTACAATAATACATAATACATCAAATCAATGCTTGAAATGTAACCAAAATCATGGAAAGAACAAGAATTCAAACCATAAGCAAGCAAGGATTAGATGGATTGGATGATTAATAGGTTTCTTTGCAACTAGGAGGCTTGAATTCGACCCAAACAGGCTGTTTCAGGAGCCCCAAAAATTGCCCAAAAGCTTGCAAAAATATCCAATATTTCAACCAGAATGCCATCTGTTGTTTTTATAACCTTTTCAATCGGCACGACCGTGCCAATAAAGTGCACAACCGTACACTGTTCATGAGATCTTGTAACGTCAGCAGATCTGGGCAGATATTCCAAAAGTGGCACTGCCGTGCCAAAGGCGGCACTGCCGTGCATGTACGAGAAACAGCCGGCTATGCCAGCTGCAATGGCAGTGCATCAGAGAAATCAAGATCGGCACTGTCGTGCCAGCATCCGCATGGCCATGCGTGTTCGAGGGAGAGCTGGCACTACCAGCCGCACTGGTAGTGCATCCGAGGAATCAAGGTGGGCACTGCCGTGCCAAGGTTGGAACTACCGTGCCAATGGTGCTGAACACAACAGAATCTTCGTATCTCTTCCGATTCGCCCAGAAAATCCTCGTTTTCTTCATCTTCTTGTCTGGCACGCTGTTTAAGACCTGCAAATCGAAACATACATGATTAAGTGCCTAAATTCGATTTATGGGCAAAAACGCGTAAAACAGGAGTAAAATGGGGGACTAAAGTATGTGTAAGTTAACATATATCAAACCTCCCCACACTTGAACTTTGCTTGTCCTCAAGCAAACTAAAATCAAAATAGACTAAAAGAAAGTTTCTAATGAGATTAAATAACTTACAAACTACATACTAATAGACATACATACGGTTAGCCGGTTTTTCGAAAGGCGACGTCAAAGGATTCAAACCAAACAAGCACATGCAAATATATGTAAAGATAACCAAAAAGCCATGATTCCACATTCGATTGACTTAGCATGCAAATCCTCACACATCTCACAATGTTCACATACACTCGGCTATATTTGTAAAACATACATTAAATGCGTATGTGTAAACACTCTATGCCTAGACAATGAATCGGGTAATATCATAAGCTTGTCAAAAGATCTAATCTCCACCAAATAACATGTGAAAAAGTATAAATCAAGAGGTCTTTACGGGTTGTAACGATAGGCTAGGATAAAAGGTGTGGAATGGACATTTAAAAGTGACTAAATGGTTAAAACTCGGTAGTTGCTTTTAACTAGCGTAAAATAAACAAAACTATACATAAATAACGCTTTAAAAAGACAACATGCGAGTTTTAGAGCTAGTCGACGATATTCTTCTCTTTTAGCAATCAAAATTGCTCGAATCTTGTCGTCTTCACCCTATTTTAGGGTGTCCTATTTTCTAATCTTTAATTTTTTTTTGTTTTTTTAACTTTAATGCTTTTGTACAACAAATAACTAATTACAAAGAACGCTAGTTACATGGTAACTTTAACCGAGTTTAAACACTAAGGTTTAAAAATAAAAAAGGCTAAATTTGGCTAAGTGGGTTAATTGGTTGGGTAAAAGAAAGAGGAACACGTGATAAGGCTCAACGTGGTTAATCCTAGTGGATGACATAGGGTTTAGGGAAAACAAATGAAAGAAAAAGGCTAGAAACAAAAGGTTCTCTAAGTGCCTCTTTCATTTTTACACAATCTCACATGTTTATGGTCTCGACAAGTATGCTAGTAACAAGTTCTAAACTATACGAGACATCCGACACAATCCTAATCCGAAATGAACAAACATATAACTAATCTAAGGCTCAAGAACATGCTCACATAACGGAGGGAATGGGTAAAAGTGTGAAAATTAACATGCAAGTCTTTCTTTCTTTGTCACATTTTTAGTTATCTTTTTTGAAATTTATTAGGCTTGTCGGTCCTTTAACGTATCTGATGCTTTCTAAAACAAAAATTAATCGGTTTATTTATTTATTTATTTATTTTTTTAAGGACAAACAAAGTCACAATGTTAAACCCCCTCCCCACACTTGAACTTTGCATTGTCTCCAATGCGAAACTCAAAAATAGAGAAAAAAGAGAATAACACTCCCCTGAACAGTGACGAAGATGAAGGAATGAACCGTCGACTCGGTTTTGTTTATCTCGCCCAATGTATATCTAGTACCTGCATGAATGTCACAATAACAAAAACCATGTCAACAAACTGATCGCAAAATAAAACATATAAAGATAATAATAAAAATAACCATCATTAGCTAAAAAGAAAATAAAATAAAAAAGTAGCAATTTTTTTTGAGAAAAACATATCGGGGGTTCTAATAAAAAATACCCAAACTGAAAACCCCAAATAAAACATAACAAACCAAGAAAATAAAAGATAGACACGAGCTGAAACGACGAACCGCATGCTCAGAACATGATTAAAGTACAAGGTTTATACAAAAATATCAAGAATTAGGGTTTTAGTTTGGATTTATGAAGAGACCCTCAAATTTCTTGAAGACAAATACTAATATAAGACAAAATACAAGATTAAATACGAAAAAAAGATTAAAAAAATACGAAAGGATTCATACCTTTTGAGTGTTTTGTGATGATTTCTTACAAAAAACGGTGATTTGTTGGAGGAGAGAAAAGAGAGAACGGTTGTGCACTTTATGATTTTTACGTTTGATATATATATATAGGGTAGGGTTCATGAGTGAACAATGTTGTATTTGTGAACAAAATGAACTTATCTTGACAATTGATTTTGTAGATCTAAATTTTTTCTTTAGTGGCAAGATTGTAATTATTTTTTGTAACCTACATGTATTTTAATAAATACAAGGATACAATTGTATTTTCTCTCTCCGTTTAATTTATTTATTTATTTCTCTTTTGATTTCTCTTCCCACTTAAAAGAATATTTAACTGTATTTTTATACTTTTTTCTCTCACCAATTACCTAATTTTATAATTTTAAAAATACAAACATTATCAAATATTGTTCCATCTAAAACATGATGAAAAATATTTAATTATATTCTCTATACATATATGTATTATACGCATTCACATTTTAGAAACGTATATACACATATGTACATTCATAATATACCTCTAGCTAGAAGTCAATGATATTGTTGTTCAGCATTGTACATATGTGTATAACAAGGATTCGAGATGGTTACTCAACATTGTACACATGTGTACAGTCTCGCTAACTATCAGTTTATACAAGATATATAGCTGCTAGTTTATACACATGTGTACAGTCTCGTTAACTACCAGTTTATACAATATACACAATTGTTAGTTTATACACATATGTACAGACTTTTATACATCTGTGTATTATATTCAGAACTGGTTACATATGTGTATATTAACAACATATTTATAAAATACGTTTCTAAACATTCTAATATAATTTCTTTTGAAAGCGTAACGCATTCAAAATAAAGTATTTTTTCCTATTATAAACAATACCAAGTGTTGGTATCATACTATACTTTTTTATGAATATGTAATGAAGTTTTTTTAATTTTGCTATTACCAACATAATCAAACACTAGGTAAAAAAAATAACTGATAATAAGTGCAAGGCTTATACGTATATAATACACATAATCGATACGTTAAATAATCAATTAAGAAAACTAGGTATCACTTTGATACATAAATGTATCTCGCTCTACACACATAGGTATCTCGCTCTACACACATATGTATCTCGAGTATCACGCGAATATACAAAATAAATGTAACACCCTGAAAACGGGTTTGGTAGTCAAACCACGTTAATAATAAAGAACGGGTGAAATACCGTTAGTGGTAAAAATTAACCCGGTAATATTAGGATTTAAATAAATAATCCTAATGTTAATTAAAAAGAAGAATAAACGCTTCTAGAAGACAAAGTTTATAAGAGGCCCGAGTTAACGGGGCTTAAAATAAAACGGGCTACAACTCCCTGAACCCACTAAGTTAACTAGGAATAATAAACCTAGTTAGTAATGTAATTAAGTGATAAAGTATGAGCTATAGCTTCATTTGATCAAAACGAAACATGAGAGACTAATATGAACAAGTGGGTAAAATTAGTCTTAGTAAAAACTAATAATAAAAACACAACACACACTAAGTGTGTGTGTGTGTGCGTACGGTCAGGAGAAGAAACAAGGGGGTGAAACCCTTGTTCAAGTTCAAACCCAAAATTGAAGGTCAATTTGAGACCTGAATCGATGCATGAACGCAAATTATTGATCACCTAAGCTAGGAGATCAAAAGGTATGTCAAATTTTGTAATTTCGTGATATCTTGAAATCTTGATAAACACTCATAATTGAAATTCATGCTTGAATGTTGAATGTATAAGTGTTGTTATGTTGAAACCATGTCTAGGAGTAAACCCTAGTTGAAAGTTTGATGATTTCGGGTTGAAAACTATGAAATTGATGAACACCCATATATGTGCTAAGTGGGTTTTATGTCATTGTGATGAACACATGATTTTGTATGTGTAGTTATGAGAAAACTGAAGTTATGATGCAAGATAGTGATATAGATCATGAATACTAGACCAAGGGCTTGATTTTGATAATATAAACTTGGTTAAAAATTAGTAATGAACTAGAAAAGAGTAGTATAAAAATCTTGCCCATGCCTAAACAAATGTGGATATGTAGAAATTACGAAAGAAACAAGTAATTGGCTAATTTGACTAATTACGTGTGATATGGAATAATACGGGTTCTAAACATGATGTTGATTTGAACCTAATTGTGTATAAATATAAGTAAATAGACGATTGACTTTTAAAAAGTCAAACCAACCTATGATAGAGTTCAATAAGTAAAACCGGTATAAAGGTTCATAAGGTATGAAGGTCATGATCTACAATGACTAATCTAATCACCTTGTGAATATTATATGATAGTTTGACGCTTGACAAGCTAAGTGGAAGCTTGGGAAGGAAGCGGGTCAAACGAATCAAGTATGAAGGAAAAAGCGTAGTTTGGATGCAAGGTAAGTGAAGCTTACACCCTTTTATAAAATACCTACTTGTGTGTTTTGAGTATTGAATAAGGGAAATTTCATAATAGAAATTTGATGTTCCGACGTGAAATAATATGAGTCGGAACAAGTGAAAATGGTGGGAAACCATAATTTATGGTAAAAAGGGGTAAAACGGTAAATTAGTCATGTGATGAAGAACAAACAAGGAATTTTGAAACATTACGTTGTGGTTTAAACCGTGACGGGTAAAAGTGGTAAAATATTAATCCGAACATGAGTTGACGGATAGATAAAAAGATTTGAAAAGACACCACCATGGCGTAAGTCATAACGGGTCAAACAAAATAAGAAACTACTTTTGAGAAATATGAACTCACGGAGTAAACTGGAATAGGTTAAAGAGGTGAGATGGTAATTAAATACCATCTTAAAAGATAAATGGTTATTTCAACTAACCTGGTCAAATAGTGTTAACACTATTTGACAAATAACAATTGATGATCGCTTGTTGAGTTTTGTGATCACAGGGAAATAAGATATGGTTCGTGTTGCTTTTTATCTAGTAACTAATAGTGAAAGGTATTTAAACGGATCAATGCTGTGACCCGAGCCAGGTACGCATAAATAAGACTATAGCTAACCGAGCAATTTTGGTTAAATATCTAGTAAAAGTCCTTCGTCGTAAAACGAGAGGCTAAAGTTGACCAAAACACCCTTGATGGGTAAATTGGACAAACGACCCTTATGGGTTGTTTAGAAATAAGTTATTTGATCAATTAAACACTTAGGACAATTATAAAAGCGAAAGGTATGATCCTAGTGAGTCAAATGCTTTAAAATGCGTTTTGTCGTAAATTAGTAATCCGAAAGATAAAACTCGAAACAAATAGTAACCATTAAAATCTACTACAATTATAGTTGTGATAGAAGATTCTTTGTTAAAGTAATGTGGTAATATAATGCTAGAAGCGAATGTAAGTGAATTATGCGGAAAAATGCTTAAATACCCCTTAACGGGTCAAAATAAGCATCTAAGTAAAAACGGGTGTAAGAATATATATAAACTCGTGAATTGAACCTAGGATAATAGATAATATTGAAATATAAGGTTCACGAGAAGTTGGGATCAAACAAACATGTTTGTTTGATAAATACATGAACGGGTCAAAATTTAGTAAATATATATTAAGCCGAGGGCTTCAAAAATCTCAAATTTGTTAATTCGGATGTTGGGTTTTGACTCCATATGATGGAGAATCAAATTACGATCACCTAGGAAGAAACGGATCGTAAAACGGATAAGAATTGAGTGAGTTATGAAGTTTTAGGAGAAAGATGGGATTGCTGAAAATATGCAACAACCAGCTCGAAACTTTCTGTCAAAAGGGGGCGTGGCGTATGGCGACGCCCCGTGGCGTACGGCGACGCCCCTAAAATGTGCAATAAAAAAATGTTTTTTGTTTGTTTTAGTCTCCGGACTTGTTAAACACCTATAAACTAAATATGACTAACTCATTTCATGTTGTATGAAATGTAGGTGTATTGTAAGGTACCGGAAGACGATCAAGCTCAAAGAAGAACCGAACACGATCAAGATACAAGCTTCCGCACTTTGCATCGTCGTCATCTTTAAATGACGAATTACTTATGTTGTTTTGTATTTTTTTAAATCTGGAAATGTTTTAATAAACCTGTATTTTTCAGATCTATGTGTAATCATAATTACATATTTTTACTCGAAATCTATATGAAAATTGTTAAATAGAAGCAAGGGTCTTACAAGTTGGTATCAGAGCCTTGGTTTAAGAGATTCAAGCATGGTTGGGGACTATGCTTAGACTTAAATCTTATGCTCTCGTAAGGGTTGATGTTCGGTTCGAGACTTAATTGCAAATCCGGTAAGTATATTTATATTAACGGTTTATAATGATTAAAGTGCTATGAACAACACATTGGTTATCGTGTAATGCATGCCATTAAAGGAAAGATATAGTTAACGAAATTACGTGTGTTGACACGTACAGTAGAAAGCCTTGTATTATAATACGGGCGTTTATTGATGTTGACATTACTAATCTTTGTAAATGTTTTAGTTGAAGGACACTCGCATATAAAGATAGTGAGAGTTGAACAAATTGTAGATATGACGGAGGAACGGTCTGAAGTATGACAAGTGGAGCATGCTCACAAAGGACCTAAGTTGTGTAACGATATCGGACAAAGATAATGGCAAGGAAAGCCCATTATGGCGAGCATCTACCAGGTGCACACTTTAAATTTATTGTACAAATAGTAATATGCAACAAATACGTAGATATTGACTGTTGCATATGTAAGATAAAAACTTGGAAAAACCTGGATAGAATACCTATCTAGGATGATGTTTTGAAGAGAAATTTAGTAGAAACATGTGTTGTTCACAATTGTGATTAACAAAGAAATAACAGGATTAGTTTATGTGGAAACTTGGACAGAAGTAATCATCCAAGTAAATAATTCTCAATATAATACTATTTAGAAAAGTAGCGATTACATTAACGAAAGTGATGGTATAACAGTTTGATAAAAAGAAAACATTATAGATGTGCGAGAATAAAACGGGTAAAACTAATAATTGTTAAATAACAATTAAATAAAGTTTTACCGATTGAAACCATGAATATGGATATTAGTAGAGAGGTTTTACATGGGGCGTGATGCGAAGATTATAAAAAGGTCATGTGTGTCATGTGTTGATCGCTTACTCTGGCCAAGTAAGTAGTGAACACGCGATACCATGAACTTCTTATAATGGACACATTTATGTCCGATGTGGTAAGGATGAGGCGAATGGGACTAATTAAAAAGGTACCCAAACGGATTAATAAGTAAAATATTTGATAATAATGTCAACGCAAGCCGGGTAACGGAAGCGTAATACATTAGAATGACGAGCCCGAGGGAAGGGACAAGAATCAAAGAAAACGAAATTCACACGGACAAGTCAAATAGATTGAATAAAGAATAAAGGACTTGGTTGAATAAAAGTGATGGAATTCGCTAAGACGACCAAATAAAATAAAACAAAGTCTAAAGGCATACCAGAATGGTTGCTTTGATGATGACTTCGGTAAAAATACCCGATAGATGGGTGAGATTTTGAGAATATGCGTAAACCAAGAGACGGGAACGCGGATTAAAAGTCAAAAGACTCGGATTATGAGTTATGACTAAAAGACGATAAGATTTTGCAAACAGAAATTTTGATAATTACGTTCAGCTATTTCAAAGTTGAACAGGTTGAATAAAGAATGAAGTTTGACATTCATAAGTGACAAAATTCACACAAACAAGTCAAACGAGTTAAATAAAGAGTAACGTTTGATAGTGTAAGTAGCGCAAACCGAATAATGGGAGCGCAAAATATTGATAAACCTATGTAATGGGTCATGAGAGAATGTAAGAAAAAAAAGGAAAAACGCAAACCGGACAACGGGAGCGTTAAAAACAATAAAGATAAAAGAACCCGGGTAACGGGGATGTAAAGAAATATAGGTGTAAACCAGATAATGCTAAGCGAGAACAAACCGACGCGTAAATGACGTGAGAAGTCATAGAGTCGGAAGAATAGTCCAAAAGAAAACGAATGTAGCTTTAGACTAAGGTCAAATTCATTAGAATTAAAAAAGTGAAAATAAATGATTTTTTTAAACTTAAAAAGGGTGCCTTGACACCAAAAATATATATTTTAAGAACGAAATGACACGAGTAAAAGATGATCTACGGGATCACCATAACCTTCGGGTTATAAACAATGTAAAGGTCTACGGGACCAAAATGACCATTGGGTCACAAATAGAAATAAACAAATTATAGGGGTCTCACCTTAAAAAGGTGAAAAACCTAAGGAAATAGCTTACGAGGCTAAGTGAAAGAACCTATGGGTCACTTAGATTAAGCGTGAGAACTGGTTACGCTTCCCCGCGTAATATATAATGGAAAAGAATAAAATTCTTGATTGTCAATTTCTTCATACGAGTAATTGACGTAAGTTAAAAAAACGTTAAACTAAAATTCAGTTTTTAGTCAAAAGGAACGTTTAAACGAGCTTAATTAGTATGATGGTTTGGGAAACGATTAACAATAAAAGAAACAGGTCTTGACACCAATGAGTGTAAGGCGATAAATTCGAAAGGAAGATTTTTGGTATAAAAAGCTTAAATAAACTTAAACAGAACGTGATGCGATGCGATCATGGTCTAGAAAAGTAATATAAACGTAATTGCATTTGTAGCGCGAGCTAAGGCATGGGGGATTTAGAATGCTTGTAAGCCTTGGGAAGGCAATGTTAGTATAAAAGCGACATGTTTCGCTAAGTTAACCGAATGGGTTAAAATGAAGAGATCATGAAAAGTCTGGTTGACAAAAGTGAAAGATTTCACTAAAACATCCAAACAGGTAGAAATAACGAAAGAATTCACAATTATTTAAATTGTGTTATTTCACATGAAAGGTGACAAGGATAAGAAATAAAAGATGAAAGTTACGGTCCGTAAGGACTTACTCATGAAAGACGCACACGTCAATACAAATGATAACTATTGACCGAAAAGAATGAATGCCATGAAAATAAAACTAAGTTCGTTTAGTTTAAACCAATGAACTACGTAAATAAGGTTTCGAGGACGAAACCTTTGTAAGAGGGGTAGACTTGTAACACCCCGAAAACGGGTTTGGTAGTCAAACCACGTTAATAATAAAGAATGGGTGAAATACCATTAGTGGTAAAAATTAACCCGGTAATATTAAGTAATCCTAATGTTAATTAAAAAGAAGAATAAACGCTTCGAGAAGACAAAGTTTATAAGAGGCCCGAGTTAACGGGGCTTAAAATAAAACGGGATACATCTACCTTAACCCACTAAGTTAACTAGGAATAATAAACCTAGTTAGTAATGTAATTAAGTGATAAAGTATGAGTTATAGCTTCATTTGATCAAAACGAAACATGAGAGACTAATATGAACAAGTGGGTAAAATTAGTCTTAGTAAAAACTAATAATAAAAACACAACACACACTAAGTGTGTGTGTGTGTGCGTACGGTCAGGAGAAGAAACAAGGGGGTGAAACCCTTGTTCAAGTTCAAACCCAAAATTGAAGGTCAATTTGAGACCCGAATCGATGCATGAACGCAAATTATTGATCACCTAAGCTAGGAGATCAAAAGGTATGTCAAATTTTGTAATTTGGTGATATCTTGAAATCTTGATAAACACTCATAATTGAAATTCATGCTTGAATGTTGAATGTATAAGTGTTGTTATGTTGAAACCATGTCTAGGAGTAAACCCTAGTTGAAAGTTTGATGATTTCGGGTTGAAAACTATGAAATTGATGAACACCCATGTATATGCTAAGTGGGTTTTATGTCATTGTGATGAACACATGATTTTGTATGTGTAGTGATGAGAAAACTGAAGTTATGATGCAAGACAGTGATATAGATCATGAATACTAGACCAAGGGCTTGATTTTGATAATATAAACTTGGTTAAAAGTTAGTAATGAACTAGAAAAGAGTAGTATAAAAATCTTGCCCGCAAGGTGTTTGTTAAAATGCCTAAACAAATGTGGATATGTAGAAATTACGAAAGAAACAAGTAATTGGCTAATTTGACTAATTACATGTGATATGGAATAATACGGGTTCTAAACATGATGTTGATTTGAACCTAATTATGCATAAATATAAGTAAATAGACGATTGACTTTTAAAAAGTCAAACCGACCTATGATAGAGTTCAATAAGTAAAACTGGTATAAAGGTTCATAAGGTGTGAATGTCATGATCTACAATGACTAATCTAATCACCTTGTGAATATTATATGATAGTTTGACGCTTGACAAGCTAGGTGGAAGCTTGGGAAGGAAGCGGGTCAAACGAATCAAGTATGAAGGAAAAAGCATAGTTTGGATGCAAGGTAAGTGAAGCTTACACCCTTTTATAAAATACCCACTTGTGTGTTTTGAGTATTGAATAAGGTAAATTTCGTAATAGAAATATGATGTTCCGACGTGAAATAATATGAGTCGGAACAAGTGAAAATGGTGGGAAACCATAATTTATGGTAAAAAGGGGTAAAACGGTAAATTAGTCATGTGATGAAGAACAGACAAGGAATTTTGAAACATTAAATGCGTATGTGTAAACACTCTATGCCTAGACAATGAATCGGGTAATATCATAAGCTTGTCAAAAGATCTAATCTCCACCAAATAACATGTGAAAAAGTATAAATCAAGAGGTCTTTACGGGTTGTAACGATAGGCTAGGATAAAAGGTGTGGAATGGACATTTAAAAGTGACTAAATGGTTAAAACTCGGTAGTTGCTTTTAACTAGCGTAAAATAAACAAAAACTATACATAAATAACGCTTTAAAAAGACAACATGCGAGTTTTAGTGCTAGTCGACGATATTCTTCTCTTTTAGCAATCAAAATTGCTCGAATCTTGTCGTCTTCACCCTATTTTAGGGTGTCCTATTTTCTAATCTTTAATTTTTTTTTGTTTTTTAACTTTAATGCTTTTGTACAACAAATAACTAATTACAAAGAACGCTAGTTACATGGTAACTTTAACCGAGTTTAAACACTAAGGTTTAAAAATAAAAAAGGCTAAATTTGGCTAAGTGGGTTAATTGGTTGGGTAAAAGAAAGAAGAACACGTGATAAGGCTCAACGTGGTTAATCCTAGTGGATGACATAGGGTTTAGGGAAAACAAATGAAAGAAAAAGGCTAGAAACAAAAGGTTCTCTAAGTGCCTCTTTCATTTTTACACAATCTCACATGTTTATTGTCTCGACAAGTATGCTAGTGACAAGTTCTAAACTACACGAGACATCCGACACAATCCTAATCCGAAATGAACAAACATATAACTAATCTAAGGCTCAAGAACATGCTCACATAACGGAGGGAATGGGTAAAAGTGTGAAAATTAACATGCAAGTCTTTCTTTCTTTGTCACATTTTTAGTTATCTTTTTTGAAATTTATTAGGCTCGTCAGTCCTTTAACGTATCTGATGCTTTCTAAAACAAAAATTAACCGGTTTATTTATTTATTTATTTATTTTTTTAAGGACAAACAAAGTCACAATGTTAAACCCCCTCCCCACACTTGAACTTCGCATTGTCTCCAATGCGAAACTCAAAAATAGAGAAAAAAGAGAATAACACTCCCCTGAACAGTGATGAAGATGAAGGAATGAACCGTCGACTCGGTTTTGTTTATCTCGCCCAATGTATATCTAGTACCTGCATGAATGTCACAATAACAAAAACCATGTCAACAAACTGATCGCAAAATAAAACATATAAAGATAATAATAAAAATAACCATCATTAGCTAAAAAGAAAATAAAATAAAAAAGTAGCAATTTTTTTTTGAGAAAAACATATCGGGGGGTTCTAATAAAAAATACCCAAACTGAAAACCCCAAATAAAACATAACAAACCAAGAAAATAAAAGATAGACACGAGCTGAAACGACGAACCGCATGCTCAGAACATGATTAAAGTACAAGGTTTATACAAAAATATCAAGAATTAGGGTTTTAGTTTGGATTTATGAAGAGACCCTCAAATTTCTTGAAGACAAATACTAATATAAGACAAAATACAAGATTAAATACGAAAAAAAGATTAAAAAAATACGAAAGGATTCATACCTTTTGAGTGTTTTGTGATGATTTCTTACAAAAAACGGTGATTTGTTGGAGGAGAGAAAAGAGAGAACGGTTGTGCACTTTATGATTTTTACGTTTGATATATATATATAGGGTAGGGTTCATGAGTGAACAATGTTGTATTTGTGAACAAAATGAACTTATCTTGACAATTGATTTTGTAGATCTAAATTTTTTCTTTAGTGGCAAGATTGTAATTATTTTTTGTAACCTACATGTATTTTAATAAATACAAGGATACAATTGTATTTTCTCTCTCCGTTTAATTTATTTATTTATTTCTCTTTTGATTTCTCTTCCCACTTAAAAGAATATTTAACTGTATTTTTATACTTTTTTCTCTCACCAATTACCTAATTTTATAATTTTAAAAATACAAACATTATCA
Source organism: Scalesia atractyloides (assembly GCA_947069175.1). Taxonomy (NCBI): domain Eukaryota; kingdom Viridiplantae; phylum Streptophyta; class Magnoliopsida; order Asterales; family Asteraceae; genus Scalesia; species Scalesia atractyloides. The sequence continues at coordinate 61,750,834 of CAMTDV010000005.1, read as the reverse complement.
AATATTGTTCCATCTAAAACATGATGAAAAATATTTAATTATATTCTCTATACATATATGTATTATACGCATTCACATTTTAGAAACGTATATACACATATGTACATTCATAATATACCTCTAGCTAGAAGTCAATGATATTGTTGTTCAGCATTGTACATATGTGTATAACAAGGATTCGAGATGGTTACTCAACATTGTACACATGTGTACAGTCTCGCTAACTATCAGTTTATACAAGATATATAGCTGCTAGTTTATACACATGTGTACAGTCTCGTTAACTACCAGTTTATACAATATACACAATTGTTAGTTTATACACATATGTACAGACTTTTATACATCTGTGTATTATATTCAGAACTGGTTACATATGTGTATATTAACAACATATTTATAAAATACGTTTCTAAACATTCTAATATAATTTCTTTTGAAAGCGTAACGCATTCAAAATAAAGTATTTTTTCCTATTATAAACAATACCAAGTGTTGGTATCATACTATACTTTTTTATGAATATGTAATGAAGTTTTTTTAATTTTGCTATTACCAACATAATCAAACACTAGGTAAAAAAAATAACTGATAATAAGTGCAAGGCTTATACGTATATAATACACATAATCGATACGTTAAATAATCAATTAAGAAAACTAGGTATCACTTTGATACATAAATGTATCTCGCTCTACACACATAGGTATCTCGCTCTACACACATATGTATCTCGAGTATCACGCGAATATACAAAATAAATGTAACACCCTGAAAACGGGTTTGGTAGTCAAACCACGTTAATAATAAAGAACGGGTGAAATACCGTTAGTGGTAAAAATTAACCCGGTAATATTAGGATTTAAATAAATAATCCTAATGTTAATTAAAAAGAAGAATAAACGCTTCTAGAAGACAAAGTTTATAAGAGGCCCGAGTTAACGGGGCTTAAAATAAAACGGGCTACAACTCCCTGAACCCACTAAGTTAACTAGGAATAATAAACCCAGTTAGTAATGTAATTAAGTGATAAAGTATGAGCTATAGCTTCATTTGATCAAAACGAAACATGAGAGACTAATATGAACAAGTGGGTAAAATTAGTCTTAGTAAAAACTAATAATAAAAACACAACACACACTAAGTGTGTGTGTGTGTGCGTACGGTCAGGAGAAGAAACAAGGGGGTGAAACCCTTGTTCAAGTTCAAACCCAAAATTGAAGGTCAATTTGAGACCTGAATCGATGCATGAACGCAAATTATTGATCACCTAAGCTAGGAGATCAAAAGGTATGTCAAATTTTGTAATTTGGTGATATCTTGAAATCTTGATAAACACTCATAATTGAAATTCATGCTTGAATGTTGAATGTATAAGTGTTGTTATGTTGAAACCATGTCTAGGAGTAAACCCTAGTTGAAAGTTTGATGATTTCGGGTTGAAAACTATGAAATTGATGAACACCCATATATGTGCTAAGTGGGTTTTATGTCATTGTGATGAACACATGATTTTGTATGTGTAGTTATGAGAAAACTGAAGTTATGATGCAAGATAGTGATATAGATCATGAATACTAGACCAAGGGCTTGATTTTGATAATATAAACTTGGTTAAAAATTAGTAATGAACTAGAAAAGAGTAGTATAAAAATCTTGCCCATGCCTAAACAAATGTGGATATGTAGAAATTACGAAAGAAACAAGTAATTGGCTAATTTGACTAATTACGTGTGATATGGAATAATACGGGTTCTAAACATGATGTTGATTTGAACCTAATTGTGTATAAATATAAGTAAATAGACGATTGACTTTTAAAAAGTCAAACCAACCTATGATAGAGTTCAATAAGTAAAATCGGTATAAAGGTTCATAAGGTATGAAGGTCATGATCTACAATGACTAATCTAATCACCTTGTGAATATTATATGATAGTTTGACGCTTGACAAGCTAAGTGGAAGCTTGGGAAGGAAGCGGGTCAAACGAATCAAGTATGAAGGAAAAAGCGTAGTTTGGATGCAAGGTAAGTGAAGCTTACACCCTTTTATAAAATACCTACTTGTGTGTTTTGAGTATTGAATAAGGGAAATTTCATAATAGAAATTTGATGTTCCGACGTGAAATAATATGAGTCGGAACAAGTGAAAATGGTGGGAAACCATAATTTATGGTAAAAAGGGGTAAAACGGTAAATTAGTCATGTGATGAAGAACAAACAAGGAATTTTGAAACATTACGTTGTGGTTTAAACCGTGACGGGTAAAAGTGGTAAAATATTAATCCGAACATGAGTTGACGGATAGATAAAAAGATTTGAAAAGACACCACCATGGCGTAAGTCATAACGGGTCAAACAAAATAAGAAACTACTTTTGAGAAATATGAACTCACGGAGTAAACTGGAATAGGTTAAAGAGGTGAGATGGTAATTAAATACCATCTTAAAAGATAAATGGTTATTTCAACTAACCTGGTCAAATAGTGTTAACACTATTTGACAAATAACAATTGATGATCGCTTGTTGAGTTTTGTGATCACAGGGAAATAAGATATGGTTCGTGTTGCTTTTTATCTAGTAACTAATAGTGAAAGGTATTTAAACGGATCAATGCTGTGACCCGAGCCAGGTACGCATAAATAAGACTATAGCTAACCGAGCAATTTTGGTTAAATATCTAGTAAAAGTCCTTCGTCGTAAAATGAGAGGCTAAAGTTGACCAAAACACACTTGACGGGTAAATTGGACAAACGACCCTTATGGGTTGTTTAGAAATAAGTTATTTGATCAATTAAACACTTAGGACAAGTATAAAAGTGAAAGGTATGATCCTGGTGAGTCAAATGCTTTAAAATGCGTTTTGTCGTAAATTAGTAATCCGAAAGATAAAACTCGAAACAAATAGTCACCATATTAAAATCCATTACAATTATAGTTGTGATGGAAGATTATTTGTTAAAGTAATGTGGTAATATAATGCTAGAAGCGAATGTAAGTGAATTATGCGAAAAAATGCTTAAATACCCCTTAACGGGCCAAAATAAGCATCTAAATAAAAACGGGGGTAGAATATATATAAACTCGTGAATTGAACCTAGGATAATAGATAATATTAAAATTATAAGGTTCACGAGAAGTTGGGATCAAACAAACATGTTTGTTTGATAAATACATGAACGGGTCAAAATTTAGTAAATATATATTAAGCCGAGGGCTTCAAAAATCTCAAATTTGTTAATTCGGATGTTGGGTTTTGACTCCATATGATGGAGAATCAAATTACGATCACGTAGGAAGAAACGGATCGTAAAACGGATACGAATTGAGTGAGTTATGAAGTTTTAGGCGAAAGATGGGATTGCTGAAAATATGCAGCAACCAGCTCGAAACTTTCTGTCAAAAAGGGGGAGTGGCGTACGGCGACGCCCCTAAAACGTGCAAAAATAAAAAAATGTTTTCTTGTTCGTTTTAGTCTCCGGACTTGATTTAAACACCTATAAACTAAATATGACTAAATCATTTCATGTTGTATGAAATGTAGGTGTATTGTAAGGTACCGGAAGACGATCAAGCTCAAAGAAGAATCGAACACGATCAAGATACAAGCTTCCGCACTTTGCATTGTCGTCATCTTTAAATGACGAATTACTTATGTTGTTTTGTATTGTTTTAAATCTGGAAATGTTTTAATAAACCTGTATTTTTCAGATGTATGTGTAATCGTAATTACATATTTTTACTCGAAATCTATATGAAAATTGGTAAATAGAAGTAAGGGTCTTACAATAAATAAATAATTTAAATATAATATGTGAATAATAACTGAATTATGTAGGACTCTAAATTCATAAACAACAGAATAAATAATTCTTGCAAATATGAAAAAGAAAAGTTTACCAAACAAAATGAGACTTTATTTAAATAAATAAATATGTAATTTAGTGTATTTTCAGAAGAAGCACCAGAAAGTTTAGACCTTATTCAAAATTCCAAAGTTTCAATCTCTTATAATTAAAATATTAGCAAAATAATTAAAAATGAGAGAGAGAGAGAGAGTTAAGAGATGATAAATTTAAGGATTTTAATTAAATATACTTAGGTAATGTCAATCTTACCCTTTTAATCTAAAAAAATGATCAAGGGCCAAGATTAGTTCACTCAGTTCACTCTAAAGAAGTTGTTCACTCTTGATCATAATCCTATATATATATATATATATACACATATATATATATATATATTATTTATTATTTTTTAATTTTAATATTTTTTATTAATTTAGATATATTTTTTAGGTTTTATTTTATTTTGTTTTATTTTGTATGTTGTTTTTTTTATGCACGGGCATGCACATGATATGCATGGTCGTGCATATCAACAAATGCACTGAGGTGCATAACAGTTCTCGAGTGCACGGCTGTGCATGTGACGCACACGGCCGTGCGCTTCAGCAACGCATAGGGTGTGCACAAATTTTCTCGAACAGGTGAATTGCACGGCCTTGCGGATAACTGCACGACCGAGCGGTACCTGTGTCTCTGCAGACAGAACTTGCAGAATCCTCCAAACTTGATTTTTTTCATAAAAAATCACAACTTTTACAAGATTTTACTTATTTGTGGACCATATCAACGCCAAAACTCTACAAGGCATGAATCAAAACTATAAAAACTTACAAAATACTGAAACAATTAGAAAAGCGAAATATATATATATATATATATATATATATATATATATATATATATATATATATATATATATATATATAATATCTACAAATTTACCCCCAAGCATGCTAAACACGCGTGCTAAGTTTTTTCAATGAGTCGATATCTAGACTCCCTCCCCCATACTTGTTACGCGTGCGGGGTGTGGAGTTCGATTACCTCCACAGACGAATCAACCGGCCCGGCAACATTAAAGTTTTAATGTATGGCCGTTCACCTTGAAAGTTACATCGTCGGCATTGTCGATCGCGACGGTACCGTACGGGAAAACCTCCTTCACCGTAAGGTGCCGTCCATCTTGAGTATAACTTTCCGGAAATAAATGCAACCAAGAGTTATAAAGCAAGACAAGGTGTCCCGCTTGAAATTCTTTGTGGTCCTTCAAGCGCTTGTCATGTAACCTCTTGATCCGTTTTTTTTGTTGTAATAAACAACATTTTTCTGTTTAAAAAAAATTAAAATACTTCTAAAACTCATAGGTAGGCTAAATATTTATAAAAATTGAAAACGAATAAAAATGCTTGAAATGGTAAGCAAGAGTAGTTTTTCGGTTTCAAAAATTTAAGAAATAAATGAATAATTAGTTCGAATTCAAACAAACAAACAAGTGGAATAAAAATCAAATAAATATTTGAACAAGCTTGAAAACGAATAAACCAAATCGACTAAAAATAAAAACATGAACAAACAAATAAATAAATGGTATAGAAAATATTTACGGGAATTCACAAGTATGTACACCGATAAAATATTGACTCTGGTCGTTCCTAAAACTTGCCACATCCCCGGAAACGGCGCCAAAAACTTGACGTGTGCGTGTATATACATATTGTTACAATGAATTTTACACACGATTTGGTTTTAAATTTATAAAAATGATTTATACTTCAACATTAAAACACACACAAAAGGGCAAGTGTATCCCGTCATATATGTAGTAAAGTATCGGTAAGAACCAAGTATCGATCCAAGGATATGGGCGGAATGCGATAATACTAAACCTTTATCAATAGTGTACCAGTAATAAAAATTAGATGGAAAGTTTGTTTAAACTAGAACATAACTAAATTATATATATATTTTTTTTCTTTTTTTTAAACATAATAGACTCCAAATATGAAAAATATATAAATAGCCTTGCTTTATGAACAACCGGAACATGTTAACTAAGTCGGTTTTGCCACTAGAAACACTTGGTCAATTTTCATTTTTCAAATACAATTAGTATCCCTTTCGGGAATCCTAACATGACAACTCTTCGGAAAGTTAAAACGATAAACACACTTTAACCACCTAAAATTGTTCTTTAATGCCCTATTGATGAATGTCCATGTAAATCCCCTAAAGATAAGTTAGTCATCCGTTAAGAGTTTTCTAACCTCACTTAATCAAGGAAAGCGACACCGATAAACACAATGCAACCACCGAGACAAGAATAAGCTAGATTAAATACGCCAAGTTCATTTTACAAATCTTGAACATAAATATACCAAGATAGCAATTTTGGCCTAAATCACTAACAATGTTATAACTTATGTCAAGAATTTGTAACAACACCATCTAACCCGCTAGGGTCCTTCCGTGAGGGAAAACACTCTTGATTAATATTAATTACCCCTTATTAAACTAATACCCATTTCTAGTTTCATGGTGTAAACATTTTAAACAAGTTAAAAGTCTACTAATAGGTGATTAATTAAGCTTCTTTTTGCAAATATCTCAACTAACCACATACTAATCATCCAAGATAATTAGCTTTAATGAAGAATCCACCATCAATAAACAAGGTTGCCAAACAATCATCAAGGATTAACATAGAAAGTGTTAAGTGTCAATATAAACATAATTAACATACTAATGGTTGTTCATGAAGCAAGTAAACGTGATGTTTTTGCCCTAGGGCTACAATAATACATAATACATCAAATCAATGCTTGAAATGTAACCAAATCATGGAAAGAACAAGGATTCAAACCATAAGAAAGCAAGGATTAGATGGATTGGATGATAAATAGGCTTCTTTGCAACTAGGAGGCTTGAATTCAACCCAAACAGGTTGTTTCCGGAGCCCCAAAATCGCCCAAAAGCTTGCAAAAATATCCAATATTTCAACCAGAATGCCATCTGCTGTTTTTTATAACTTTTTCAATCGGCACGGCCGTGCTAATAAAGTGCACGTTCGTACACTGTTCATGAGATCTTGTGACGTCAGCAGAATGTGGGCAGATATTTCAAAAGTGGCACTGCCGTGCTAAAGGCGGCACTACCATGCCAAAGGCGGCACTGCCGTGCATGTCGGAGAAACAGCCGGCACTTCAAGCTGCACCTACAGTGCATCCAAGAAATCAAGATCGGCACTGTTGTGCCAGCATCCTCATGGTCATGCGTGTCCATGGGAGAGCTGGCACTGCCAGCCGCACTGGCAGTGCATCCGAGGAATCAAGGTTGGCATTGTTGTGCCAATGGTGCTGAACTCAACAGAATCTTCGTATCTCTTCCGATTCGCCCAAAAAATTCTTGTTTTCTTCATCTTCTTGTCCGGCACGCTGTTTAAGACCTGTATATCAAAACATACACGATTAAGTGCCTAAACTTCGATTTTATGGGCAAAAACGCGTAAAATGGGAGTAAAACGGGGGACTAAAGTATGTGTAATTTAACATATATCACCGTACAACCAAACGAACTGACATCCATGACACTTTTGAGCATGATTCAAGTTACATATACTTTAACATCCTTATAAAGCTAAAAATTAGGTTAACGGGTGTTAGAAGTGACGAAACGCGACAATGCAAGTCCAGGGACCAAGGCTGCCAAAAAGCAAAACTTTGCCCCCCAGACCTGCTTACGGACCATATGCACATTCCTTTACGGTCCGTAAAGGGTGCCCAACACAGCAGCTTCTAGGCTGCAACATGGCAACCTCTTGTTTCAAGCCTTGCACACCAAGTTCACCATTTTGCCACCTTCCTTCTGGTTGCAACACCTCACTAAACACTTGTAATGATCTTGTGAATCCTTGGAGAACACTATTAACACTTGGCATGATCTTTTGATCATGTTTCAAGTATAAATAGCCTCCTCATTCAACATTCTAACTTGCTTATTTCATTCTTTCTTCTCTAATCTGCTCTTGGAGCTTGTTTCCAATGTATGGAAGCCTCATACTGAGTTCTAAGACTTCCTAGAACACAAGTAAGTGTTATTACTTAGTCTATTTCTTTATTTTAGCTTGTTATGAGATAAAAGTCAAACGGTTTGACTTTCTGTTTGACTTTCAGTTCTGACCTTAATTGGTCAAGTCAAAGTTCAATTTGTCACACCCCAACCGATGGCGGAAACATCAGGATGAGGCGAACAAATCGCTCAAAGCATCATAACACTAAATGTGACAATATAAATTAATCATGATTTCATAAAATACTTAAATTCATACATTGTTTCAAACATCACCAAACTGTATCAAACATGAAATAAAACATTGTTTATTTTAGAGTGTGTTTCTAAGTTCACTCTAACTTGTTTTCTTCACTAGCATCATCGTTCAACCTGCAACATGTATTAAAATAAAATGAACAAAGTGTTGGCGAGTATACAAGTTTAATACATAGCATAAAGTAGAATAAAAAAGTTTAAATGCTCATATCCAACACGAATAACATGACACAAGTTACTAATATGCTGAAACGGTGTCACTATATGTCAAACCCAAGTTTTCAAAGCAATTTTGCCTATCCCCAAGACTCAGGGAGGTTAATGTGTTTAACTTAACAATACCCCCAAGACTCAAGGGCGGTGCGTTACTCCTATAGCGCTATAATTGTTAAGGTAGGCTAGCAAAGTTAATGAGCATATAGGCACGAAAAGTTTACATAGCACATGAGATTAACAAGCATCTAATGTTTCATGTTTAAATGTGGGTAGAGCGTGAATATAACAAGTTTCAAGTGTTGCGTGTTTTTTGTATAGATACATGTTGCACCCAAAAGTGTAAAAATAGAAATGGGATCGAGTACACTCACATTGGTTGCGTATGAGGATTTCTTGAATTAACCCCAAGAGTAAGAATCGAGATTCCAAGAAAACGAACGAAATGGTTATCCTAAAATGATACATGACGAACTCGTTAACGGTTGCAAGTTAAATATCTTCCCTAAGATTTATAATTTAATTAATTATTTATTTATTATTTTTTTGGTGTTTTATTATAAAATAAGAAAAGAATTATTTGTTTCATAAACTTTATAATTTATAAAGTTTTTAAAGAAAAGGATTTAATAAAAACTAGTTTAATTAAAAAGGATTAAAAGGGTTTTATAATAGTTCTATTTTAAAAGAAAAGAAAAGTAAATCAAAAATTAAAACCCCAAAAAAATGCCCCAAAAACCGGCCCAAACCGACATGAAACACACTGGCCCGGACTCGAGCTCGCGAACTCCCGTTCACTTTCGCAGTTCTTCCACTAGGCTGCGTATCGAACCCACTCTATATCCGGTTTTTAATTTATATATCCGACTGGGAAGTTCCATGATCTTGTTTTATATATATAAAAAAACATATAAGTTGCAGCGATTTTGTAGGGATCCGGGACAGAACCCGTGACCCTTCGCTGGTTTCCCAAGCATAAGCACCACTGGACTACCGTCCAGTTTGGTGTTCGCTTAAGGATTGTGTTAGTTTTAAAGTGTTACCGCATGCTGTCTTCTCCAAAGAAAAAGAACAATCGTAGAACTTCAATGCGGTTTTTTTTCTTCATTTAACAACACCATGACCTATCAAAGGATTAAATAAGTAACACGAAGGGTGAGAACGGTATACCAAAACAAAGGACGTTATGAGTTTCGTTGACTCCGGTTGTCTTCTCCGGCGAGGTTTGACGAACTAGGGCTGGCAATTTTACACGAATACACGACACGAACCTACACGACCTTAACAGGTATTGTGTATGACCTTAACCGGTATCGTGTACTAAACATGTAGACACAAAACAACCTGTTAATTTTCGTGTCGTGTTCGTGTATAGCGTTTCGTGTTTTCGTGTCTTATCGTGTATAGCGTTGATACATGTTAACACTTAACATCAAGTGGGTAAGATACCTGTTTACCTGTTAGATACCCGTTAAGATACATGTGTACCTGTTAAAACCCGTTAATACATGTTAATACTTGTTAGATAGTTAGGTACCCGTTAATACATGTTAATACCTGTTTACCTGTTGGATACCCGTTAATACATGATTATTCTAGTGTTCGTTAACAGCTATTAACAGGTAATTTTCGTGTTTTCGTGTCGTGTTCGTGTTTGAAAAAAGGACACGATAAGTTATCGTGTCGTGTTCGTGTATGGGATTTCATGTATCGTGTCTTATCGTGTACGGATATACACGATATGCCAGCCCTATGACGAATAGAGAAGGGGTGGGAGATGGTGAATTGTGTGAGGGTTGATTAACAATGAAGAATGGTTTGGTTTTATAGTGTTTCGCAAACTTGGAATGAATTTGTGATTGATTGTACCTGTCCAACAATTTGTCTAAGTTCTTGATTGGCACAAGAATAGGAACTTCAATCATAAAGAAAAATGGAAACTCAAAGCTGTGTTCGTCAATTGGTTTGGGCGGCAAACTTTAAATCAACCGCGAAGGAACTTATTATTATTAAACATCTCTAAAACCAACATATATCAAGGCTGGGCGGAGTGGTTGTGTGTGCGTGCTAAGAACGTGGGAACCCGGGTTCGAGTCCCTGGTTCTCTACTTTTTGTTTTAAATTCCAAGTTTTCCAATATTCCAATTTACCCCCTTGACTTACAGGTTTATAATAACTGACACTAACTTGGTTAGTAAACCTAGAACTCATAACTAACTAGATTATAACAATAAAAAGAGTAGAACTTTTAATTAAAGAAATTTTAATTAATTAAACAATAAATCTCTAACCATATTAATAACGAATTATATTAAGGATAGGGACCTTTCAACGATTATTCATTTTGCGAAGGTCTCGAGTTTCAAGAGTTAGGGACCATATTACTTTATGAGTTTTAATCAGTTTAACGAGTGCCAAATGTCGATTAAGAATTAAGAATCCTTGGATAATATATCGCTCAAAAACGTGAATTTTGATTATGATTGCACACAAGTCTAACATGAATACACGAACATGATTAAAATACTTCGTTTTCATTATGATCTATAGTCTAGGAGCGAAATAGAATACAACGAGAGTACAAGCGTCTAAAAATGGAAAGTACAACCAAACTTGTTAAAAAATAGGAACGGTACAAAAAGCGGAGCGTTACACAATTGAACTTTGCAACGTGATCGTAATCACGAAGGTTATGATCTATAGCGATTTCACCTTCTGATTACCACGTTTACTAGTCGAAGTGACGAGTCAAAGTTTCGGTCAAAAATACGCATTTGGGGCATTTTATGACGAAACTATTTTCGGGTATCAAAACACTAAGTTTTGATACCAAATCAGTTTTGCAACTTAGTTAGACATGTTTTGACATGTCTAACTCGTCACTTCTAGTTTAGTGCTTATTTTGGGTCGTAAGTCGAGCGGTCTTGACCACCGCTTTGACTTTCGAATCCGACCCGTTTGGTCGATCTTAGAATCCGACCAAACACATATTTGTGACCATAGTTGTATAGGGAATAACCCTCTGAGGTATACCTTATGGTCACGTCATTTGGTTAGTATTATGATAAGTTGATTGTTATATGACTAAAAATGACCCGAATGCCCTTTTTGCGCATAAATCCATCTTAAGCATACGTAACCAACTTTTTGAGATATAAACTGATGTTGCAACTTTATTAAACTTATTTTGGCATATAAGACTTATCATAGGACTAGTTTGACCATTCGAACGCGTTTTTACGCAAATGACACGTTAAAGTAACGGGTCAAAAGCACTTAGGATTCATTCCAAATCAGAATGTTAAGTTTGTTAAACCATATCATATGAGTTTCAACACTCGTTTGGTTTATAAGATTTCATTCTACCCGATCTCCCGTTTTCAAGTTTCGACACATTAACATGTAGTCATCCGATACATTAGGAACCACTTCATCACTTAAACTCTGATCCTTTGAGCTTTGTTTAATAATTTGAACAAGACTATATGCAATCCCAAGTGAGTACGTAGCTCCCCTCTTTTACGTTTTTCAAATGTTTTGGGGTGATTCATATGTGTAACCAATTTTTCTCAAATGTGTGGCATAGATGTGTTTACTAAGTACTTTTTGTGTATTATTCCTATTATGCAAAACACGAAGATTGAGAACACGAACCAAATCCTTGTAGGATCTTTCTATTTTTATAGTTAGATTCTCGAAGGGTATTTGAAGTACAATCTTAAATCTTCCTATCTTCATAGCGAGATTTCTAAGAAGTGATTTACACAACGATGGTTATTGTTTATGTGCAGAGATTGTTGGTGATTTAGATAACGAAACTAGAGTAATACAATAAGGACATGGTGGATACGCCGCTTGTACTTCCTATATATCAGTGTGTTTATTGTATTACCCTTCGTGGCCTTATCCGAATCACCATTAGGACTTAGGACTTTATATTCAATGATTCAATATGACTAAACCAAAGTATAGGTTGATATAATAAACCAAAGCATAGCTTGATATGCTACCAAATCCTTAAAGCATCTATCTATCTTCATAGTTAGATTCTTGTAGGATGTTTGAAGTACTAAATTGATGTCCTTGATTGGATTCTTTGTGTACTTTAAATGCATATGTGACAAGACGATGTGACCAAACCAAATCCTTAAAGCATCTATCTATCTTTATAATTAGATTCTTGTAGGATGTTTAAAGTACTAAATTGATGTCCTTGATTGGATTCTTTGTGTACTTTAATGCGTATGTGACAAGACAATGTGACAAGACGATGTGACTAAACCAAATCCTTAAAGCATCTACCTATCTTCATAGTTAGATCCTTGTAGGATGTTTGAAGTACTAAATTGATGTCCTTGATTGGATTCTTTGAGTACTTTAATGCGTATGTACAAGTTGACGATTATGTGTTCTTGTGATTAGTTGTGATTTAGATAACGAAATGAGTGTAATACCATAAGAACATGGTGGATACGCCGCTGGTACTTCCTATATATAAGTGTTCTTATTGTATTACCCTTGTAGCGTTATCCGAATCACTTTATGGATTTTGTGTTCGATTGTTTCAAAGTTCGATATTAAAATCCTTGTAGAATCCTATCATATTTTTGTATGTTAGATTCTTAGAAGGATATCCAAAGTATTATTATAAATCATTAATTTGATTTCTAATAATATTCACACGAGTTATGACTGATTTCAATATTGTTGTTATTAATCCTTGATTGGATTTCTAATAACATACTCACAAGTTTTATGACCAAATTCAATGTGATTACAAAGATCAAAGTATAATTTTCAATGGCATATAAATTACCTAGTAATAATCATGTTGCCATATACAAAACTCTTTTGTCACAAGTTTCACAATCAAGATAATGTATTGCAATCCTAAACCTTTTCGCCACTCCTTGGCTTCAAAGAGTCCATTTTCAATAGACGACCCTCGTAGTTGTCGAAGTATTGCACTACTAAACTTTTTGCCATTAATTTGGCTAACAAAACTATGTACTCGCCAACATTCTTTGTTGATGTCTTTTTCACATATGTTTCAGGTTTCGATTATTCAAGCATGCTACACATAGGAACGCATCCGAGCTTTAGACTGCTTTAAACAAAAGACAATTACATGTATTCTTTGCTTTGTAAAACACTGATTAACAATAATGAAACACTTTAGTGCCAGTAGTTGTGAGCAATTTGTAACGTGACTCCCCAATATTTCCGCCGCGTCTTGTTCTATTACGCGATTGGGGTGTTACATGATAACCTAAGTTAGGGCGTCTATGAGAATTTATGTACCCTGTTCGGGCTCGAAAAAATGTGCCCTTATGCCTTAACGATAAGAAGTGCAATTAGAAAATGACAAAATCATAGCCTGGTAAAATGGGCTACATTGGAATTGGTATGGGTATACTAATTAAAAAATGATTTTTAAATGAACCTATATTGGAATTGGTATGGATATACTATCTAAAAAAATTAACATATACATATTATATATCGAATTTAAAAAAAAATACATTCCCCTGGAAAGCACGGGTCGTGCGCGGTGGTCCTCCCTGCACACCATAAAGGCTGCCCATGAACCTAAGTATGCTTAGGCAAGCTGCACATTTGATTAGGCATGAGTAGATAATTATCGTGGATATGTAAACCTCCTTTTCAAGAACTTCGTTAGCTTCCTTGTAATATCTATTTGTTCTTTCTTGATTTCGAGGACACTATCATGCAAGCCTTGTAGAAGGTCATGAATGGTAGACACATTTGATTCGTTTTGCGAGTTTGATTCCATTGATGTAAATGGTACAAGAATAAGGTTTAATAATTAATAATCAATAACCACTTAAAGTGTTGCTCATGATCAACATTTGAAAAAGTATCCTATAACGTTTTACTAAGATTGTATGATATATAGACAAAAAACAAATATTTTACCTTATGAGAACACAAATCTCTCACTAGAAATTATTGTTGCTCCTTCCTGACATCAGGAGAAACAAAAAGCATTGTTTTTCGAATTGACCTTTTCCAAATTGACCTGTCGACTTATTGATTTTGTTGACGAGTTAACTGAATTTTGATGTTTATTTAACTTGGTTAGTTTTGTGCAGAAAAATGGCTGATCAACGAAAATTGGATATCGAGGCTTCACATAACCAAGCGGGGTATTTGTCGAATCCTCCAGCAACGTACTATGAAGAGTTTAACTCAATGGTTGTGGGGTTAAATTTGTGTCGCATTACACACGCCTCGAAAGTCAATCCCGTGATTTACAGTGATACTATTAAAGATTTCTGGCTGTCTGCCAAAGTTAATAGGAGTGGAGCAGAAGGTAGAGGGTCTATAGAAGCTAAAGTTAAGGGAAAAGACATAATTATTACTGAAGCGGTGATACGTGAAGTGTTGAAGTTTGGTGACCAACCTCATCATCCTACGTCGTTTGGAAGGGATAAAGTAGTGAAGGCATTGTGCAGAATGAGCTACGAAGGTGATTATCCAACAGTATTAAAGAAGTTGTTTCCACCGTATTGGAGACTGTTGGTACATGTGTTTTTCTTTGCATGTCAGAGAACAAAGGTGGACTAGACTAGTTAAATCGGATTTAGGCTTTTACAATTGTTGCCCTTGTAAATGACTGGGATTACAATTTCTTCGCTTTTATCCTTGACAATATGCGACAGATGCTGGAAAATCCAAATAAGAACATATTCATGCTCTATCCACGGTTTATCAAATGATTCTTGATGAGAAGTATCCAGAGTTGGTTAAGAGTGCAAATTTGTTGAATTTGAAGCCGATGGATCCCAATTGTTTTGAGACGATGAAGAGAAATCGAGATTCTGCGAAGAGGCATCAATTTTTGGGAAGTATGCACTGGAAAAACATGGGAAGGTTGGATCGATTGTAGGTCAGCAAGCTCCTATACCATTAAATGCCACAATTGCTAAAGCGCATGATGTACAGATTGTGGGAGCTGGAATGAAACCAGTGATTGAGATAGAGGATTTAGTGACTGATGACAAAGGAACTGCGAGTGAAGTGGAACAAATGGATTCTGAGTAAGCTGAGTTATCTGTTAGAGAACTGCCGTTGATGAGTTCTGAAAATATTGCGGCCTTGATCGAATCATTGGAGGATAGTCTTGGGAACCCTCCTCCTGTGATTACTCCTACAAAAGAAGAAAAAGCTGAAGATGATACTATTGACGATGCTGAGTTAGTGTCGAGTAAGAAACAACGAGCTGAACCTGAACCGAGTGTTACTAAGTAAGTGAGCCCTACTGCTGAAGCTGAGCCTATTATTCAAACTTAGCCCAAAGTTACTGCTACAGCCCAAGAGAATGTGATACCTGATCTCTTTGAAATGTCATTTCCTGAAACAACTACCAGATCTGAACCAGAAAGTTCTAGTGGTGTTCGTTTTGATGTTGGTGGTAGCTCGAGTGGTGGTATGTCTGAACATGAAGAATATTTATTTTGAGCTACTGCGAAGATGAAGGTATTTGAAGATTCAGATAATGACGATGACATGGATGTTGTGAAGCTACATAATAGAGTAGTTGTGTTAGAACAAGACTCACTTCTGAAAGATGCTCAGATTGCTTCGTTGCAAGTTCAAGTATTAAATAAAGATCAAGTTAGAGCTACATAGTGATGTGAACATATTGATGTCAATAGTATTTGATTTGGAAGCGAAGTTGTAGAAGAAGTTTGGGAGTGAATTTGCTGACAAAGATGATGATCCAATGAACGTTTCAAAAAAAAGAGAGAACAACTGAAGAAAAAGCTATTGAGGATGGTGAACGAGAAACTACGTTGAATAGATATCTTGAAACAACACACAAAAAGAAAAGGAAGCTGCCACAAAAGAAGCAGAGCAACAAACAGATGCTTATAATGAAAAATCAAGATGTGAATCCTCTTGATGAAAACTTCCAGCCAAAAGATCCAACAAAGACTTCTGAGCACTATGTGATGGAACTGGGTAAGAGTCACTATGACAAAGTATGTGTCACACCCCGACCCGTAGCGGAATAAGAGTCATTGGGTTATCACCAAAGCCTCATGATGTTTACTAATATGTTTCATATTTATTAAATTCAAGATTACATCCTCTATATTCCAAACATGTTCATACAATTACAAAGAAAAATAACTAACTAAACAATCCAAAGTCTAAACCGGTTTATTCTTCTAAGCCATCCTATATGTTTCTTGCTGCATCTGGATCACCTGTATCATGTGTAAAATGGGGATTTTTGGGTCAACAAAAGTTGGCGAGTGAACCTTGTTAGAAAATATTTATTATTGATTTCTTATTATATTTATTATGGAAAATTTGTGCAATAATCATATGTGAGCAAACATAAATAAACATACAATAACAATAACAATAAATAACAATAACATACAATAACAAACCACCTTGCATGAATATATAACATGAATGATAATGTAAATGTTGGCAACGTCTCGTTCACGCTCATAGGTAATGGGGAGCAGACGGCCTATGATGAAATGTATGTGCGATCAAGGCTCAATCAAACGGAGCCGATCGTATGTTGGCAACGCCTCGTTCACGCTCATAGGTAATGGGGAACGGCTCACGCTCATAGGTAATGGGGAGCGGCGGCCTATGATAATGTATGTACTGAAAATGATAAATTTAATCGAAACAATAACCACACAAACAGTTGATACATATTGAATACACATTTGATCATGGATATGATGGATGCATAATTGTTTAAATGTAATAAATAATAAGACACATGATACACCCAAAAAACGTGATTAAAACGGGGAATTTGTAGAGATTCACTCACATTGGGTGCGTTTTGTTGAAGACGTTGAATGCGCACGAGTTTAGAGGGTTGATCGACGAGGATTAACTAACCTAAATAATAACGAAAAGGTACGGTAAATAAGTGGATTTTATTAACAATTTTAATAAGGTTTTTAGGTTTATTTTTTTGAGTTTAAGGTTATTTTCTAACTTTAAAAACATTATTTTTAAGTATTTTTAATTGATTTTTAAATTAAATAAATAAATAAAAATATAAAAAAAATGTTGACTTTTGGGTTTGACCGTTGACCATTGGCTTTGACTTGTTGACCGGTCCGGTCGTGTATATTGTTTGCACTGAGTGAGGTTCGAACTCGTGACCTCCCGTACGCGTGCACGCAGCTCTACCAACTGAGCTACGTGTCTAACCCGAAATATTTCTGTTTTTAATTATATTTATATACTATTTAATTTATTCCAAAATTCATTTATTTTAAAAAGGATTTTAATTCTATCGAACCGGCGTGCGTAACAGGTCTCGAACCCGGGACCTGTTGATTAACGTTGCACACAGTCCACCGCTGGACTGTGTGTCTAACCTGGTTAAAACACTTGTTTTTATTTCTCTTATATACTAACTGGAAGTTTTCATATTTGGGTTTTATAAAAAGTCTGAATATTGTGACGAAACGGAACAAGGACGGACTCGAATCCGGTATCGCTATGTTTCAATTGCACACAGTCCACCGCTGGACTGTGTGTCTAACCCGAGATATAATCCAATTTATATTAAATTTATATACAGACTAACTTCATCTTCTTCGTTACAATAACCCAGACAACTGATTCTCGACTGAACTTGTTCAATTCAATTAACAGACATATAAGTGATTAAAATGTAACGGATAGGAAAGGTTTTGGGAATGAACATACCGGAATGATGACTTTTCTCAGAATTCCGGCAAAGTCGTCGGCTCTGTTTTTATGAACTCCGTCTGAGCGGACCAATCAACAGTTTTTGATTAACTAATTGTGGAATTTAAGGACTAAACAAGAGTTATCAGAAGGTTTAAATGATAATACCGTTTCACAGCGCGATTTAGAAATTTTCAGAAGTTTTCCGGCGACTGCAGATTATCCGATATCGTCGTCTGGGACCGATTCTGATTGGAGGGTTTGAGTTAGTAAAAGTCTAACAACAGATAGAAGATGAAAGAATTTAGAAATTTACCGTTTTGATGAAAGACACGGTTTTCCGACGAAAGTCCGGCGAGTTCAAAAAGCGATTCCGACGATCAGAAATTAGAGTAAAAGTGAAATTAGAGGTTCTGTGAATGTTATTGAGTCGCGAGATGATGATATTGATGGAGTAATTCAGAAAGTAAAAGATTTCAGTTTCTAAACCCGAACATCATATGAATTCAAGTTCATTTAAGGCGGAATTGATTAAGAATGTCGGTTTACCGGTTATAACCTGTAATTACAATTGTAACATCCGTAAAAAACCGGGTTAACCAAACCCGCTTCGTTTATTAACCGAACATTCAGTTAAAAATTTCGTTGCATATTTAATGCTCAAATTAATTTTAAACGATACATAATTAATAAGTAAATTAGAATATAAAATTTATATTTGAAAATTTATTAAAAATAGTGAAATAAAAATTAAATGCTGATGCCGGGTTTCGAACCGGGTCAGCCGGGTAACCTCAAAGTCTTAACTCACGCACACATAACCACTCCGCCACTTGATGTTTTTGTGAGTTCTAGGAAACAATTAAATCATATCTACAACCGAGAATCAACCTGTTGCACCAACTGAAACCGATATCGGCTTCCAAACGTCCAAGACGTTTGAGTGATCACGGATTTCTGATTATAACCGATAAACCGACAATTTTAATCAATTCAGTCTTGAATGGACTTGAATTCATGTGATGATCGGTTTTAATAACCGAAAATCTTCACTTCCTGAATTACTCCAACAATAGCATCCTCTCGCGACTCAAAATCATCCGCAGAACCTCCAATTTCACTTTCGCTCTACTTTCAGTTCGTCGGAAAAGCTTTTTGAATTCGCCGGACTTTCGCTGGAAAACCGTGTCTTCCATCAAAACAGTAAGTTTCTCAATTCTTCCATCTTCTATCAGTTGTTAAGCTTTTGCTAACTCAAACCCTTCAATCAGAATCAGTTCCAGGCGACGATATCGGATAATCATCATTCGCCGGAAAATTTCTGAGAATTTCTAGAATTCGCTGTGAAACGGTTATAAACCTTTAAACCTTCTGATAACTCTTGTTCAGTACTTCAATTCCACATCTAGCTAATCAAAACTGTTAATTGGTCCGTTCAGACGAAGCCCATAAAAACAGAGCCGACGAATCCTTGCCGGAGTTCTGTGAAAGACACTGATCGGTACATCCTTTCCCCAAACCCTCTCCGTTCATTACCTTTCAATTGCTTATAATGCTTGTTAATCGAATTGGACATGAAACAGTTGAATTATCATTATCTGTGTTCTTGAGCGAAGAAGACGAAGTTTGTTTATGTTATAAGATTAATTAAAATCAGTATTATGAACGGGTTAGACACACAGTCCAGCGGTGGACTGTGTGCAAACAAATACATACACGTCGCGGGTTCGATTCCTATCACAACCTTACTCTCTTAAATAAAAATGCTCTTTTTAACCGAACCGGGATAACTTACAGAATCATGTTAAGTATAATAAAAACCGGATTATTAACCAGGTTAGACACACAGTCCAGCGGTGGACTGTGTGCAACACTAACTCATACGTCCCGGGTTCGAGACTGGTTGACGGCACCGGTTCAAAGCAATTAAAATCCTTTTTAAAAATAAATGATTTTCGGATTAAATTAAATAGTATATAAATATAATTAAAAATAGAAATATTTCGGGTTAGACATGTAGCTCAGTTGGTAGAGCTGCGTGCACGCGTACGGGAGGTCACGGGTTCGAGTCTCACTCAGTGCAATAATATTCACAACCGAACCGGTCAACGGTCAACGGTCATGGTCAACGGTCAGAAGTCAACATTTTTTTTTTATTTCTATTTATTTATTCAATTTAAAAATCAATTAAAAATACTTAAAAATAACGTTTTTAAAGTTAGAAAATAGCCTTAATCTCACAAAAATATATCCAAAAATCCTATTAAAATTGTTAATAAAATCCACTTACTTACCGTACCTTTTCGTTATTAATTAGGTTAGTTATTCCTCGTCGATCAATCCTCTAACTCGTGCGCATTCAACATCATTCACCGAATGCACCCAAGGTGAGTGAATCTCTACAAATTCCCCGTTTTAATCACGTTTTTGGGGTGTATCATGTGTCTTATTATTTATCACATTTAAACTATTGTGCATCTGTCATATTCATGAACAAATGTGTATTCAACTTGTATCAACTATTTGTGTGGTCATTGTTTAGATTAAATTTATCATTTTCAGTACATACATTATCATAGGCCGCCGCTCCCCATTACATTATGAGCGTTGAGCTGTTCCCCATTACATTATGAGCGTGAACCAGGCGTTGCCAACATACGATCGGCTCCGTTTGATTGAGCCTTGATCGCACATACATTATCATAGGCCGCCGCTCCCCATTACATTATGAGCGTTGAGCTGTTCCCCATTACATTATGAGCGTGAACCAGGCGTTGCCAACATACGATCGGCTCCGTTTGATTGAGCCTTGATCGCACAGACATTTATCATAGGCCGTCCGTTCCCCATTACATTATGAGCGTGAACGTGACGTTGCCAACATATACAGTTTCATTCATGTTATATATTCATGCAAGTTGTTTTGTTATTGTATGTTATGGTTTGTTATTGTATGTTATTGTTTGTTGTTGTTTGTTATTGTATGATTATTTACGTTTGCTCACATATGATAATTGCACAATTTTTCCATATTAAATACAACAAGAAATAAATAATAAATGTTTTCTAACAAGGTTCACTCGCCAACTTTTGTTGATAAAAAAACCATTTTTACACATGATACAGGTGGACAGGATGAAGCAAGGAACACATAGGAAAGTGCCTTAGAAGAAAAATAATGAAGTTTAGATAGATGTATAGAACATGTTGTATTTGTATGATTTGATTGTATGATCTCCTTTAAATTGTAATAATAAATATGAAACATTATAATAAATGTCATGAGCTTTGATGAAAACCCAATCATGCCCCGATCACCTTTTCCGCTGCGGGTCGGGGTGTGACAACAATCACTCAATCTACTGGAATGTTGAAAGCCGATATCGGTTTCAGTTTTGGCGCAAACAGGTGGTTTCTCAGGTGAACATATGTTTTATTTGTTTCCTACATTTCACAAAGGCATCAAGTGGCGGAGTGGTTATGTGTTTGGTGTTAAGGTTCTCCGGCTGACCCGGGTTCGAAACCCGGCAGCCCCTTTTCATTTTTAATTGTTTTAATTTTATTTTTTAACAATTTTAATTTCCATAATTTAAAATGTTTATTAGTTATGTATTGTTTAAAATTAAAATAAGCATTAAATGAGCAACAAAATATGAAACTGATTATTCGATTAATAAACGAAGCGGGCTTGGAAAACCTGTTTTTCGACGGATGTTACAGTATCCCATACTTTTAGAAATTTCGTCCCGAAATTTAAGTAGTAGTGGTAACAGGAAAAAGATGCGGGTATTTTTCGCGCATTGAGTCTTCACGTTCCCAAGTAAACTCAGGTCCTCGTTTCGACTCCCAGTGTATCCTTACAATTGGAATACGACTCCGTCTTAAACGTTTTTCTCCGAAGTCCATGATCTCTACTGGTCTTTCAATGAAGTGCATAGATTCATCGATCTGAATATCTTCTAGAGGAATATGGAGGTTTTCATCGGCGAGAAACTTCTTTAAGTTTGATACGTGGAATGTGGGGTGAATTCTAGTAAGTTCTTCTGGTAGATCAAGCTTGTATGCTACAGGTCCTACTCTTTCGAGTATCTTGAAAGGTCCTAAGAAGCTTGGTGCTAGCTTGCCCTTCTGGCCAAAACGAACTACTCCCTTCCACGGTGATACTTTTAAAAGTACATGATCACCAATGTTAAACTCCAAAGGCTTTCGTCGTTTATCTGCATACTCTTTTGACGACTTTGAGCCGCTAGAAGATTGTTTCGAATTTGATGGATCTTGTCTGTTGTTTCTTGAATCAATTCTGGACCGGTGATTTGAGCTTCTCCAATTTCGTGCCAACATACTGGAGATCGGCACTTGCGACCATATAAAGCTTCGAAAGGTGCCATGCCGATACTTGAATGATAGCTGTTGTTGTACGAAAATTCAACTAATGGTAGATGAGCGTCCCAATTTCCCTTGAAGTCTATGACACATGCTCGAAGCATATCTTCAAGAGTTTGAATGGTGCGTTCGGATTGTCCATCAGTTTGAGGATGATAAGCGGTACTGAGGTCTAATCGTGTACCCAAAGCGGCTTGTACGGCTTGCCATGTTCGTGAAGTGAAACGACCATCACGATCTGAAATAATGCTTAACGGTACACCATGACGGCTTACGATCTCGCTGATGTAGATACGAGCTAACTTCTCATTCTTGAAGTCCTCGCGAATCGGAATAAAGTGAGCTGATTTTGTAAGAAGATCAATGATTACCCATATAGTGTCATACCCACCAGAAGTGCGAGGTAACCCGGTAATGAAGTCCATGGTTATGTTTTCCCACTTCCATACAGGTATTTCAGGTTGGACCAGAAGTCCTGAGGGTCTTTGATGTTCAGCTTTTACTTTGGAACATGTAAGGCACTTGGAAACAAAAAACAGCAATATCCTTTTTCATTCTAGGCCACCAGTAGGTGTATCGAAGGTCTTGATACATCTTGTCGGCTCCTGAGTGTATAGAATATCGTGTTTTGTGCGCCTCATTCATAAGGAAATCACGAAGGTTATTGTGGTCAGGAATCCATACGCGATCTAGACAGTACAGAATACCGTCGGATTTAGTTTCGATTATAAGTTCAGCTCCACAAGACAGCTCCTTGCGTACGTCGTTTTCCGTTACTGAAACATGTTGGGCTTCTCGAATTTGATCTTAGATGTCTTATGATTTTATGCATAATAGTTTTGAGGGAATTGATACGTTTGACATGATAAGGTATGTATCATAAAACAAAAACTTCAACCATGACGATATTTAAACCTAAATGGAACTTCTCATAACCTCCTGGTAATGCTTTTGATCCTTTGCCAAGAATACTTATATATAGGAAGTACCAGCGGCGTATCCACCATATTCTTGTCAAATTTTCGTTGGCTTTATCAGTAAATCATGATCAGTTCTATGTGACTCTAAAACATAAACAAACACAACAACCGAAGCTTGAGTCTCAATTCTGACAGGATACATAACTGAATGATGACAGTACCTCTCTCATTTGTTATGATGAAGGGGTCAGTTTATGTAAAAGTGAGTCACAACCCAACTTCTTTAAATGATGAGATTGAGATACGTCGAGATGTATGATGATATGAATGTTAAATCAATGAGTATAAAACAAAACTGTAATATCAATTCGCATTAAAATTCTTGGATACATAAATTCCCAATTTTACAACTGGGATACGGAAAGATTGAGATAACATAAAGAAAAACATTAAAACTAGACGATCGGAGTTGTGTCTTGATTCTTGGTGAGGAAAACTAGTTGGGTGATTCGTTTGAGCCGTTATTATTTTCAACAGGATTGGCGTTGATGTTGTAAGCTCTTCCTCTTGCAGGTGGTGGAGCTTGGTTAGCTTGATTCACCGGATTTGCTTGAGCTTGGGCATGAATGATGTTCACCAAGCGTGGACAAGTGTTTCTAAAGTGGTTTGGGTCTACACAGTTGTAACAAGCCCACATAGGTTGCATCATGGGATAGTTGGGTTGGTAGTAGGATTGGGCTACATGTTGGGCAGGTGGTAGTAGTAAAGGTTGTTGGGCTTGACCCACTATCTGATGGTGGGCTTGGGTTGAGGGCTGATGGCGGTTCGTTCGCTGAGGTACGCGACAGGTTTGTATGGTGTGACCTGCGCGACCACAGCCGGTGTAATGCTGGCAGGGATGATCAGGAAAGTGATGGTATTGGCAACGGTTGCATTTTGGGTATGGGCCGGAGTATGGCCTTTTATGTGGTGCAGGTGATGGGGCAACTTGAGTGATGGGTGCAGCAGGGATAGGGAAATTTGTTTGTGTGATAGCAAAGTTTCTGGTGTTTCGGTTCCTTTTACCAGTAAACTTCGAAGAGGAGCCAGAATGGTTTGAAGTTTGAGCCTCAATGGGGGCTTTCTTTTTCTCCTCTTTGAATTTACCGTTTCGAATGCGATTTTCGGTAAGTTCTGTAGCTAGTTCCATTGCGGCTTCAAGTGTCGTAGGCGAAGTGCTTAGAACTGAGTCTTGAATTTTTGAGGGGAGGCCTCGAATGTAGTCTTCAACCAAACGGTACATTGGGGTGAACAAGTTGGGGATCATTTGGTTCAACTCTAGAAACCTTTTGTTGTAGGAAGTATGATCTCCTTCCTTTTGTTTTAACGAGTGGAATTCATCTTCCAACTTCTTGATTTCGCTTCTTGGACAGAAGCGTCTTGTCATTATTTCCCTTAACTCTTCCCATGTTAAGGTCATAGCATCTTCGACTCCTCTCTTACCCTTCTCTGTGTTCCACCAGGTCAGGGCTACTCCAAATAGTCTCCCGGTTGCGTAACGTACCTTGCGATCCTCGGGATAATCGCAATTGAGGAAGGTATTTTCCATTTCCTCAAACCAGTGGAGGAGAGCAGTGACACCTTCGGTCCCTTCAAATTTTGGGGGATCGCAAGACTTGAAGTGTTTGTAAGAGCATTTTTTGGAAGGAGGGTTGCCGATGTTCTGGTCTTCTTGCTGGGGAGGATTGATGGGATTTGCGGCGAGAGCTTGTTGGACTTGAACTACAATGTCAGGAAGCACCGCGGCCATTTGTTTTGCGATTTGGGTGGCCAAGCGTTCGTTTGACCTTCCTGACCTTCTACCTCCACGTAGTTGCCTAGTCGACATCTACAGGAACATACATAGGAAGATTGTGAGTTTAAGAAGTTTTTAGGTGTCATGTGTCGTTAAAAATAATAAAAAATAACATAAACATCAATAATGCAACTACATCCATAGGATGTCTTGGGTTTGCTCATGTTTGGGCCTCAAATGTCCCCCGTACCTTCACCTGTATAGTCATGTGGGCCCCCATGAGTATTGGCTTAGTAGGATTCACATTGGTATTGGCGGTTTAACACTCGCATCACCCGAATGAAAACCATGAAATATGTTTGCGAGATGTATGGTCGGAGGGTGTCCAGGTGTAGACACAATGACAACTCAAAGTGGGGTTAGCTCACACGACGTTTGGTATAGCATGCTTTGGCCTAATAGGTCCTTCGTACTCTCATCGTTAGTCCCCAGGTAGGCAAACTGGTCCTTTATTTTGGATTTATACGAATGCCAAGCCTAGACAGGACGTTCCGACTACCGGTACTTGTACCCTTCCAGTTACTACATGCCCGTCATGAGAACTCACTTTGATGTGATTTGAAAATACAAAAATCGTTGCAAAAGTCATGGAAATTGTGTGGTGTGTGCTCTCATGGATATGATATGTTATGAGAATATGATTCATGATAGGCATTGCATAATAATATGTACTTATGAACATGCTTGCATAACATTGAATGTAACAATAAACATAAAACATATAAACATCATGAATTTTGCATGTAACACACAAACAATTTAAAAATTCTAATCAACTATAGTATAGGCTCTAGGGGTCTAATAACCTATCCTATATCCCTATAGTCACGGCTCTGATACCAACCTGTCACACCCCGACCCGTAGCGGAATAAGAGTCGGGGCATAATTGGGTTATCACCAAAGCTCATGATGTTTACTAATATGTTTCATATTTACTAAATTCAAGATTACATCCTCAATATTCCAAACATGTTCATACAATTACAAAGAAAAATAACTAACTAAACAATCCAAAGTCTAAACCGGTTTATTCTTCTAAGCCATCCTATATGTTTCTTGCTGCATCTGGATCACCTGTATCATGTGTAAAAATGGGGATTTTTGGGTCAACAAAAGTTGGCGAGTGAACCTTGTTAGAAAATATTTATTATTGATTTCTTATTATATTTATCATGGAAAATTTGTGCAATAATCATATGTGAGCAAACGTAAATAAACATACAATAACAATAACAATAAATAACAATAACATACAATAACAAACCACCTTGCATGAATATATAACATGAATGATAATGTAAATGTTGGCAACGTCTCGTTCACGCTCATAGGTAATGGGGAACGGCTCACGCTCATAGGTAATGGGGAGCAGACGGCCTATGATGAAATGTATGTGCGATCAAGGCTCAATCAAACGGAGCCGATCGTATGTTGGCAACGCCTCGTTCACGCTCATAGGTAATGGGGAACGGCTCACGCTCATAGGTAATGGGGAGCGGCGGCCTATGATAATGTATGTACTGAAAATGATAAATTTAATCTAAACAATAACCACACAAACAGTTGATACATATTGAATACACATTTGATCATGGATATGATGGATGCACAATTGTTTAAATGTAATAAATAATAAGACACATGATACACCCAAAAAACGTGATTAAAACGGGGAATTTGTAGAGATTCACTCACATTGGGTGCGTTTTGTTGAAGACGTTGAATGCACACGAGTTTAGAGGGTTGATCGACGAGGATTAACTAACCTAAATAATAACAAAAAGGTACGGTAAATAAGTGGATTTTATTAACAATTTTAATAAGGTTTTTAGGTTTATTTTTTTGAGTTTAAGGTTATTTTCTAACTTTAAAAACATTATTTTTAAGTATTTTTAATTGATTTTTAAATTAAATAAATAAATAAAATATAAAAAAAATGTTGACTTTTTGGGTTTGACCGTTGACCATTGGCTTTGACTTGTTGACCGGTCCGGTCGTGTATATTGTTTGCACTGAGTGAGGTTCGAACTCGTGACCTCCCGTACGCGTGCACGCAGCTCTACCAACTGAGCTACGTGTCTAACCCGAAATATTTCTGTTTTTAATTATATTTATATACTATTTAATTTATTCCAAAATTCATTTATTTTAAAAAGGATTTTAATTCTATCGAACCGGCGTGCGTAACAGGTCTCGAACCCGGGACCTGTTGATTAACGTTGCACACAGTCCACCGCTGGACTGTGTGTCTAACCTGGTTAAAACACTTGTTTTTATTTCTCTTATATACTAACTGGAAGTTTTCATATTTGGGTTTTATAAAAAGTCTGAATATTGTGACGAAACGGAACAAGGACGGACTCGAACCCGGTATCGCTATGTTTCAATTGCACACAGTCCACCGCTGGACTGTGTGTCTAACCCGAGATATAATCCAATTTATATTAAATTTATATACAGACTAACTTCATCTTCTTCGTTACAATAACCCAGACAACTGATTCTCGACTGAACTTGTTCAATTCAATTAACAGACATATAAGTGATTAAAATGTAACGGATAGGAAAGGTTTTGGGAATGAACATACCGGAATGATGACTTTTCTCAGAATTCCGGCAAAGTCGTCGGCTCTGTTTTTATGAACTCCGTCTGAGCGGACCAATCAACAGTTTTTGATTAACTAATTGTGGAATTTAAGGACTAAACAAGAGTTATCAGAAGGTTTAAATGATAATACCGTTTCACAGCGCGATTTAGAAATTTTCAGAAGTTTTCCGGCGACTGCAGATTATCCGATATCGTCGTCTGGGACCGATTCTGATTGGAGGGTTTGAGTTAGTAAAAGTCTAACAACAGATAGAAGATGAAAGAATTTAGAAATTTACCGTTTTGATGAAAGACACGGTTTTCCGGCGAAAGTCCGGCGAGTTCAAAAAGCGATTCCGACGATCAGAAATTAGAATAAAAGTGAAATTAGAGGTTCTGTGAATGTTATTGAGTTGCGAGATGATGATATTGATGGAGTAATTCAGAAAGTAAAATATTTCGGTTTCTAAACCCGAACATCATATGAATTCAAGTTCATTTAAGGCTGAATTGATTAAGAATGTCGGTTTACCGGTTATAACCAGTAATTACAATCACTCAATCGACTGGAATGTTGAAAGCCGATATCGGTTTCAGTTTTGGTGCAAACAGGTGGTTTCTCAGGTGAACATATGTTTTATTTGTTTCCTACATTTCACAAAGGCATCAAGTGGCGGAGTGGTTATGTGTTTGGTGTTAAGGTTCTCCGGCTGACCCGGGTTCGAAACCCGGCAGCCCCTTTTCATTTTTAATTGTTTTAATTTTATTTTTTAACAATTTTAATTTCCATAATCTAAAATGTTTATTAGTTATGTATTGTTTAAAATTAAAATAAGCATTAAATGAGCAACAAAATATGAAACTGATTATTCGATTAATAAACGAAGCGGGCTTGGAAAACCCGTTTTTCGACGGATGTTACAGTAGGTAATAAATCAGGAATTACCAGTTGGAGGTATGATCACGATAAGCTGACAGGGTTAGTGATTAGGGAGAGTGGACACATAGAATACTATTCCAAGGAGTCTCAATTTGAATCTTGGACAAAGATTGATTTGAAGAATCTACTACAAGTTCCTTATCACGATTCTGATCCTAACCAGCATGGAAGAGGTTGGGCATTCTTGACCAAGCTTGAAAGAGAAGTCAAGAATGATTTTCCTAATATGAAGTTTGCTAAATCATCTGTTTAGAAGAACCATGGTGTTCGTGATCCATACACTGGCCGAACTGTTAAAACTGTGATCTGGCCACCGACCGAAAAGGAAAAGATTATTCCAGCAGCCCCAAAGTTTTCGAAGGGTGTGTTGAAGAATTTTTAATTTTGGGCGTATGATCCAAAGATGGGCGAGGCTGTGATAGTTACTAAAGAATTTGCCTATCGTTTAGCTGACACGTTGGATTTGATTAGTTTTCATGAAAAAGATATCATGGTTTTGAGCAGAAATCTGATTCGCACAAATGAAAAGTATGAAGTTTGTGCTAACTCGTGGGCTAGTACGGTGGTGAATGTGATTGGGGATTGTTTGTGGATGCTACCCCGTTGCTGGGCGGAAGTGCAACTGGCGGAACTTTGAGATGAAAAGAACTAATGTTATAAACCTAGGGCAAATTGTTTGGCCCTTAAAGGTTTATACATTAGTTATTAATTAGTGATGTGGGCTAGATGTTTAATGATTGTTTCGGGCTTATGGAATGGGCTCAGTGGGGCAATATTGGGCTTAAGTTTAGGGGGAGTTGTGGGCTAAACCTTGAAGGTCCGTGATCAGGCGGTTCTAGACGGAAGTTAGTGCGTAAATGTATATAACAATTTCGGTAGAATGTTATTAAGAATGGAGTAGAAACATAATGCAACGGAAGTCTTCATTCATACCAAAGAGTATACATCTTTAAGTCCAGCTGCCGGAGTTCCTGGAGAGAATCCGGCAGCACCTCCCCGTAGGGATTGCAAAAACTTAAACAACAAATGAACACACACCTATATATAGGCACACAAGTTCGCCCGGAATGTGGATGGTCAAGTTCGGGTGAACTTGTCCATCACATGACAAGTTCGGGCGAACTTGTCCAACCCATGACAAGTTCGGGCGAACTTGTCCATTCCATAACAAGTTCTGGCGAACTTGTTCCCAATTTCACTATATGCTCCGTATTTTGGTCGTGTGTTCAATTCTAACTTATACAATATTCAACACACTCTCAATCTAGCCTATTCGACAAGTGACGAACACAAAATGCATCAACAGATTCCCCCTTGTTCGTTACTGTCGAAGCTTGATCTTGATCTTCAAATCTCTGAGCCGTGTTTGAATATTCTGCAACTTCCATCAAGGTATCTGCCGATGTCGTCGAAACGCGTTAACAGGTTCCCCCTTAATTGATGATCTGGGCTCGCATTATCAACTTTCAATTCCGCTGAAATCTCCAGTCCAGATCTTTTGACTGCACAGTTTCCGACCTCCTCTGATTTGCTTGACCGACAAATTTTCTTGAATAACCACCAACTCAAAGCTAATCAATGTAGCAGCTTCTCCATTTCGACGATATCGCATCCGAGTGCAGTTTTTGAATAAGCGTTGAGCATCGAGAGTTTATTCCGCACACTCCTAAAATATCAAAAACTCAACCGGCAATTGATAAAAACTTCGAATCACCGCATCGGAAAACTTCAAATCAACGAATACCCTCGAAAATCTGAAATCCCGATTTCCGTAATCGCAGTTAAGCACCCTTTAGAAAGATTTGATCAGCAAATCGGTAATCTGCTCAATCAGCAAATCTTCATCGGAAAACAGATAATCTGGTAATGCATCGAATCTGAGAAACATACGTCCGTGGCCAAAATCACATTCTTTTCTTCAGTCACAATTTCATATATATAGCTATCTCCGGTAGACTAGCGCCACTTAATCAGCAAGCATCGTCATCCAACGGCGGTTAGCCCAAAGAGAAGAATGATTCATCTGCTTGAATACTAAAAATAAAGGCTACCATCAGTTATATCTTGGATAACTTCAGATCTCCTCAATAATTTTTGAAACTATCCGTCTTCGGAGCTAGTCGTTAATTCCTAAGATCATCACTGAACCTTTTGAACGTCCTCAGTTCCTCACTGGTACTAATGACTGCTAATCCAGCTAACTGTTCCTTCACCGGAGATCGGGACTCTAACCCTTAAGCATCAATCTGTATCATGGTCTGAAAAATCGAAACTTCCTGTGATCATGGAATCCCAAATATATAGCCTTTTTCGTCAGCAACCGGTACACCTCTTTGTCTGGAAGATCCGATCCCATAAATCATCTTCTTTAATCATGGTACCACGTACAACCCGGGGCAACTGAAACTACAGAGCATCCTTACCTCCTGGCGGTTTGTCCAATCAATAATTCATGTGCAAAGCAGAGTTAAAGATAGGCAGTCGCATGTGCTTCCAAACCGTACGCGCGACTCAGGTGTCAATCCACAACCATGACCTCAAAATCTGATAAACAACTCCTCCAAGACTCAGTTATGAAACCACCCGCTTTCAAACTAGACATCAATTTGAAATACCCAATGAATCTCAATCTTCTGCATTTCCCGGTTAATCTGCAATCGGTAACCGCCCGATACTGTTGTAGCAGTCACGAATTTCAAAAATGCCAGAATCTTCATATAACGTAAAATTTTTATTCCCCCTCATTTTTGCAAATTCTGGCCATACTGAAATTTTCACTGAAATTCCCCCTCAAATCCGGAACTTTCAGTATTTAACAAATGCGGATTTAACGTTTAGGCCCATTACTAGTCACAACACCCAAATGATCAACATTCTACATTGGTATCAGTGACTATCGCAATATCTTCACAATTTTGCAATCGTATCATCAAATCTGTACTCTGAAGCTCCAGACGGTGTACCCGAACATCCCGGTTCCGTCATCGAAAACTCAAAATTTTCTATCGCCAAATTTTTCCTGGACACTCATCCCATCAACACGATCAACAAAATTTTCCAATGTCTTTTTTTAGGCTCCCTGGACAAGTTCGGGCGAACTTGCCCACTATGATACAAGTTCGGGCGAACTTGATCAATATGATACAAGTTCATGTGAACTTGGTTAGCCAACACCAAGTTCGGGCGAACTTGAACCAGTCCTTTTTTACATTTTTCGATTTAGAATCCTTATTTCTTCGAATTTCGAGATGATTCCACCATAGATCTGGTCGAAAATGTTTTTTCTAACAATCCTATCCGTTCAATTTTACTTTTTGTCCGTGGATTGTATGTTTATTTGATGATTTACGTCTAAAACCCCTCCTAATGTCCATAAATGTCCAAATTCATGAGCGTAGGTGATAATCGTAGCTCTGATACCAATTGAAGGTCCGTGATCAGGCGGTTCTAGACGGAAGTTAGTGCGTAAACGTATATCACAGTTTCGGTAGAACGTTATTAAGAATGGAATAAAAACAGAATGCAGCGGAAGTCTTCATTCATACCGAAAGAGTATACATCTTTAAGTCCAGCTGTGGGAGTTCCTGGAGAGAATCCGGCAGCACCTCCCCGTAGGGATTGCAAAAACTTAAACAACAAATGAACACACACCTATATATAGGCACACAAGTTCGCCCGGAATGTGGATGGTCAAGTTCGGGCGAACTTGTCCGTCACATGACAAGTTCGGGCGAACTTGTCCAACCCATGATAAGTTCGGGCGAACTTGTCCATTCCATAACAAGTTCGGGCGAACTTGTTCCCAATTTCACTATATGCACCATATTTTGGTCGTGTGTTCAATTCTAACCTATACAATATTTAACACACGCTCAATCTAGCCTATTCGACAAGTGACGAACACAAAATGCATCAACAAACCTCCCCTATAAATACTTGTTTAGTTATTTAGTTTAAGGTTGTTGACTCTGATTATTTCTGTTGTAACCTTTTTCTGACAATTATTATTCTATGCAAGTTAAGCTTTTGGTCAATTACTCCATTTCATCTTATTTCTTGTGATTGTTATTGAATCAGTTCGATTGTGTGATTCCGCCACCAATCAAACTCGTTGTGATATCATTGTTTAATCCGTTTTGGGGACTTACAATACTACCGTGATTACATACTTGATTTTATGAACTATTTACTTACCGTGCTCAGGCGCCAGTTTTACAGTTTCGCAATATGTTCCAATTTGATCAAATTAGAAAGACACTCACGTGTTCCAAATGCTTCAGTAAACTTATTATACATTCTAAACATATTTAATATCAACTCGTGCTAATTTTCAAAATGTAAAACATTTTGAAGTTTGTAAAAGAGTTAAACGTATTCAACCGATTAGTTGGTATTCAGTTGCTAGTTCCAAACTTGGAATACCTCGTTAATCATTAAACTACGCATTGATATTTATAAATACCGCTCTCTCTTTATGATCTTAATATTTTCAAAACTCGGTAACTATCTTATCAAAAGTTCTTTTTATGATTTCCCTACAATGATATATATATA